>CM028360.1:13894194-14114863 GCA_016618105.1 Dendrobium huoshanense
TTCAAGTGATACATTGATACAAAGATTGATAGTTATAAGGTGTTATTATTATGATAATGAGTAAAACGTGACGACTCTTTTTACTGAGCCAACAATTTCATTGATTGATAACTACTAAAAATACTATGATAGCCATGTCTTCTTACTTATTTAGTGTGACTAATGAATTGCATGTTATAAATTCAAAATTATTTTATGGCTTTATTAATACTATTTTGATTAGTTATCACTATACATATTAATATTATAGCATTGACTTACTATTACTTCTACTGGATTTATTAGTATTGATACAAACACCATTATTATTACTAAATTATTATTGATAATACTACTGATTCACTGTAACTGTTACTATTATTGATTCCCTATATGAATTATTGATACGGAGCAAGTAATATACTTAGCATATAAATAAGGTACTAATATGACATTAATATAGAGTACATGGATAATATTTGTACATCATTATAATATTTTACTATATTATTCTAAGTTTGATAATTCTTAGAATAATATAAGCAAAATCAACTTGCTAATCTACTCTAGAACAAAGGAAAGTTAGATGGCTAACAAGCTATGAAAATAATAAGGCTAGACATTAGAAAAGAAGAAATAATGTAAATGGAAGGAAAGCACATGGCATGTTTGATAAAGTCATTCATAGTGTTTAAGGATATAAATAGTAAGTTTCATGATCATTTAATAACCATGATTCAAAATAAAAGTGTCTAGATATATTATAATTGGTGGAGAACTGTTCAGGAGGTTAGTGGATTCATTCAATCTAAGATGTGTTCTAGAAGGCAAGGAGATGGTCCTTAAGGAGGTCCACTCTAATGATGGTGGTAGTCACTCAAGGGGAAAAATAATCACCCATCAAATTATGAGGGTAAGGTACTTTTGGTTGAATTTAAGTAAGGATGTTAAGGAGTTCTCAATGAGATGTCCCCACTCAAAGAAATTTGTCCCCATGCATCTTTAGCCAATAAAACAATCCATCATCATTCAACATGGGGAATGAACCCTTGGAACCCTTCCTACCATTTGTTAGGAAAAGGAAATTCATATTGGTGATGATCAATTATTTTACTTAGTGGATAGAAGTTAAGAAACATTCTAGGATAAATTCATTATCCTCAAAAACTTATATCGGATAGACATCATCTATGGATATGGCTTCCCCCTCATTTTCATCACTAAAAATGGGCCTCCATTCTCCATCTACTATCTCAAGGAATTTTATCAATCAAAAGGAATTTTCCACAAGTTTCTCATAATCATTGATAAATCAATGGGCATGTTGAATTGCGAAACAAGTAGATATTAAATATTCTTAGAAGGAAAATAGAAGGGGAGAAATGTAAATGAGTAGAGATGCTTTCCTCTATTATAAGGATATAAAAGTACAACTCCATCTATAACCAAACAAACCCCTTTCCACTCTCTCATGACATTAAGGCAATACTCCCAATAGAACTTAAACTACATATCCAACAAGTGGTTGCCATTACAAATTTTATTGAAAACAATTTTGATAAGTGGGAGGAGAGGAATTAGGAAGGCATGAAGGCAACAATCAACCTCTTTAAGGATCTCTGAGCATAAGCTACAGTTAGGTAAGAAGAAATGAATTGGAGAATGGTCAAGTATTATAACATACATGTTAATGAGAAGAATTTCTACTTAGGGGACTTATATAAAAAATAGAAAATGTGACTTGTCACCAATCTATTTTAGGTAATTGAGGTCAACTTTAGAAGGCCCTATATCAAGAAGTGGGTTAGCCAAAGAGCCTACTAAAGAACTATCCAATAAAAGAGGTGCCAAGATGTGGAGTACCAACCTAAACAACTTTTACTCCTAAGGGAGTCTCACTTGTACCCATACGGTATGAATCCATTATAATTAAAGACCAAAATCATATCATAACTTGCGTTTTTTTTAATTTACGTTATTTTATGAATTTGTATGCTTGAGTTCTTAGGATATTTTGTTTGTATTTCCAAATATAGCTTATTCTTTGATAAATGAAATTGGAACTCTACCCCCATAAATAGGATAATGCCAAGCAAAACTTGTACACCTCCGCAAGCCTAAGTAATGAACTCGCCCATTCAAAGAAAACATCTGATCAAAATGCTTAAGGAAATAGTGTAGGTATGATACATGACTAGGAATTAAGAATGTGCTTTTACTCGCCAAGTTGTATGACATGTAACCAACTACCCTTCGCAAGAAAAAAAGAGCTTGAATTCTATTAGCTAGCTTGGCTGACTTATCCTTCCAACACTAGAGGATGACTAATTGAGTCATAGACTTGTTGAGCTCGTACCTATACATAAATTGATGAGTGATCTAGAAAAATTCCTGTAGGAGAGTTGAGGCTTCTAGCACAAAAATCTACACAAAAGATAATGCCCCCAGGAGAAGTAAAGTCTCCACTCAATAAAGTTTCCTCACTATTCTTTATCGAGTCACCCTATTGAGTTATGTGAATCTTAGAAAGATTCTAACAAGGACACTGTCTAAAATAATAAAAAAAGGAAAGAGAAAATTTAAATATAAAGAAATAAAAAGAAGTTAAGTCATTTCTATATGCTCATTGAGTGCAATATTTATTCAAACACTTATATTTTATTCTAACTCGTAGCACTAATTATAGGAAGAAAGCATTAATACTTAATCTATGAGCACTATATTAATGTGTTCTATTATTCTCTAGCCTAGCCAAATAGGGTGACTCTCTTCAATATAATAAGATTTGTAATAAGTAGCACATGTGTACTCTATAATCATCAAATCTTAGCAACTATCCAAGCAAAAAAAAGTAAATTCTTTTGGTAAGGTGTGGCCCACTAACGTAAACAACGAGTCCAACAATGGAGACACTATAAGAAACAAGCAATTTATGACATTGTTTTTTTTCAGAATGCTCATCAACAGAACTAATGGCAGAAACACTAGCAGATCGGTCGCCAGAGTTTTATGGGCCCTACTTCTCTGTTTCATCCTTTCATCTATTAATTCACATGAAAAAAGCTCTAGGGCTCCAATTTTATCCTAAACAACTACTCTTTTCACCGCTTAGTCCCGATTGCTTCCATTTGCTTTATGATAAGTGTAAATTATGTGGTATTTAACATATTTTATTTTTAGTAAAATATGTTATTTTAGTTATTTTTTATACAGGAAACGCTAAAAATTAATATAACTTCTAAAGAGTTTACAGCACCATGGCATCCAAGCATTCAATATTGTAGCACAACCTTCAATACTACAGAGGTGCTACAAATTGAACATTATGTCGCCATGTTCTTTATTTGCCAATGCTATGGCAGAAAAAAAGCTAGCGACACTATATTACCAGCACTGCATTGTCAAGAAGTCATATTAGAAGTCTACGATTCTCTATTTTCACGTACCGCGGCGCCATAATTTCTTACCTTTTGGATCATTTTTTCCACTACTGTGCCACAACACTCGAATGTTAATAGTGTTGCTGCATTACAACTGTAACTTCCAAGGGCTACGTTCTCTCAGTGAAGTGACGTGATTGTTTACTAAGTAACCGATCCACATCAACGAGCTCCATAGCAGTGCAAACGTTTCAGTACTAAGGCATTTGTTATCTTTAAAGGCACTGCGACACCACTTTTCCAAGTGCTGCAATGCAAGATGTCTTTTCTTGTTGTACTATAAATAGTTGTGATGTTATATTTGTAAGAGAGTTCTCTCACTTGTGTAAAATTAAATACTTTTAGAGTACTTCTCTAGTTTCCTCTTAGAGTAAACTCTAAGGGAGCCTAGGAGAGTATAAGATATAATCATTTGGAGTGCTTAGCCTGTGTTATTTTTAAAGCAACTCTACAAGTTAATGGAGAAGTAGTGTAGAGGAGATACTTTATCCTTTTTAGTGATATCATTCTCTTGTTTTTTCTTTCATCCGTGATTTTAATGAAGATTAGTTCGTGTGTTGTTTACTCTATATATGGCTAATTTTCTTCTTTTTGGATTGATGATGTAAAGTGCATGTTAAGTACTAATGAAGACTTTTATTCTATAAATATTAAATGATATTTTTAATATTATCTCATTCTTAAATTAATGCACATAGTGTCCATATGTATAGCTAAAATATAGTGTAATGTATAGCCTTGACGGAGGAATGCAAGAATAACCAGGAATATTAAGATAGGATGCTTGCATGCCTAGATATAGGATGTAAAATATTTTAAGTTCCTTTGGAGATATTATAACTGTAGTAGATAAGTAGATATATTTTTCACCTTTATAAGCTTGATAAAGATTTAGGGTTGCATATACTTCGAATCACATCTATAATTAAGAGTCTCATTAGGAAAGATTTAAAATGTACACTCATTAATTTATAACAATTTATTTAAATATTATATCTATTATTTTTTCTTTTTTATCCAGTGATAGAATCTCCACTAATGTCAATTTTATTTTAGTAAGATAATTATTACATTATTTGGCATGTAAACTTAGGTATGTTATGTGGGGTGTTATTATTTTTATATTGAAAAAAACTAAGCATTATTTAGGGATGATAGAGCCCTAGAATTTCATACAATTCAACAGTTCACTTCAGAACCCTTTTCACCGTTCCAAAGATTTCCTCCACTCACCTTCCTCTTGAAGTTTGTTGATACTCTCTACTCGCTATTCACCCTTACGGACACAGCTGGTAAGCTTCCTCCATCGATCCTCTCTCTGATCTCCTTAATTAGCCACTCTTCTCCATATATTAACCTTCTTTGATTTAATGTACCATTCTGATCTTTATTTTTATCTCCAATGAATGATTTGCAACTTGGAGCACTCGAGGATAGTGTGAAAATAACTTTTGAGTAGATTTTATGTGTTTATAAACATTTTCTTAGTTTTTGAATGTGTAAGAACTGTGCAGTTATTTTATAACTATTGTAATGTTTGATATTAAGATTAATATTTTAGTGCAATGTGAAAAAATTAATGTATTTTTATTGTGTTTTGACTGTTTATTATTAGTATTATGTTGTAATGCATAATCATTAACCGGAGAGGATTTTTTTCTATACAACAGGTTTTTGGTGAATTTTTATCCAACAGAAATTTTGACAGAAAATAAGTGAAAAATTCATCAAAATTTTTAGCAAAAAGTTTTACTGATATCCCTTCCAAAAAACACCACTTTTCCATCTTATAATACATTAGAATTCTGTTGAAAATCTATCAGAATAATTTTTGACAAAATAATTCCTTCAGAAATTCAATTTTAACGCTCAATTTAACATAAAAAAGTTGCTAGCAATGCTAATTTCTAGTAAATTGTTGAGATTTTTTTGCTAATATTTTTGTCATAAATATCTTAGTTTCCTATAATCTGAATAACCTTAAACGCTATCTCTACCGTTGAGAAAAGATCCACTATAAGTCGTATATTTGCAATTCTAATCAACTCAAGGCTGGGTAGACTTGAATTATAGTCGGTTTTCATTTTATTCAAAAAAAATTTTCTTTCTTGAGTTGTATCACATAATTGGGTAGATATCATTGTTGAGTAACATTGCACACACATAGTGGGAGAGAGAAAATGTTTTTTTGGAGAGTTATTTTTTAAGTATTTCATATTGTATGATCTTGGCTTCATACTGTACGACTTAATTTTTACTGTACAATTTTAATTTGTACTATATGATCTTGGCTTCGTACCATATGACTTAATTCATACGGTATGTTATGTTGTGCTCTGTCAAACCCTAATTGCCTAAGGTTAAGAAAGATAAAAATTCTATACTGATCATACATTACGATTTGGTTCATACTATATGCCCTAATTAAAATCTTTCTTAATTAATTTCTTGATATTAGACAATCAAATCATGGACAATTATTGTGAGTGATCGTACTGTATGATATAGTTTGTAATATACGATTATCCATGTACAAAATTGGTTGTCCCATGGATCGTACCAAACAAAATTTATGATTTTTGTATTAATCATACAGTGTGATGTGCATTGTGTTGGACAATCGTTCGTGTAAAAAATTGGACATCCCAAAAAATTGTTCTAAATAAACAAAAGGAATTTCTATAATTCATACCATACAATATTTTGATCGTACAGTATGAAATATTATAAAAGTTAAACAGTTCATCTGAACGATCTTGCTGGATGAGTATAAATTACACTGATCGTATTGTACAATACGTGTATTGTACTATACGAACATAAGATGGATCTCATAAAAATTAAGGTTTCTTGAAGCTTACTACTTAAGACTTTTTAATACTCCTATTATAAAATCTTTGGGTGTTGAGACTTCAGAAGAGAGAGTTATGAGGGAGAGAAGAAGGAGAGCTTGGTGAGAGAAGAAGGGAAAGTTTTTTTAGGGAGAAGTTGTGAGCAAATTCACAAGGTTGCTCCAAGCAAGAATCTTTTATAGTATCTACCAGCGTCTACTTGGATTCTCTATAGCTCTATAGAAGAAGTTCTTCAGCAAAGATCGTGGTTCTTTGACCATCACCTGAAGGATAAAAATATAGTTGTGGTTCTTTGACCATCATCAAGAGGATAAAAATAGAGTTTTGGTTCTGTGGCCATCACCACGAGGGTAAAAATAGAGTAGTGCTGACCATCACCTAGAGGGTGAAAATAGAGTTGAGGTTCTCTACATGTACAAGAGTCATAGTTCTCTGCTATACCAGGGAAGTGAAATAGCATATGTACAAGCTTCTTTGCCATGATGTGGGAGCAAAAGAAGAGTCACTATTGTTTAGTGTAATACTTAGAGAGGGAGTCTCTATGGAGTGGATGTAGGTCAAGTTGATCAAACCACTATAAATATTGGTGTGTTCATTCTAATTATTTTATGCACTTTATTTTCTTCAATTATGTGAGTGGTTGAAAGATCTATTTTAATTTCATTATTATGAAATCTACTCTTTTGTTTCCACTATATCGATTATCCTGTATGGGTTTGAAAAGATTTTAAAAGATTTTCTTTTACTTAAAGATTTTTTTTTAAAATAACCAATTCACCCCATCTTGGTTAGCCTCAGGCTAGTTCTTTAGGGTTTAACAACTCACATGAACATTTAAGTGGTATCAGAGCGGGATTTAAATCAAAGTTTTAGAAAACTTTTGAAAAACTATCATGGCTAACTTTGGAAATCAAATACTGCGAAAGGACATTGAATCACATGAACACCTCTATTTGATAATATACCTTTTTATTTTTAGGAAATTTACATGTCCACTTTCTTACAATAAATTGATTATCGCATATGGATGTTAGTTTAGGAAGGATATTCTGCACCTTCATATTTAGTAAATGATGTTAAAATGAATTACCTTTTTTTGAATGGAATATTAATGATAGAGATTTAGCCCAACTGAATGTTAAATGCCTAAACTTTTTTCTTTTGTGCTTTAAAATCTAAAGATTATATGTGTATTTCTACTTGTTCAACTAGAAAAGAGATTTGGTATAAACTCTACATAACATATTAAGGAACAAAAAAAAAGGAAATAGTCTAGGTTAAACATTCTTCTTTATGATTATGAATTATTTCACATAAAACCAAGTAAATTTATTTCTAAAATGTATACTAAGTTTACTCAGATTGTTACTTAACTGCATGCCTTAGAAAAAGAGCTTACAAATTAAGAAAAAGTTAACAAATTTTTTTCATTTTTTATCTTCTTCTTATGATGAAAAAATTACTATCAATACTGAATCTAAAGATCTTAAAGTTTATTCCATATATTACTTATGTGGGTCACTCATTGCTTGTGAGCAAAAAGTGAGTTAAAGGCAGCTTGATGTAGGTGAAAAGAGGAAGAATAAAATTATAGCCTTCAAGGCTAATGACTCAGACAGTTCTTCTGATGAAGGAGAGGAAGATATCCCATGCTGACCTGATAGTTCAAAAGCCTTCTAAAGAAAAAGTAAAAGCATCATTTTCAGTAGAACAAAGGTAAACATTATAAAAATTTGAAAGCTTCCTCTGATACTCTGTTATGAATGAAGGAAACTAGGGCATTTAAAGAGTGACTGCCTAAGTCTTAAAGCTCGTCAGAGAAATGAGAAGGATGGAGAAAAAGTTAAATCCAAAAATGGAAAGCAAAGGATTCAGAAGGCATTTTGGTTAGGCCATGTTTTAGTATCTTTTAAAACTGAAGAAGAAGAGGAGGTAACCAACCTATACTTAATGGAAGATGATCATCTTCATCATTCTGATGAAGAGGAGGTATGTGAACTTACTTATAATTAATTATTTAAAGTTTCTGAAAAGATTTATACTGCATGTAGAAAGATTAAAAAATCACATGTCAGTCTTAAATTTGACTTTTCAATTCTACAAAACGAGCATGAATGTTTAAGGAAAGATCATTCCACTCTATATAGTAATCATATGGCTTTGTTAGATGAATTTGATATTTTAAATAAGTAGTATTTTGAATTAATTGATGAGTTTGATTCTTTAAAAATATCAAATGTTGAATTAGAAAATGCATACTAGAGATTAAAAACTCTTGCATCTAAATTAGATAATATAGAGAATGCATTAAAAGTAGAAAATTCAATTCTTAAAAGTGTAAATAAGTTTTTACAAACTAATTTTTTTAAGGAAAATAAAAATCACTTTCACTTGAAGAGTTTAAAAAACCATCATTAAAACATGCATAATTAAAACCTAGGAAGAGACACCATAACCCAAATAGATTATTAAATCTTTTTTATGTTGTTAGATGTTTTCTTATGGCATGCTAGGACAAATCTCGCATACTTACACCATTCACCGTATAATATATTTTGTGTGGCGGCCAAAATTTCAAAATTCATAGCCTAGAAAGCATACATTTCATTCTTCTTTACATAAAATGGAACCTAAACTTATTTGGGTTCCTAAATCTAAGATCTGATGATTTTGTTGGGATACTCTTAAAGAAGGCTTCGTGAGAGCATGTGGTACATAATTAATGGATGTTCAAGGCATATTATTAGAGATGCAAATCAATTCATTTCATTAGAGGCTAGGATAGGAGGCAAGGTGTTACTTGGAGATAACACCACCAGGAGAGTGGTGGGACCATATATAATTAACAATTCAAAAAAATCATCATTGAAATTTTTTTACTTGTAGATGACTTAAATAATAACCTACTTAGCAAAAGCTAGCTTTGTGATAAAGGATTTAGCATTAATTTTTTGTCTACCAGCTGCATGATTAACTTAAATGGAATCAGTATACTGCAAGGAAATATAATTAATAATGTTTATAAACTTGATTTAAACTTCGTTGAACCTACTACTTCTTTCTACCTAAAAACTATTGTTGATGAATCCTGGTTATGAAATAGGAGATTGTGTCATACAAGCATGAAAAGTCTTAGAACAATTACTAAAAAAGACTTAGTGAGAGAAATTTCTAAACTAGAGTTAACTAAGGACCACCTCTGTGATGCCTATTAATTAGCAAATTGAGTCAAATCCACCTTTACTAAAACAAAGATATTAACATTAGTAAACTCTTAAAAGACCTACACATGGATCTTTTTGGACCTGTTAGTACTGTAAGCCAAGGATTGAAAGTCTTTAGGTATGTGATTATTGATGATTATTAAAGGTTTACTTAAGTTAGATTCTAATCTCATAAAAAGAAATCATTCAAGGAGTTCATGTATTTTTCTCGTTGGATTAAGAGGAAACTAGATTATGAAATTTTAACTATTTTACAGTGATCATGATGGAGAATTTGAGAATGAAAATTTTGAATCTTACTATAAGGAGTGAGAGATAGATCATAATTTTTTAGCTCCTAGGACCTCTCAGAAGAATGAGGTAGCTTTAAAAAAAGAATAGAACCCTGGTAGAAGCCGTTAGAGCCATGCTAGCTGAATACTCAGTTCCTAAATATTTTTGGGTAGAAGTGGTGAAAACAACCTGTTATGTCCTAAATAGGTTAATATTATATCCAAGCTAAATTAGACACCTTATGAAATTCTTAAGAGTAGGACACCCAACCTCTCTCACCTCTATGTCTTTGGATAGAAAGTGTTCATTCTTAATAATAAAAATCTCTACTAGAAAAGTTTGACCCAAAATCTGATGAATGAGTGTTCCTAAGTTACTCAAATGTCAGGAAATCCTATAGAGTTTTCAATGACAGAACACTAGTAGTAGAGAGATAACTCATATTGTATTTGATGAATATGATAATTCTTGAGAGTCTATGAAAAAAGAAAAAGAGGTTGTAGAAATTATCCAGTGATTAGAATCTATAAATCAGGAGGAAAGGGTAAAACTTGAAAACATATTGCCTAGAGAATAAAGATATTCTTCAATTCATGCTCAAGAACTAATCTTAGGAGATCATCTAAAGGTGTAAGAATTATACATGGACTTAAAAAAGAAGTTAACCACTCTGCCATCAATTCAATGACTGAACCCACATACATAAAGCAAGCCCTATCTGATGAATCCTAGATCCTAGCCATGTAAGAAGAGTTAAATTAATTTGTGAGAAATGATATTTGGAAACTTATTAAAAGACCTAAGTATCAGAGTATGGTTTGAACTAAATGGAATTTAAAAAATAAAATGAATGATTCTAGAGTAGTGGTGAGAAATAAAGTAAGATTAGTGGCTAAGGAATATAACTAGATAGAATGGATTGTCTTTAAAGAGACCTTTTTTCTTGTAGCTAGATTGAAAGCCATTAGGGTGCTACTAACATTTGCTTATTTTAAGAGATTTAAATTATACCAAATGGATATCAAAAGTACCTTTATAAATGGTGTAATAAAATCGAATATGTTTGTTAAATAACCCTAGGACTTTAAAAATTCTCAATTTCTTAATCATGTGTTCAAACAAAAAAAAGAAATTATATGAACTAAATTAAGCGCTGAGAGCATGGTATTAAAGGCTAAGCTCATTCTTACTAAAGAGAATTTTTGTTAAGTGGAGCATAGACACCATCCTATTTTTGAAAAATGTAGGAGATGAATTATACATTGTCCAAATTTAAGTTGATGATATTATATTTGAATCTTTTGATAAAAATCTTTATGATAAATTTTTAAAAATAATGAAAAGAATTAGAGTTGAGTATGATGAGAGAATTGACCTACTTTCTTAAATTTAGCCTAAGAAAAAAGGATGATGGAGTTTTTTTTAGTTAATCTAAATACATTAAGAACATCCTTAAGAAATTTGAAATGGATAAAGTCAAGCCAATAAATAATCCCATGTGTTTTATTATTCAGTTAAACAAAGAATCAAATGGAAATTTTTTTGTTAATCAAAAGAAATATATGGGAATAATTGGATCACTTCTTTACTTGATTGCTAGTAGATATGATATTATGTTTAGTGTTTATTTCTGTGCTAAATTTCATGCTGATCTAAAAGAGTCTCACTTGACTGCTATAAAGAGAATCCTTAGATATCTCTTAGGAACCCAAAACTTAGGAAACAATTATCCTAAGCATAACACTTCCTTTGAAATCATAGGATATTATGATTCAAATTTTGCAGGATATAGAGTTGATTGGAAAAGAACTTCTGAAGCATACCAATTCATAGGATTGTCATTAGTCTTCTAATCTAGTTGAAAATAAAACTCAATTATATTGTCCACTACTGAAGCTGAATATATAGCGTTATGAAGTTGTGTGTCTCAAGTCCTTTAGTTAAAGTAATAAGTACTAGATTTAGGATTACTTTCAAGCACCATTTAAATCTTTTGTGAAAACACTAATACCATATGCATTTTAAAGAATCCAATCCAATACTCCACGAATAAATATATAGACATAAGACACCATTTCATTAGAGATCATGTTACCAAAGGAGACATAGAGCTACATCATGTAGCCACTGAAAATAAATCAAGTTGCTGATATCTTTACAAAATCACTAGCCTTTGAAACCTTCAGCACCTTAAGAACCATATTTTGTGTAATAGACATTCATGCTTAAGATTTATGCTTTCTGTTTCTGTGTTTTACTATTTTGCTTTATGTATTTTTATATTCTATTTTGTCTTTCTATTTCTTTCTTACAACATTTTTAAGAATCAAATCACTACTCAATCCTAATGTTAATTTTTATTTTTTTTAGAAATATGTAAGTTGTGATTGAATTCTCTAAATCAATTAAAGGAAGAAGTATTGATGATTGTCTTTCTTTCTCTACGTCCTTTAGTGGTGTAATTTATTTTGAATCAAATTTATTTCAAATAAAAAATTGACTTTGAAATAGAGATTTATTTATTCTTCCTATAATAACCTATCTCATATGAATAATATTCCAAGTCAATGAATCACTATCAAGTTTTCTTAATTAGGTTGTTGTATTTATCATATAGATATATTCTATTTTGTAGTTTACTCTTCCTTATATTAGAGAGGAAATTTTTCTTTTATTATATCTAGAAGATAATCCCACAATTGAATGTTTTAAAAGTTTTAAAAGGAAGCAAGCCCACAAAAATGACAAAAGACACAAAATGACCCTAAAACTAAAAGGGTTTGTTGCGACTCCCAAATAATTGTAAGATATTCAAAGTGTTTCAAAAGTCAAAAGATGCACAAAGTGCATCAAATAATTGAAAATAGACACAAAATGAGCCCATAAAGAAATAAGCATCCTTCTCTTTCAATCTTTAAATCTTAGAAGAATCCATGTGCCACTTGATATCTTCAAATACTTGAAATTGAAAATTAAGATTCCTGATTCATTACTTTATAATATTGTTCTATCAGATATTTTTCTAAAACAAAGTTTGAAAAGATTAATTTTCTATCTAATTTTTTTTTTCTAAATTATGTTTTGTTTAAAAAGAATTTTGACCTCTAAGAAGTCCGAGCTAGGGTTAACAAGATCAATTTTAAAGCTTTTCTGAATTTCAATGATGTCAATTAATTTCTTGCTGGTTTTCTAAATTTAATAATGAGGTAATTTTATTATTTCCTTCTTGTTGTTTTCCTTCTTCTTATAATGTCAAAAGGGGGAGTAATATTTTATTGTTTGTTATTATTGTTGTTTATTATTGTAGTTGTTGTTTTCATATAACTTAAAAAAAATTATACTCCTTTTTTACAATTAATTTTCTACCGAGGGGAAGTTTAGAGGAAAGCAAATTTTTGAAAATCCTAAAACAATAATATTTGTCATCATAAAAGAGAGAGAGATTGCTATAAACCAAATTCAAATACTTTGATTTTAATGATAACAAATATTTTTATGTATGATACTATTTTCTATTATTTATATGATATTTTATTTTATTTGTATGTGTACTAAAGTTTCAAAAAACTAGTCTATCATTCACTTGTAATTCTGATCAGCTCAAGACTGGATAGACTAGGGTTATTGCCGATTTTAATTTTATTCTATATTTTTTTCCTTTCTTGAGTTGTATTATGTAATTAAGAGGTTATCATAGCTAAGCAACCTTGCACACATATAGGGGGATAAAGAAAAATATTTTGTTGGATAGTTATTTTTTAAGTATTTCATATTGTATGATTATGGCTTTATACTGTTTGACTTAGTTTGTACAATACGATTTTAGTTTGTATTGTACGATGTGTTGTGCTCTGTTAAATCCTAGCCGCCAAAGGTTTAGAAAGATACTAATTATGTACTAATCGTACAATACTATTTGGTTCGTACTATACACCCACATTTAAATCATTCTGAATCAATCCCTATATATCAAGAAAATCGTGGATAATTATTATGATTGATCATACAATACGATATTGTTTATATTGTATGATTACTCGTGTATGAAATTGGTCATCCCATGGATCGTACCAAACAAAATTCATGATTTTTGTACTAATCATAACATATGATGTTCACAGTATTGGATGATCGACCATGTACCAAATTGGTCATTCCAAAGATCATCCCAAATGAATAAAAGGAATTTCTATAGTTCGTATAGTATGATGTTTTGATCATATTGTATAAAATGTTATAAAAGTTAAATAGTTCATCTGAATGATCTTACTGGACGAGTTTAAATTACATTGATCGTACTATACTATATGTGTATCATACTGTATGAACAGAATAATGATATATTGAAATTAGGTTTTTTTGAAGCCCACTTCTTAAGGCTTTCTAATATTCCTATTAGAAAATATTTAGCTGTTGAGGCTTCAGGAGAGAGAGTCATAAGGGAGAGAAGAAGGAGAGATTGGTGAGAGAAGAGGGAGATTTTATGAGGGATAAGTTTTGAGGGGATTCACAAGGTTGCTCTAAGCAAGAATCTTGCTTAGTATTTACAAGCAACTACCTAGATTTTCTATGGCTTTAGAGAAGAAGTTCTTCAGTAAAGATCGTGATTCTTTAACCATCATCAGGGCAGTAAAAATAGAGTTATAGTTCTCTAACCATCACCAAGAGGGTGAAAATACAGTTGTGGTTCTTTGAAAATCACCAGAGGGTAAAAATAGAATTGTGGTTCTCTGACCATCACCTAGAGGGTAAAAATAGAGTTGAGGTTGTTTTCCTATAAAAGAGACACGGTTCTCTACCGCACCGGGGAGGTGAAACAGCATATATACAGGCTTGTCCACCTTCCTGTGGGAGCAAAAGGAGAGTCACTACTGTTTAGTGGAATACTTGAAGAGGGAGTCTCCAAGGATCTAATACTATAGAATATTAAATACTTACATGAGCTTTTCTTGCCTTCCCATCATCCAACTACTTATCAACTTAGCGTTGATGCGTATGTGTATTCAACTACATAGTATAGGATCTCTAACAAGCATCTCTTTTAGTAACAAAATAAGAATGTCTATGATCAAAATGCTTCTAGGCCTCTACATCTGAATAATGATAAAGAACCCCATTTCTAGATAAATTTTTTGAATGCCATCTCATGTGACCTACATAGCACAATGATGCATAACACTGCTGAAGTATAAGAATGATTGGAAAATAGAGCAAATGAGAATATCGCACATTCTTCCATTTTTTATGTTTCCTCGCCATGGGTTTATATCGAGGTGCACCACAGGTATGATAAATAACTTCTTTCTCATGATATTTGTAATATAACATTCAATCATTCATACAATAATATATTTTGATACCAGTCAACCCCAACTTTGATGCTAACTTCTTTATTTAATACAAATCTACAAGAATTAAATTTTTCTCAAGATTTATTTCCTTAAGAACAGTTATGTACTCATTAAAGCACCCTCGAGAAATATTGTATTTAGTTTTAATAATGAGTATCCTTACTATAACTAATAACTCATAAAGAGCAACACTTAGTAATTCATTAAATTTTTGTGCTTTTATGTTAGGCCACTCATCTATATGTTCTCTAAAAATTGAAACTGATTCATCAAATAAGTTGTTCATATGTTATATTAATTTGGTTATCCTCTACATTGTTGAAGTTGTTGAGGGACCACATTGACTATCTGTATGTGTCTCGTACTCTCCATAAAATATCAAAAAGTAATACCCTAAGATAAATCCTCTACAAAATTAATCAAGTTTAACATCATCGTGTTTAAGGAAAGCATGAATTTTATGCCTTGAGCATAGATATCTAAACATTTCATCTCACATAAATGAAGGTAGTTGGCAAGCCATATGAATAAAATAATTTACTCCATTAATGAATTCATTTGTTAGTGATTTTCCTTCAGATAATAATATATTGTACATCTAACACCTCTCAGCTCTTATATATATATATATATATATATATATATATATATATATATATATATATATATATATATATATATATATATATATATATATATATTAAAAAAAACCCGTAGAGGGGCAATTTGATTACTAAGAAAAATTACAAGCCTTAAGGAACAACCAGCTCTCTAGAAGAACAAACTTTGAATAAAACCTACAAGCCGACGTTCCACCTATTACAATTAGGCAAAAAAAAATAAGCCAACAAAATAAAGCTACATCTGTACCAAAGGAAACCCAATTCTCTGAGAAACCCAAAGCACCACCATAAAAAACCCAAAGGTTCAAACAACATTAGCAATGATAGAATACACAAACCAAAGCAAGTACACTAGCCAGAAGGGCTTAGCCTGGCAATTCTATATCCACCAAGTAGCAAGGAAAAGACTATCCATTGGCAGTTGAAAGCCACCCAACCAACTGAATTTTTAGCATAGAGGAAACCACACTAACCACCAAGGTTGCCAACTACATGCCAACCCAAAGATAAGCAGAATTGCCTCATCATAGTCCAATCATCCATAGCAAAGCCAAGCCAAACCAATAACAGAAAAAATCACTTTTTTCTCTTAGCTTTACTTTTATATCTCTTTCCAGCATTAGATGAAATATATCATTTTTCCATAAAATTATATATAACTTGCAAATCTTGAAATTCATTTTCAATATCATCAACTTCACCATCGGACAAATTCAACCAATCAGAATGATCCACACAAGACTTACTCACTGACAACGCCAGATGGGCATCCAACTTTGTGTTAGACACGACCGAAATAGGAATATCAACAAAAGTTTTCAACACAGCCAAGTTATTGGAAGGATTATCAGCTACCCAACAATAGAATCCAAACAAAATTCTTCCTCATCATCATCAATATATATTATCTATATAGTGTAAACATAAAGAGAAATTAAAGTAATGAATATTTACCTAAAAAAATCTTCAAAATCCCACATAACGAGAGTACATACCTTAATTTATAATAGAAAAATAAAATTAAAACTTCAAAATCCTAATTAACTTTAGAATTATAACAAACAAACATATATACAACAACACCAACAACAACAATCCTTTATCCTAGAAAGTGTGGTCAACTACATGAATCCTTTTTCACATATATTCTCTTTTTGAATCTCATCTCTAAGAGTAAAGGCACTGATCCACCTTGTCATCATCATCTATGCAACACTTAACTTCATATTATGATTCTCTTTTAATGGCCAATATTATGCTAATAATATATCCATCTGCTTCACCATCACTCTAAATAATAAACCAAAGGTATCTAAAATGTAAACTCTAATAAATGACTTGATCACCAAATTTCATAATACCCCCACTATATCTATTATTACTAAAAATTCAGTCTATGTATTCAATTTTAAATATACTCAAATGAAAACGTTAGGTGGTTTACCTATTTCTCATTTATGCTTTGCGGATGATTTTATCATCTTTACTAATGCTGTCATTAACAGAATACATCGTATTTTGGATTTTTTGAACGATTTTAAAAAAAGTAGTGGTCTTTCATTTAGTAAGAACAAAAGTTGTTTTATTGCTTCTAAGTGGATCTCTAATCAGCGTAGTTTAGCCATTAATAATGCTACTGGTTTTTTGCAGTCTACTCTTCCTTTAAAATATCTTGGTGTTCCTCTTTTTAAATGCAAGAAATCTTCTTTTTTATTTAATGATCTCGTTGCATCTGTTCAAAACAAACTTCAGTCTTGGGAATCTAATTTCCTCAGCTTTGGTGGCAGACTCACTCTTATTAAAAGTGTCCTATGTGCTTTACATGTTTATAGTTTTCAAACTATTGCTCCGACCAAAACTGTTTGTAATAAGTTACATAGGCTTATTAATAATTTCTTCTGGCGTGGTACTACTTCTTCCAAAATCAATTGGTCTAAATGGGATAATTGCTGTGGTGCTAGGGGTGAGGGTGGCCTTGGCTGCAAGAACCTTTGGGATCTTGCTAAGGCCTTTACCTTTAAACTTTGGTTTAAATTTTTTTCGAAAGATAATCTCTGGTCTCAATTCATGGTTGCTAAATACGGCAATGGTAAGCATCCCTCTAATATTTGTATCAAACATGGTATCTCTAGAGTTTGGAGGAGGATGTGTAAGGTTAAATGGGAAATGGATCCTCTCCTCTCTTGGGGGTTTGGGGTTGGTGAGATATTTTTTTGGCAAGATAAATGGCTTGGTAACGAATCGATTGATAATATTCTTAATACTTCTTCCGTGTCCACGCTTAAAGTTAACTCTTTTTTCAGTAACAATTGTTGGGATATTCACAAGATTTCGAGTGAGGTTCCATATTGCATTAGGGAGCGGATTATTAAGGTGTCTATTAATATTAACTCCAAGGATATTCTTTTGTTTATTGCTTCCAAAGATGATAAATATTCTCTTAAAAATGCTTGGAATGCCTTTAGGAATAAAGGTGACTGTCAGAATATTTTTACTAAAATTTGGCATAAGAATATCCCTACTACTATTTCTATTTTTGTTTGGAGAGCCTTACATAAGTTTCTTCCTATGGATGATAACATGATTTATAAGGGGCTTAGTCTTGCTTCCAAATGTCAATGTTGTTTGCACATTGAGAAAATTCATCATGTTCTGATTTTGGGTTCTGTTGCTGTGAGGACGTGGGCTTATTTTGATGATCTTTTCAAACTCAATTGCTTTAACTATCATCTTCCTCTTAAAGTTTTTTTGAATTGTTGGTTGGTTAACGTTAAAGGTCATATTCGTAATCTTATTCCTTGTCTAATCTTATGGTTCCTTTGGTTGGAGAGGAACAACTCCATTTTTAACGGTGAGAAGATGGATCATCTGAATGTCATTTAGAAAGTTAAAGATAAGGTGGCGGCTCTTTTGGCTGTTAATTTGATTTCTACAAAGAATTTTAAAAACTATTTATCTGTTTTTGAAACTTTAGGTGGTTCCATGGATCCTTCGATTCCTCTTGTGCGTACTTTTAAATGGAACAAACCTCCTCATAACTTCTACAAATTAAATATTGATGTTAGTATTAAGGGTAATGTTACTAGTTTTGGTGGGGTGATCAGGGACAGCAATGGCAATTTCGTTGCTGCCTTTGCAGGGCCTCTAAACAATGTTGATTACCTGCAAGCTTTTTATAAGGCCATACTTTATGGTTGTCATATGTGCAACAACATCAATATTGTTAATTTGTTTGTTGAAGTCATTGATTCCGTTAATCTTTCTATGTTTTCTGTGGAGGAGGATGCTTGTTGTAATGCTAACTGCTTCTATCTTATCCGTGAGATCAAACATTGCCTGTTGGGTTTAAATTACTCTTTTCTGCACATTGTGAATGGTAGTAACACTTGTGCTATTTGGCTGGCTCGTTTGGGTTGTGTGCTCAATGAGAATAAGGATTTTGTTTGGGATATTGTCCTAAACAACTTAAGGGTTATCTGAAACTTGAAGAGAAGGAGGTTCCTTATGTTATTTATTGACTGTTTTCGGTGTTGTGGTTTTGTCCCCTTATTTGGTGTTTTGTGCTTGACCATTGGCTTCAATGGTTTTTTAGTTTTTGATTCTCCTTACTGGTACTCTTTTTTCTTCATTCATGGAGGTATTGTGAATGTTCTTTTTTGCTGTGTGGTCTGTGTGGTGGCCTGGTTGGAGGTTCCGCTGCTGGATATTGTGCTGCTCGTAGTGGTGTGGACGGTTTTTAATTCTATTGTTGTTTGTTGGTTTACTTGGGGCTGCAAGATGATCTTTTGTAGCAGCTATTGGTGTTGGAGCATTTTAATTTCTACTCTTTATTTTGCCTACATTCCCTCGTCTTCGTGGGTTTGTTCTTCTGGTAACAGGTTTCCTAATGGTTATGACGATTTGGAGTACATTATCTTGTGGGACTTATACAATCATGGGAGCATTTACATTTTATTGGGCTGTTTTCCATTTTTTTGCTCTTTCTGTTTATTTTATTTTTGCTCTAGTATCCCTGCAGGCCTGTTTTTTAGGTTTTTGGAGCTCCACGCTCGTTTTGGGCAGGATACGCGTGCTAATCGGAGGGCTATGCTGAATGTGAAGTTTTTCTCCCTTTGCTTTTTGTTTCATAGAATGTTATTAGATTTTATTGTAATTTTGATTAGTAGGGAACTCCGGCACTTAGTTTTTTTTATATTTTGTTTGTAGCTCCTTGGAGCAGTAGTGAGCTAGAGATCCCTTATAGGACTGTATCTTTTTCCCAATATTAACGCGTAAGCCCGTAGGTGGGTTTTAACCAAAAAAAAAAAAAAAATGAAAGTCGTATTGAAGTAATTAATGTTCAACTCCATAATTATAGCAAGTAGTAATCCAACTAAAAAATTAGTTAATTAAATGAACCTTAACTTTTATACTAACTTCAAATTCCTCATGTAAACATCACTTACACATTCCAAAAAAAAGAATTTTAATAAAAAAATAATAATTTAAATAATTAAAAATAAAAATGATCAAAAAGGAGTTAAAGCTCTTAAAATCCCAAGAAATGAAAGAAAACAAGCAAAAGATCAACGTGAACGAAGATGAGCAACAAAGAGGTGATAGAGAGGCCAAACGATACAGTTTTGAAAAAAGAGCGGGATTTGGGAGCAGGAGTCAGGGGACCTAGAAATAAGGATTTAACCGATGGCTTTTTCAATGAAATAATCTGCTGATATTTTTTGATTAAAAATCCGCTGACAAAGACACCATGCAAATAAAGAACCAGTGGAAATACATAGGGAAATTTTTTATCCGAACGAAAAAATAATAAGCAGTTAGTTCATTTATAAATTCCAATGCAGATTCTGCCAACAAAGCCACCAAAAATTTCGCTGAATATTTGTTCCAGAATTTCCCCCAGAAATAGTTATTTTTCTTCTAGTGTGTGAATGAATATCACAAGATTTCTCAGAACACGCACTCTAGAAGCGATAAGAAAGGGGAGCTTTAAGAAAGCACTTGTGTCCATGTTAGCCTCACTAATGGGTATTTAGAAAATTTGAAGGCTGCATAAATATTGTCGTGCTAGTAACATATATATTAAAAGCCTAAATTTTTCCCATGACTTTCATCATTATCTAAAAAAAATAGTAGAATTCTTCTAACTCACTATATAAAATATTTTCATGTAGCACATACAGAGAACTAGCTCATGAGTGGTACACCACATATCACGCTGAAGAGTTTTATTCATAAGACACATATTAAATTATGCAAAGTCATACATTGGCCTATGGACTGTGATGTCGCCGCTCATAGGAAAATAACTAATATTCCATAATGTAAAAAGAGAAAAGAATATGTAACTATTCATAGGTTTCTTCTTGACAATTGAAAAACTTATACAAATATTCAACATAGCCATAAACATATAACATCTAAAGTATGATATGGATAACCAAATGTAAAACACTTGTCAAAATATTAAAAATATTATTAGTTGAAGAAAATTTCACATAAAAGCTAGCTTTTATGTAGAATATTATGACAAATACAAAATTGAAACAAAACTACTTACCACCATGAAAAACCCTACAAATAGGGTATGTTACTAGCTCACTCGACAGTTGCCTCGAATCCTGCATATAATTAAGGAGGAACCTCTTGCCTTAAACAAACAAGCTCAGTCTCATAAAACAACGAGTCATCGTCATATTAACCTATAAAGTAGAATATCTAAGGTGGTGCTAGGAGTTCCCTCTTTTTTCAACCACTCCTAGATTCAAAATCTTTTATATAGTATTGACTCACTTTGCCAGCATCTCCAACATGGTCAGCCCATTTGGATTCCATCATCTAACGAGCCTACTGATAGGTATAATAACTTCTTCCTTGGTTCTACCATTTCTTCAGAAGTTAGGACATCCTCCCTAGGAGGCACCTCCTATTGATCAATAGCAATATTTGCGACCTGTTTGCCCTCTATTGTATTCACTACAGAAAAACACGCGAATACCGTCGGATGTTCCGGTGCAATTTTTTGCGTCGGTAAATACGGCGTTTGTACTGGCGCATAATGCGAAGGAATATTAACGGTGTTTATTCTGGTACATCTTGCGACAAAAAATTTCCTACGTCCATTGCGCCGGGAGTAACTTCGGAAATTAGCAACTTTTTATTATTACCGGTGGAGTTTACGGTGGAATATGTCCTGCGTATTTACCGGTGGAGAACACGTCGGCTATTTTAAACTCAACGACTTGGAACCGACGAAACGTGCACCAGAAAAAGTTTTGGGGTCTAGGACGCCGGAAAGTTTGTCGGCAAAAGCCCTATTTCCGAACACGATCCGTTTGGCTGCTCATTTCATTATGGTCTTTCTCTCACATCTCCTATCTCTCTCTCACCGCCCCAGCGTCGCCCACCCTAGATTGCCGTCGTCGAGCTTTGTACACGTTCACAGGACGTCGCCGATGATCACCGCCTTTGTCGCCGGCGAAAGGAGACCGGTTTCCCAAAATTTGACCGTGAGTTTTCGCCGCCTCCCGATTTTGCACCGCCTCCAGATTTTGTCGATGGTAAGATTTTTTTTCTTCATGTTATTTCTTATTAGACATTTGCTAGATGATGCACATATTAGATGTTTTTTTGTTGATAAATTTTTCAAAATCAATTTGGATTCATGCCGGGTAGGTCTATTATGGAAGCTATACTTTTATTGAGAGGTTTGATGGAGAAATATAGAGAGAATAAGGAGGATCTACATATGACTTTTGTTGATTTAGAGAAAGCATATGATAAAGTTCAAAAAGGAGTGTTATTGATAGTTCTTGCAAAAAAAAAAAAATAATAGATATAGTCAAGAAAAAATCTTTATACAAAATATGTATGCATGAGCTATTACTTGTGTTAAAACACAAGGTGGTTTGACAAAGTAATTTCTTATTTCAGTTGGATTACATCAATTTTAAGCCTTAAGCCCATATCATTTTACTTTAGTCATAGTTATTCTCACTAGACATTTACAAAAGGTCCGGCGCAGTTATCGGCGTATGTTTTTTGCTGATGATATTCTTCTTGTTGATAAGACTGTTGCAACCCATGACCCCGAGTTTGAGATTTTGATGATGCCAAATAATGAGTGTTTTGGAACAACTTTTCATTGAATACTATTTTATTTACTATTGTCCTTGAGTACTAACATTTCAGGAAGATCACAAGTGACTCAGGACGAAAGGAAGACTCAAGAAAGGGTAGATTAGAAGTATGAGTCAAACATTGTATTATTCTATTTATTTTATTTTATTTTATTGAGTCTGGCCACAAAATGCATAAGAGTAAGAGCAACCATGCACACACACAGGGGGAGAGTTTGTTTTTAATTGAAAATTGTCATAGAAATTCTTCTCTGTAGATCGTACTGTACGATTTTATTTCGTACCGTATGGTCCGAGCTATGTGGACGATTCTGTGAATAGATCGTACTGTACGAATATTATCGTACGGTACGATATGTTCAGATCCAAAACCCTAGCCGCAGTTTAATTTGAGTAAGTGATTTTGCGCCGCTCGTATTGTACGAACGTGTTCGTACTGTACAAACGTGTTCGTACTGTACGATCTATTTTTAATACTTACTTAAATTAACCCGTAATTAGTGCATGTAATCCAGGCATAATTAATTTTTGAACATCGTACTGTACGAACTGGATCGTACCATACGATGAACAGAGACGACATCTGATCGTCCAGACTATCGTCCTGTACGAATAGTGTTTTGTGGATCGTACCGTACGATATTATATCGTACAGTACGAATTATTTTTGAACTGTTCATACATCTTCGTACCAGGACGACGTCTGTTTATACATATCGTACTGTACGATGTTTTATCGTACTGTACGAACAGTAACGGCTACTTTTGAAATCAGAGGTTTTTGGAGCCCGTTTTACATGTCAATCAAGTCCTTTTTCAGTAAGAATCACAGAGAGGGTGAACGTGGTTAGAGAGGGATTCCAAGGGAGAGAGCTCTAGAGAAATTCTTGAGGGTTGAGAGAGGAAGGAGGAGGTGAGCGTTGTGAGGGAGAAGAGGTGTGAGGGAGATCACACGGTTGCTCCAAGCTTGCTGCATCTTGCTCCTTCTGTGGCCCTAGAAGGATTTGAGGGAGGATCTCCAAGGGAAAGGCTCGTCTACATCCGTTGCCTCGAGGTTCTCTGCCTTCTCCAGGAGGGAGAAAAACGAGAAGGTTCTCTGCCGTCGCCAGGAGGGCGAAAACAGAGTTTGGCACTCCACGCCGGGTTGGTGAAAGGGAGGTTTGTAAAGGCTTCTCCGCCTTGCCGATGGGGGCAAAAGGAGAACTATTTTGATAGTGAAAATCTCGGAGCGGAGGACTCCGGGGAGTGGACGTAGGTCATATTTTGACCGAACCACTATAAAAATTCTTGGTGTATTTTTTTCTTATCGTCGTTTACTTTTTACTTGCATTTAATTTTCATAACTATTGCATGGTGAAATTTGTGGAAGAAAAATTGCTTCAAATTTTGTTGTAGAATTTCAAAAATAACAAAAAAAATTAGAACTCTTGTTTAGGGTTATTTTTATTAAGGAAAAGATTTTCACAATTCACCCCCCTTCTTGTCA
The DNA here is from genome assembly GCA_016618105.1 of Dendrobium huoshanense. NCBI lineage: Eukaryota > Viridiplantae > Streptophyta > Magnoliopsida > Asparagales > Orchidaceae > Dendrobium > Dendrobium huoshanense. Next base: position 13,918,559 of record CM028360.1, read on the forward strand.
TTTAGTAATTTCAAAGACTAGAGATGGAGTTGAAGTTAAACTTCAATTATGGAGGTCAACCTTAGAGTCGAAAGGTTTTCCCTTAAGTTTGAGGAAGATATTTCTACCGCACAACAAGCCCGATGCAGTACAAAATATCCCCATCTAATTCACCATCACTTGAATTCTACTGTTAATATCTCCATATATTCAATTTTAGATCTACTCAAGCGAAAATCCATTACTTATCTGCTCTTATATGTAGGTTATGGATATTAGAAATCAAAGAAGTTGGATGTATAACTGATTGTCTCAAGGATGAAAGACATTAATATATAAATTCATTAATTGGGTGAACATTTTCAATCAGCAAGTGAAATAACTACCCAGATTCATATAAGATGGAATGTTTCGATGTTCATCTTCTAAACATAAAAATCTAGTGCACCTAAGACCAGATGATGTAACTGTTGATCTGTATCACAGAGGATTCATGCCACGGTATTGGTATTGGACTTATCATAGTGAGTATAAGCCACATTTTGATTCTCAATGCCATCATTCTATAAGTACTAATGTAGCTGAGGCTGAAAATATCTGACCAAATCTTGAGGAATTAGTTCATGATGCAACTGGAATATAATTTGAATAAAATACATAAGAGTTACCAAATAAGGAGGCACAAAATGTTTATAATTTGTTGCATGCTGCATAGCAACCAATTTGGGAAGGGTGCAACACTCACTTATGGTTATCTGTTGCTGTGAAGATATTAAACATCAAGGCAAAATATAATGTTGCTCGTGAATGTTTCAATCAATTCATTGGGTTGCTTAAGGAAACTAATCCAACAAATAATTTAATTCCTACAGATCTATATCGGACAAAGAAATTTGTTTCCAAACTTGATTTGACATACATAAAGATAGATTATTGTGTTAATGGATGCATGTTATACTTTAAAGAAGATTTCTCAGAGATTGCATGCCATTATTATAATGCACCAAGGTTTAAACCAAAATCTGGAAATATAAGGAAGCAAAAGGATGTGCCTGTTAGTAGGATGTTCTACTTACCAATAATTCCTAGACTACAATGACTATATGCATCCATGAGATCTGCTGCACATATGAGATGGCATAATGATCACATTCCAAAAAATGTTATCACACATCCATCAGAAGCAGAGGCTTGGAGACACTTTGATCATACACATCCCACATTCACAGATTAGGCTTATGCGCAGATAATTTTACTTCATTTAGTTAGTCTACTACACTGTACTCATGTTGGCCCGTGATACTCACTCCTTACAATCTTTCTCTAGAGTTATGTATGACTACTCCTTATATGTTTCTGACACTTATCATTCCAGGGTCACATAATCTAAAAGTGAAGATTTATGTATTCTTACAACCGTTAATTGATGATTTAAGTTTATTATGGGAAGAGGGGGTAAGTACATATGATTTCTCTACCAAACAAAACTTTACACTAAGAGAAGCATTACTTTGGACAATTGGTAACTTTCCTGTATATGGTATGCTCTCAGGTTGGAGCACTTCAGATAAGTTAGCTTATCCATATTATATGGAATATACAAAATCATTTACTTTAAAATATGGTATGAAGAACACTTGGTTCGATTATCATCGAATATTTTTTCCTCCAAGTCATCCTTTCAGGCGAAATAAAGAAGACTTTACTAAAAATAAAATGGTGATGTTTCAACCTCCTCCAAGATTAAGTAGTGAAGAAATTTTTGAAAGAGTCAGGTTTATGCCCACCATAATTGATTCTCCAATATTAGTTGAGTTCATATTGCTAGGATATCGTGTCAACCATAATTGGACCAAGAAAAGTATTTTTTGGTCGTTACCATATTGGAGAACAAACCTGATTAGACATAATTTGGATGTTATGCATATAGAAAAAAATATTTTTGATAATATTTTCAATACAGTTATGGACATCAAAGATAAATCGAAAGATAATATAAAAGCAATGATGGACTTAAACGAGATTTGTAGGAGGAAAGCTTTGTAATTGAAGGATAATGGAGGTGAAAATTTTCTCAAACCAAAAGCTCCATTCACATTAACTTTATATAAAAAACGAGCAATTTGTGAATGGGTGAAAACCCTATGAGTACCTGATGGATATTCTTCCAATCTAAGAAGGTGTATTGACATAAGATCAGGGAGATTATTCGAAATAAAAAGTCATGATTGTCACATCTTCATGCAATGTGTACTACTAACTGCTTTTAGTTATCTGTCAGATCAAATTTTAAAGCCCTTGATCGAGCTAAGTGTATTCTTCAAAGATTTATGCTCTTTTAAATTAAATTTAAAGAACTTGATTCTTCTTGAGCAGCAAATTTCTTTCATTCTATGTCAACTTGAGAAAATATTTCCTCTTTTTTTGGACTCTAGAGAGCATCTACTAGTACATTTATCATATGAGGCTATGGTTGGTAAACCTGTTCAATATAGATGGATGTATCCTTTTGAGAGATATTTAAATAAACCTAAGAAGACCGCTAAGAATAAAGCACGACCCGAAGGCTCTATTTGTGAAGAATATTTAATATACGAGACAACTCAATTTTGCTCGTATTACTTTGAAACATGTCTCAATCAGGTGAAAGTACAACATCTCAAAATGATGATAAATCCTCTAATATATCTGTATTCGGTGGAAGTGGTGAACCTGTAGGCGCTAGCACCGTGAGCTATTTGACCAATAAGAAGATGACAATTATCACATTATATATCTTGCTTAACTGTGATGAAGTTGAGCCGTATCTCGAGTAAGTATGAGTTAATTTTCATATTTTCATTATTCTTATAAACTTCGTTCTAAACTCAAAAGTTTGTAGGAGATTCATTGATGGTTTAAGTAGATCAGAATAAGAAGAAGTCCAGAAGATAATGGAGAAAGAATTCACTGCTTGGTTTAAAAATACAGTATAATTTGAATAATTAATCTTAATTAGTTAGTTCAAAATGTAATTAATATTAGTAATAATAATATCTTATTCATTTAAAGCTGCACACTGAAGACAGTGATTCGTAGTATTCATGGCTATTTGAGTTAGCTTGGGGACAAAATAGATTAGTTAAATATTTTCAAATATTTTTGATCAATGGATATAAATTCAAAATAAAAATTTGGTGTGAATGTAGGAAGATAGAAAATTTTGGCATATATATAAGAGGGAACACCCATACAGGGATGTCTGAATAATATGGGGTATTACAAGAAATATTAGTGGTGGAATATCCCGATCACAGGAATACTGTGTATCTTTTCAATTGTGAATGGTTTAATCTAGTATAAAATAGAGGCACAAGAGTACATCCAATTTACGGTATAACAAAAGTAAAGCGGATAAGAGATATGCAAAGTTTGATCCATTCATCATTATTAGTCAGGCAACTCAAATCTATTATACTAACTATTCAAGCATAATACGAGGTAAACATGATTGGCTGGTAGTTATGAAGACAAACCCAATGGGAGTAATTGACAAAACCACTTCAATACCATCAGCACATCAAGAAAAGTTTATATCAAATTTTAAAAATCTTCCAATCAATGTGGATGACCAAATCAGAATTAATGAGAGCTAGTTGCAGTTATAGAAGGTAGATTTAATCATAGAGAAAAGTAATGATGAATCTAATAGTGCTGAAAATGTATCATCATATGAAAGTGAATCAACAAAGGATGAGTTAACATAAGGTAAATTAAAAATTTTTGTTACTTCACTACATTTATTTTATTGTTATTGCACTGCATTTTATTTTATTGTTACTACTGTGTTATTTTATATTATATTTTTGTTATAACTCGTGTTTCTAATATTTCTTATTTATTTCTATGCAGATGGCTTCAGGTGAAGAGCCTAGCAGAGGATTGATCAAAAATATTTTTAATAGGAGCACCAAGAAGATGCTACAGCTTGACCACCTAGGCCAGTACGTACTGAGGGGACTACTTCATCTCAGCCTGCTATACAGTCTCAGCTTGCTACACAGTCTCAGCATGCTACAAAATCTCAGCCTGCTACACAGTTTCAGCCTGCTACACATACTCAGGCTACCACTCAGTCTACCACACAGCCTTCACCCACTCTTAGAGCCGGTAGGCCACAATTCTACTTAGTAGACCCCTGATTTCCTTCATTAGATCCCACGCAGAGTACTCCTTTCTACCCATACTACCCACTCCCACCTTATGCTGGTGCCCCCTCCTACTTATCCATATCCACCATATGTTCTACCATACTATCCCTCACCACCCCCTCAGCCTGCTACAGGTGGATCTTCGACACCAGTTGCACCAGAGCAGGCGACATATGGTCGAATGTTGATAGCACCTGAGGGTGACACATACGTATATTCCCTTTTATTTAAGCTAACGAACATATTTATTTTATATTATATATTTTTTTCTACTAACTTTATTTTTGTAGGTTCTACTCATCAAAACAACCAACACATAAAATACGGGACATTATACGGAGCAGGTTTGATGCTCCTTATGTTTCTTGGAAGAAAGTCCCGAAAGAAGTCCGGGAAATGTGATTTAGAGAGTTTGAGGTATTTTTTGGGTATTATTTTTTATGTTATGTCTAATTAAATGGTTTATTCTATTTTACTTAAGCTAACAAATATATATATTCTATATTGTATGTATTTGAATGCAAAAAAAAAATTTTTGTTAGCTCCCCCAACACAATGATAAAATTAGAAATAAATTTGAGAAGTGTGGGTCCACTCAGATGTGCGACATGTTCACAGACATTAGAAAGTCTTGCGAGCAACCATTATGGATTGGAGAGATTATATGGGCTGAGTTGAACACTACTTGGGGCAGCGCAGAGTATAACAGGAGGAGGGAACAAAATTGACATAATAGAGCTTCTAATGTTGGGGGCTTGGGTAGTTCCCTTCATACTGGCGGCTCCGTTCCACATACTGAGCACAGGCGACGTTTGATAATGCATTTTAAATAATTTTTAAAATTTCTCTTTAATACAAATATTAATAGAATTCTCTTAATTCTAACATAAAGAGATGCTGGGTAGAGAATCAACTCCTGTGGAATTGCATAGTCGCACTCATATGCGATAGGAGTATCAACAATGGATTGATGAGCGAGCAAGAAAAGCCCTTGTAAATATATGTGTTTAATAATTTCTATTTTTAGTTTAATTATATATATTTATATTTTACTTTCATAGGAGGATTATACACAGCTTCGAGAGGGTCATGTCGCATCAGGTGAGGGCTCTTCTTGCGGCTCTGTGGAGTAATCTTAGTACCGCATCTGGTCGCAAACCGTTGGAAGATTACAACATGACAGAGTTTATGGTTTAGGTTTGCAAGCTCAGGCATACGAGGGGATAATCTCCTCTACTGCATCCAGCTTCGCAGTCAATTCACATGAGTCCTTATATAGTCAACAAATAACTGCCATTTAAGCAAAGCTAGAATAAGTAAGAAAATCACAAGCTGATTGACAAGTTCAATTGCAAGCATAGGTTCAAATGCAGATGCAGGAGCAATACAATCAGTTGTTAGATGAAATGCGCAAAATGAGGGAGTAGTTGAGTGGAAAAGAGGTAGCTCGAGCTGAGGATGAGTCCACAGATTCATAGTAGTTTAGTTTAGTCATATGAACTTATTTACTTTTTCTAATATGTGTTATTGAACAATCTGTGATGTTTTTAATATTAATTGGTTGATGCTATTGAACAATCTGTTTTAATGGATATTTATATTTTTAAGTATGTATTGAAGTTCTTGAGATCTGTGTTGTGTATATCTGTGTTGTAGAGCTGTTATTGTATGAATTTGTATATGTTTGCATGTGTGGAAATCCGATTGTTAGCTGGGAAGGCAAATTTTTTTTGTTATTGCTACATGTTTCCGACGGATTTGGGGTCAAAATTACGCCGGAAACGACGATATAACGAATCGGTTCAATGATGTCGGTGTTTTAGTTCCGCTGAAAATACATGCAAAAAATGCGCCGGAAACAAGTCGTAGCTTTAGTTACAGCGCACCTTATGACGTCTTATCCGTCGGAATTTTCGGTGACTAAAGGGCGTCAGAAACAAGTCGTAGCTTTAGTTATGCCGAACCTTACGACATTTTATCCACCAGTATTTCCGTCGGATATGTATGTTGTAAATTCCGGCGTATATAACGCCGGAATAATCTGTTAAGAAATGACGTTTTGGCTAACACATTTTGCATCGGTAATGCATCGGAGAGTGCACCAGAAAGGTTTTCGGCGTCTTATAAAAGTCGGAAGATATTTTTTGACGTGCACCAAATCGGCGTACGAAATTCTGATGGAAATGCGCCGAAAATCAAGGATTTGCGTCGTATTTTACGTATTACCGGTGGATACTTTCCGCCGGTAATATCGTGTTTTCCTATAGTGATTTTTTGCCATAACTAAAGGTTTATCTACATGAACAATATTCAAACAAGGCAGCTATATGTTCAATAATGAATGGTCAATGATGGAATATTCTATATCTAAAAAACTCAAGGGAATAGCTAAAAGTCTATAATAGAGAGTCTTTATCTTAATTTACATGCTTAAAAGCTATTGCGTTAATGCTAACAAATCAAACTCACTTGGTAGATGTAAAACATTCACTTGAGGAGAGGCACACTATGCGTTTGCTACATGGAAGAGGACACACAACAACGAAACATGACTAACTCTAAATATAACAAATAGTTCCTCTTACCTTCCTTTAAGGGAGAAGTTAGTTCAGCTTCTATAGAGGTCACCAACAATTTCATGGAGGACACCTCTTTTCACATTGCCTAATTTTAACACATTAGAGAGACTCATCTCATTAATCTCAATATAAACAACTCATCCCTACAACAAGAGGAGAGCACTAATCTCTTCAGACAAGTTGTGCTTATATCCCCAACTATAATTTCAAGGGGACTTGCAATTTTGGTCGATAGGGATGTGGTCTCCTTCACCACACTTTATTTTACTTTAACCTCTTCACATAGCGAGGGGCGATAAGCCTAATAGATCATTGTATAATTAATGGAAAGCATAGATGCTTTCTCTCTTCACTCATGGACAGGCCACACAACCTTTTATTAGTTCTCTCACCCTTACAAAGGATATCTATTGCATTCCTTATTAGTTTTTTGCTAAACAATGCTAGCTTCACATGATAAACTTTATCACACTCACTAGTCACTACAGCCCAACTAAAGTGCTCAAAAGCGTGAAGAGCCAACACATGGAACTGTTTCATATAACAATCAGATATGGTGACACTCATCACTATCATCATCAGAAAGTTAAGCAACAACCAAGACTATAAAAAATAGGGAAGTATCTTTGCATTTATTTTCCTTGATTGTTAGGTAGCCTTATTAAATGTTCAATAATAGTTCACGTATCTTTTTCGCCTCTCTACGCCAAGAGAGTCAAGTGAATTGGCGACCCTCACATATTATCTTCAAGTATTCAATAGGTAGCTTGCTAGTCATAATAAATGAATTTGTATCTCATGGACCCCACATAGAGAAATCGCCTAAGGGTCACCTAGTCCTAACTCAATATAATAATTAGAGGCAAGTCACTTCCTATATGAAAAGCAAGGGTTTACAAAAAGGATTCCAACTGGCCCCATCACAATTAGCCAATAATGGAAAACCTACCACCCCCTGATTTTAATACACTCCCCTCCCACCTGAAGTAATTTGCATCTCCAATGAATGTTTCCAAAGAACTTCAAAGTGCTCACCAGTAACAAACCTCATAGCTCAAACCTCACCAACAAACTCACCCACTCTTTCCCACTTCTACACACTTGGGACTAGTGAACTTACCTAAGATAAAGTGAGAGATGTACGTAACCATCCATTGAGTTACTAGGATATGACATGTGTCTAAGTTATTCTATACTAAGGGTAGTTAATTACTATAGTTATTAATTTTTTATTGATGTAGCATTTCATATAAAACTCTCATCACTATAAATAAAAGGTGATTATGACTATTTTGAAACTTTTAATTTTTTCTATGAAAACTACGGCTAGTAGATCATTTCTAAAAAATTTCCCACCTTATCTTCTTTTTTACATAAGTTCTCAGGTTGTATTGCTTAGAGCTTGCCCATTAATAAGATCGGGTATCACCCAAAGACAAATTTGAATCTGATTCCTAATTTTTTAGAAAAATTTTACTACCTTTTTATGGCCGATTTAAATTTTGTGATAAGAAAAATTCCTATATCTATTTTTTTAATAAAAGGATTTAAAAAATTGTAATTTTGATCTTTAATGAAAATAAATCAGGATTCGTCAAAATAGTAGGATTTAAGGTTCTATACAATTTTGTTTCACCAAATTTCCGATTATTTGTTCGAATTTGAAAGGATTAAATAAATTGTAATTTTGATCATTAATGAAATTGAATCAGGATTTATCAAAATACTAGGATACAAGGTTCTATAGATCTTTTGTTTCAACAAATGTTTGCAAATCTTTCTTAAATCCAGCGAAAAAAAAAAAAACAGCGCGAGAACCAAACAAAAAAAAAAATGTCTCTTAAACCAAAATTCTTATTTACAAACAGTCATAAGGAGCCATGGAAGCACTCTCAGTAAGTGCATTATCCCCATCATATATATCTAAAACAAAGAACAATAATAAAACCACAAGTAAATTTGTTTCAGAAGAAACAAGTTCATGATCCATTAAAACAGGTAACAGTATTATTGCTAATTAACGAAAGTTACCAAACATTTATTTCACTTCGTTTCAGCACACCTATTTTAAACTTCTTTTTTTTTTTTAAATACACTAAACAAAGACTCAAAATAAGACCATATCAAAGAAAAAATCTGAAACGAAGCAAACAACAAACTTGTTATTAATTAAAAAGCAATCCTTGGAGTGACTGCATAGGCATTATGAAGCCTTGTGGTTGGAATTAGAGACTTGTCCAAATATGATACGGCAACAGATGGGTTCACCTGCATGAACATGTAGTTGCCGGCGAAAAGCTCGCCAATATATGGCTTTCCTTCCTTCAACCTTATCATCATCTTCTTCAACGATGCTCGCATTGCAGCTCGGACTGCTGCGGCCTTCCCCCTCACAACTCTTCGTAGCAGCCCTGCAACTCGGACTCTAGGCCGCCTCCAGCTCCACCCGCTCCTCCCCCATCTCCTTCCTTGACGACCGTTTCCGATTATATTCTTCCTTACTATAACGAGCTCCTCATATTCTCTGTCTTCAACATGCTTCAGTTTTTGATAGGAAAACATGGAGGAGGACTTTGCTATATGGTGAAGTGAAGGAAGTGATGGAAGGAGTGTTCTACTCGTCTTATTGATTATAGAAGGATGGCATGGTAGATCTGTGACTTGCTACACTGACTTGATCTCTTTTAGAGAGAGGACGAGTGGTTGGTCTGTTATTTTCATTAATCATAACATGAAGATAGGGTCATTTGCTTTCGGTTGCCTATGTGTAGCCATAAAACCAGTTGGTAGAGTTGATGGGGCTATTTATTGCAGTAGGTGTGGGACAAAAGGGTAGTTGAGCTCTTATTGTTAAATAAGATTATGAGAAAAGATAAGCTGCACCAACGAGATCTGAAAACCGGAATTGATGTGACGGAATTACAAGAGATAAGGGAGAGAGACCGACAGAGATAGATCGAGGGAGCTTAAGTCTCAAATTAGTTTTCATGGCTTTTATTTTTGGTCACCTCACATGTAAGCCCACAATGAAAAAATACTTTAAGAAATCATTCAATTTTATATTTAATTTATATAAATTGTCAAATAAAATTTGAAATCATAAAGAAATTTATTATATTTGCATCATGGAATTAATATTCGTGGAGATAGAGAAATATAAAGTAACAGTTTAGCTTTGCACAAAAATCTTGCACACAATCATATAAGAGAGCGTGTGCATTATTTATAAGAGACACAAAGATTTTTATGTGAAAAATCCTAAAAAGGGTAAAAATCATGGGGCCTTGCTCAATTTGAAAAAATCCACTAGTATTTACAGTTTTTTTTTTTTGGTTAAAACCCGCTAAGGGGTCTACGTGTTAATTCCAAAATTTCGGTTACAGAGTCCTTAGAAGGAACCTCCAGCTCTCGATCTAATGCTCAAATGAACTACACGCAAAAAAGAAATAAAACCTACGAGCCAGTGGTTCCTTTTCCTAATAGTACAAGAAATACATAAAAAAAAGATCGGGCTGTGAGCAGACAGCACCCAAAAAAGGAAGCTCATAAAGTTCTCGTTCAGCACCATCTTCCTGCAAAATTGTAGAAGAAAATAAAACAAAAAATAAAAGCAGCCAACAAGAATTACCTTGCACTCATCGAAGCATCCAAAATATAATATATTCCTGCAAGGAATTCTCCAAAAAACAATATCAGTTATATAGCATTTGAAAATAAATTTAAACTTGAAATTAAAATAACTCTTGTAGTAGTAGTGATAAAACAGCCTCAGGATCCGCCAGAGAAAAAAATTGAAGATCTGATGAATTTCCTTCCTCATATCCACTAAAGTATGCCATTTGTAACAGAAGAAAATGTTAGAAACACTATACCACCTCCAGCATTCACGAAAGGCCCAATGGATACTATTAAGCAAACACATAACAACTTCCCTTCTCCACCACCAAAGCAGTAAACCAATCCAAAAATGAATATTAACAGAAATGCTAAATCAGAAATGGAGAATAAACTCCAAACTCCAGATCCCACAAATCTTAATTAGAGAGGCCAAATGCAGCATCCAATCGACACAAGAAGCAGTAGTTAACAACAAAACAATAAAACTAATATCTCTATAGCTAAACAAAAGATTCCAGACGACAGCAAAGACAAAACCCCAAATGAAAGACAAACTATTCCAACTCCCAGGAAAGGCAGGACAGAAATAACATAAGGTAAAGGCTTCTAAGAGCAACAGACCAAACAACACATAACACAGGGAAAGAAATACAAACACCATAAATAGCAAAAACATAAAAATCAGCTCGATCTAATATAAGGCAGACCAATTCTATCCAGAGTCACCAAACCTTCTAAAGTATGAGGCAAATTGTTCACATCAAACTCCCTTTCCTCCTCCAATCTGCTCCCGAGTTTAGCCAAACAGTCAGCACACGCATTACCTTCTCTGAATATATGCTTAATCGTATAATTAATAGTAGAGAGGGCCAAACGAATTTTCCTGATAATGTAAAATAACTGAGGATGAAAAACATCAACATTGTTAATAATTTGAACAATATTTAAAGCATCCACCTCAATCTCAATGTTAAAAAATCCTCTATTTTTACAAATAACAAGACCTTTAAGTAAGCCCATAAGCTCAGCAAAAATGATCATACACGGAGATAAAGGACCCGCATAAGCCACAATTACATTGCCAAAATTGTCCCGAATAATACCCCCAAAATCAGCTAAGTTTCGATCAACAGAAACATCAGTATTGAGCTTCAGGCCGGGAGATAACGGTTTAAACCATCTCACAACTCTATCATTACTAATAAAATCCTCACTACTAATAGGGATACCCAGCTTCACACACAAAACTTCACATTGGAAAATTTTTTCTCGATATAAGCTTACCCCCAAATAATTGAAGCAATTTATGATTAATATTGGAGATAATAACCTTATCCTCCATCTTAATCCTATTATGCTTAGCTTCATTACGGGCCTTCCAAAGAAACCACAAAATAAGAATAGGCAATAAGTTAAGCACATGTCCTTTAACCGTGGACATCCAATCACTTAAATAAGACTAAACAGCAATACCTGCTATAGAATTATTAACAAGAAAAGTTTTGTTAACAATCATAGCATAATACCTCCACACTTTTTGAGCAATATCACCATAAAGAAAAACATGATCTATACTTTCAATATCAGAACAACAATGGCATTTAGAAGGCAAGTAAAAACCTTTTTTCCAAAGCCTAACATCCACCGGTAAAAAACCTTTGATACACCTCCAAGCAAGAATGAAATAAGATAAGGGAATGTTATTGTGCCAAATATTACCATAAATTATAGAAGTATCATTCTTAATTCTAAACACTTCCCACACCTTTTTAATTTTAAAAAGACCATTGGTAGAACATTTAAAGAGAATACGATCATCATCAGAATTATTCAAAGGAATGCTCAGAACCTGATTTAAAATCACTTCAGGTAACAGATAAGTAAGCTTATTAATATTCCAATTACCATTGTCTATAAAGTAACTAACCTTAGTGGAAAGGAGAGTATGAGAGAAGAGCATGCTATCAATCGAACCTGTACCTAACCAATTATCTTGCCAAAAGTAAATCTCCCCTTTACCCAACTCCTATTGGATAAACGGCTCCGTAACCCAGCTAATGTTACATAACCGTTTCCAAATAGAAGAATCTGATCTCTTAACCATGCAAACAGTAGGATGGTCTTCTATACAATACTTGGCATGCATGAATCTAGCCCATAAACTAATTTTAGATCTAAAGGAAAACCAGAGTTTATAAGAGAATGTCGTAACCATGTCCAAAATACTCTTACACCCGAGACCACCTTCATTAAAAGGGCCACAAATTTTAAACCAAGAATACCACAAAATGCAAGACCTACTATTCTTAGCTCCCCAAAAACTTAATGATGAGTCTTTCCAATCTAAGGCAAATAGAAGGAGCAGGATTAAGCGTGTGAAAAATAAAGATAGAGGTCGAATTTAACACATGTTTAATAAGAAGAAGTCTACCACCAAAGGAGAGAAAATTAGTAGACCAATTGATAATTTTTCTTTGAAACACCGTAACCATATCCTCAAAAAGCATGCTTTTCTTTCTACGCTTGAAAATAGGGGTACCCAAGTATTTAATATGCAGAGAAGAACAATTAAACTCACAAATCCTTTTAATATCATTAATTCTACCTTGACTAGCAGATTTGGAGACAATAAAAGTACTTGTATTCTTATTAATCGATAGCCCACTCATATTTTGAAATTCATTTAAATGCTTGATAAGAAATTTAATATTAGTCAAATAACTATTAGCAAAAATGATAAAGTCATCAGCAAAACTCAGATGTGTAATCGGGATACCACCCATAGTACGATAAAGCAACTTAGGATGTCTTCTATAAAGAAACTCCAAACCCCTGGATAATAATCAACCGCAATAGTGAATAAAGCCGAGGAGAGAGGATCGCCTTGACGCAGACCTTAACTGGATTTAAAAAATCATTACTTTTGCCATTAATGATAACAGAAAAATAACAATGCTCAATATTGTTTTTAATCAGAAAAATAAAATAATGACTAAAACCAAATAAAGAAAGCACTTTATAAAGGAAATCCCAACACAAGTTATCATAAGCCTTAGTATTATCTATTGCATTTTCGAAGAGAGATTTGATATTTGCAAGTAAAATTTATCTATGTGATCTTGAGATTTCTCATAGAAAATTTGTGGCATTGATTATATTACCCCTAAAAATATTCAGTATATTTGTTGGAATGGATTGGTTGAGTAGATATCATACTTAAATTAATTTCAAGAAGAAGAACTTGAGTCTATGTGCAAGAAGGGAAGTGTTCTATTTTCTCGGTATTCGAAGTGTCTTATTCTTCTTGATCTTTGTAATCCAGGTGGTTAAAACTGTGAGAAAGGTAACCCTGTATTCAAATCATATTTAAGAGATTTATAATCATATTTAAAGTCAATCATCAACAGTAGCATCCAAAATTTATAATCAAGAAGCTTGAAGCTAGTTTGACTGGCCCTCTCCTTGTATTCAATACATTCTTCAAATCAAGTGTCATATGAAGCCTAATAAGCTTATTCCAAAGCTTAGCCATACCTGAAATATTGCCATCAGGGAAAGTAGGAGCAAGCCAATTTTTTTCAACAACATTAAGAAAATCATGACGAGATAACCACATATTTTGAAATTTAAAAGCAGTAGGAATATAACTGTTATTGACATTAATAGTAAGTAGTAAAGGGGCATGATCAGAAGTAGTCTTACTAAGGTGCTCCACATGAGTCATATGGAACTTAGCTATCCAATCATTATTAAAAAGAATTCTATCAAGTCTTTGCCACAAGTTACCTCTACTCCAAGTATAAGCATTCCCAAAAAAACCTATATCCTATAAATCACAAGTAGAAATCATGGAGTTAAAATCCTCCATAGCATTAATATTAGGATTATTACCTCCCAATCTTTCCCTGGCATTAGAAATAACATTGAAATCACCTCCAACACACCTCGGCCCTGAAGTGTTAGAAGCAAAATTCTTAAGCTGATCCCACAGGGCAAAACGGCCCACTCTAGAGCAGGCCGTACAGACAAAAGATGCATGACAATCAAAATTATACATAGATATAGAGACATTCACAACTTGAATAAAATCATGGATGTTCACGTTGATGGCATTATTCCAAAAAATTCAAATCTTATTAGAGCAATTAGCAAATTTATTAGTAAAACCTAATTTAGAAGCAGTAATATCCAATTTACTCATATTAATCAAAGGTTCAATTAATACCAAAAGATGAATATTATGAATCCTATAAATATTTTTAACTCTAGTTATCGAATCCTTCCCACCAATACCCCTAACATTCCAAATAAGAGACTTAACCATGAGAATCTTTAGTGCTAGTTTGAGCTTTGCTAGAGAACGGCGTAGAGGAAATAGAGTCCTTGGACTTCTTTCCTTTTTTCTTTGAAACTTTAGTAAAGTTCTCTTCCTCAAGGTTTTTAATATAGGAATCATCCACATCATTTTTTTCCCTTTAGTACCTTCAAAATCCAGCGGCAAGGAACTACCCCGTTCCAAATTTTGCACAAGTTTTCCCTTCTTTTTTTTAGAAGGGATAATTTCCCCTTCTTCGCAATTTTCATTAATATCAGAGTCTAAAATAGTAGCTAAATTAGAAATTGGGGCAACTATAGGAATATCATTAGAAGTGTGTAACATAGAATCAATAGAGAGAAAAATATATGGGGATTTCTCAGTATCATTACCCAGAGTTTTACCTACCAAATCCACATCCAAACCCTCTCTGTTTTTTGGAATAACCGAAGCAGTTACAACCTCCACCTAAATTTCAATCATAGCATTTGACACCGCTTTCTCCAACACCGTATCAGAAGAAGAATTAACAGGGTAATCAACTTTCGCAACCAAAGGATTAGTAATTTTTTTAAGTTCAGGATGTAATCTAAAACAATCCGAAATAGCATGACCATGGATCTTGCAATGGGAACAAAATTCTGAAACCTTCTCAAATTTGACTTTTTGCAAATAACCAAACGCCTTAGAACCAACCCAAACTTCTTTTGGATGTTTCTTAGAAATGTCCACTTCCACCAGGGTTCGGGTCCTAGAGGCAGTCGCTTGGTCAGTTTGCAAAGGCCTCCCAAAAATAGAGTCGAGCGCATGCAAGGCTTGAGGATTAAAAAAATGTAATCTCACGTTTGAAAAAGGGATCTAGATCGGAACTATGGGGGACTCTTCATGCACATCAAAAAACGGCGTCCATTTTAAAACTCTCATTTGACAGTTGCTTATAAAATAAGATTTCCTAGCAAAGACTCCACTATAATCAAGATCGTTCGACAGTTGAATCGCAACATGTCTAGAGTCCAAAAGCCCCACGGAATAAAAGGCAGAGAGTTTAAGATTAGCAAAAAAACTACGAATAGAATTGAGATTCGGTCTACGTAAAGCAAATTTCCCGATAAGGGTAAACTGAAAAGGAGAAGCCAACTTAAGAACATCTTTATCAGAAATAAGAACAGCCGGGACACCATTCACTACGGATTGAGTAAATTTAGGAGCGTTATCACCTTGTAACTTGTTACCAGCAAGTACATATTTGAAGGAACGCGTAGGAGACTTGTATGAAGCATCACCTTCAAGATTGAAAAAGCCTCTACTTTTTCCCTTTTTCCATTTGTCGGGCTGGAAGCCTTCCCCCAAGCATTGGACAAAGACATCCCCGCCAAAAACGAAGCCCCAATAAGGGCTAGAAAGCCGGAAGGGCCACCAGAGACCAAAATAATGAAGGAAAACGAAGAGAAAAAGAGAGAAAACGAGCGCTCGAAGGAAGACCAAAGAGAACCCTAGAATCGCCAAAGAGAGGAGGCGTATTGTATGACCACTAGTATTTACAGTTGATTACACATGAGGTCCTTCTTTGGAAGGAAGGCATTGGCTTGATGTGACAAATATAAATCATATATAAAGTATTAAATGATGGAAATTAGAAGAATCTGCATTGATATGTTAGTATGGTCGGCAGGATCATAGTCGGCAGGTGACGGAGGTCAAAAAGTCCATATTCTGATAACGGCGGTCAGAAGGACCATAGTTGTCATGTGATGGAGGTCAAAAGGACCACTGTCTGGCGAGCGATAGAGGTCAGAAAGACTATAATTAACAGGTAATGGAGGTCATAAAGAACGTTATTTGGTGAAGGAGGTCGGAATGACCGTTGTTGGGTGGAAGTCAAAAAAAAAAAGGAAGCCGATTGAAATTTGGCGTTAGTCGGCCGTCGAGTGGAAGTCCGACGTCAGTTGGTGGCTGTGTAGAAATTCGGCATCAGTTGGTGGCCCAGTAGAAATCCGACATAAGTTGGTGGCCGGGCAAATCCTACATCAGTTGGTGGCCGAGCAGAAATGTGGCGCCAGTTGGTGGTTTGGTAGAAATCCGATTTCAGTTGGTGGCCGGGTAGAAATCCGGTAGCAGTGGGTAAACGGGCAAAAATCTTGCATCAGTCAGTAACCAGACAGAAATCCAATATAGTTAGGTAGTTGGGCGGAAATATTGTGATAGTCGGTCACCGGGCTGAAGTTTGGCATGGTTGAGGGGGAGTCTAGAAGCAAGAGAATTCTTCCTTCTCTTTTTGCTTGAGTCCCCCTACATGAGAAATGAGAAGTTTATTTATAGTTTTCTTAAAGTGATATGAAAAATAAATAGGAGGAAGATTAAGGGTAGTAGTGGTTTGAATGGACGATCGATGTTGATTCCCTTGATCACAGACTATTTACAGACATTTGAATGTTACAATGATATAAGAATTTGGCGATCTTGGGCTCGTTGGATTCTTCTCGTCAAGGTGCTCAATTCAACTATAAGCACATGACTTTTGCAAACTATTTGATAATCTAAATTATGTTTTGAACCTTTCAAATACGCTTCAGATCTTTGATTTGGATACATTTGAGCTCAGTTTGGGTCGAATTTGGTGTCGTTGGGTTCGTACTTTCTAGATGTTCAATTCAACTATAAATTTGTTGAAATCGGAGTTCAGATGGTCTTGATTTTTATTTTCGATGTTTCCAATTTTAATTTTGCCTCGAGATTCGTGCCTGAACAAGGTAATTTTTGGATGATATATCAATAATATTTTAAATTTTCGTGAGTTGGTATTTCATATTATGTCCTGCAAAAAAAAAAAAAAAATCTTAACTATTACGTTAAATTACAATTTAATGCCATTGTTATGCTAATAAATTATTATTATCTTTTAAAGGGGAAATTATCTCGTGACTTGTGACTTAAAAGTCAAAATATGAACATTAATTTTATTAATTTAATGATTACATTACTCTTTAATTTAAACGGACATTTAAATGGCAACCTTTCTCACATATTTAATATTTGCCATTAAAATTACTATTTGTCTTTAAAATTTTAAAATCATTTATTTTTATTACCTTTCCAAACTTAAAAAAAGTTCTAGAAATAAATTTTTAATATTACTTTAATTTTAACATTAACGATCATATTTATTACTATTGTTAGAAGGCATTCTATAATTTGTCACCGAACTAAGGAATATAAGATTAGGTTTACATCTAATCTTCCTCGAGAATTGAGTATGACTACATCCTATATGTTTATGGCCCTTCTTATTTAAGACCCACATAATCCAAAAACAAAGATATATGTGTTCTTACAACCTTTAATATCAATGACTTGAATTTATTGTGGAATGAAGGAGTTACTATATATATATATATATATATATATATATATATATATATTATACTACATATGATATCACCATTAAAAAAAGTTTTACATTGAGAGCAATGTCACTTTGAACAATTAGAGACTTTTCATCATACAACATGCTTTCTAGTTGGAGAACTCCAGGTAAACTAGCTTGCCCATATTGCATGAAAAAAACTAAATTATTCACTTTGAAGCATGGAGGAAAAAACATTTGATTTGACTATCACTGTATGTTCTTGCTTGCAAACCACCCATTCAGAAGAATTAAAGTTGCTTTTACGAAAAATAACTTGCTAATGATTTACATGACCAAATTGTAGCTAATGAAACTGAGTTGTAGTTAAAGGAGGTAGGCTTAGAAATCTAGGAGAACATTGAAGATGTTAGTAGTGAGGATGTGATCCCCTCGGATGGAATTGAATAAACCAATGATTAAATGTTTAAAGGTACGTAAATGTGAATAACCTAGTTTTTTTTTTTTACATGTTAGTATAAATATAGTAGTTCCTTTTTTAACATGTTATCATATATACAATAGTTCTTTTTTTACATGTCAACATCACATGCAGCAATTCCTTCTTTTTACTTGTTAGCATAATAGTAGCTACTGCTTATTTCTAGCATTTAACTTACTTATTTCCTACATTTTTATAAATATTCAAATTATAACAAATTATTTCTTTTTTCTTTTTTTTTTTAGATGTCTTCTGAAGGTGATGAACCACATGAGCAGTCGATCACAAATATTTTTAGGCATAAAAAGAGCACCAGTGGAAAATGCAGTTGGGGTGGATGTACTGAGGATAACTCTTCTTCACAACCTGCCACTCATACTGAGCCTAGCCCTCATTTTCCTACAAAACCTATAGGGAGTCCTCTATTTTACTCCATAGACCCCTTCTAACTGTCGCCGAACCCTACACAGAAAGCTCCCTTTTACCCATACTATGCCCACCATCTTCTCAGGTATACTCTGTACTTGTAGAAGGAGATGCTTGGTAGAGAACCTATTACTGTTGAGTTACATAACCACACTCACATGCGTTAGGAGGACCAGTAGTAAATGGATGAGCGAGTAAAGAGGGATTATATGTAAGTATATAAGATTATAATAACTAAAACATAATCATAACTAATGATTATTCGATAATTAATATTATATTATACTTTATAAGATGAGTATATATGTATGCAAAAGAGAAAGGATACCATTAGTGGGCATCCTCTAGGGGTATCACAACTATTTTAGATTATCTCATTTGGTCATAGGCAGTAGGAGAAATGTAGAAGGGATGAGTGTTGCTACATGCAGCTATTCGTCATACAACCCAAATAATCAAGTTAGCCAGCAAATGGCTACCTTTTCAAAAAAATTATAAATTGCCCGAAAAGCTTAAGATGACATAACTACAAGAAAATCATGTATTATCAGTGGATTTTCCAGCAAAAAAAATGTTAACTTTTCTATGGATTTGAAAAGTTTTCGATGGATTTTTGGTGGAAAATTGTTTGATAGTAAAACGAGCGTTGCAAAAAATCTTCAAAAAAAAAAAAAAATCAATTTTTTGACGAAATTTTTTTTTTCACCAGAATAATCCCATTGAAGCTAACCGCCACCGCTGCCCAGTTGTCTGCCCACCCTCCCACCCCACTACCCGAGCTTCCTGGATGCCAACTCGCCCCGCACTACCTGGGCACTTGCCCATACTGCCCGAACTTCTCAGCTGCCTGTCGACGCTCTTTTCGCGCTGCCCGACCACCTTCCAATGCCCGCGCTGCCCTCCCTGATGCCTGGAGACCTGACCACCAATTAACCTCTTGCAGCCCATTCACATGCTTGCGCTGACCGGATGCCTGCCTGCGCCCTTCCTACACTACCCGAGTTACCCAGATGCCTATTCGCTCCCATCTCGTGCTTCCCGTGCTCCACGAATGCCTACCCACTTGCGTCATAGCACCTGTGGTATTCTAACACAACACCTATGGTATTTTAAGTGCTTAACCACTTTGAATTGAAACATAATGTATTATAAGGAAAACACTTTTATATTTAAATAGAATAATACATAAGTAAAAATTTTAAAATTTTAAAATAAAATAATTAAATAATTAAATTAAGGTATTAAATTAAGAATTAGTTATTAAATAATTTATTAAATTAAAAACAAATTAATTATTAATTTTACAACTTATTTTAACTATTTATGTTATTATTTAAGATAATTATTAATTTGATAACTTATTTTAAAAATATTAAATTAAATGTTTTAATTAATAATAAAATTACTTATTTAATTAATAATTAATTTAATTTAGTTATTAAATTATTATTTAATTAAAATAAGCTATAAAATTATGAATATATGATTTTTTCAGAAATTATTAAAATCCACTTGAAAATATGTCAAAAACTAATTTGTCAGAACTTCACCTTAAAATCTATTTGAAAAATTATTGGAAATATTTCATCGTAATACGTCGGAATTCCGCCTGAATATAGTCCATCGAAAATCCGCCAGAAATTTCACTAGTAATGGGCAATTTTCCTGTAATGGGTGAATGCTTATATATTGGATGAGCTTAAGAGATTTAGAGAGCAGATTGACGTAGATCAACCTACGCCTACTAACTTGTTAGAGCATGAGAACAAGGATATAACGAGAAATAAGATATTATCTTTGTAGGGGTTCTGTCACATTTTATTTCTTTTAATTTATACGAACTATGGCAACATGGATTGTAATTACTATATGAATTGTTGATAATTTTAACAACTATTTTGTTATTATAGCTAGGATTGATGTTACTTTTTGTTATTGTTGGATTGTTCTTATGTTGAAAAGTTTGGATTGTTGTTGCTGTTGGAAAGCTCAATAAATGATTGTAGGAATTATTTTTTATTTTTGTTAAAAGTTTGTAACATCATTTATGCTTCTAATGTCGATACAATGATCGAGTATTGATGTTCATGATGGAAATTCTATCACAAACTCTAATAGATTTGTGGTAGGCAAACTATCACAATTTGTGATGGAATATCCATCACAAATTTGTGGCAAATTGCCAACCCCAAATCCGTTACAAAAAAACTACGATAGATTCACTCATTTGCACATAAGTTTAAGATGCACATATTGCTACAATATACTAATTCGTCACAAACTAGTGTTTGCAATGAAATTGAAGAGATTTATGTTAGATTTTTTCTCTGCAAGTAATTAATTTTCCTATAGTACCTAATTATATTCACCGAACAACTATTATCTGATTACAATCCTCCAACAAACATTGTTCGACTATGGCCCTATGAAAACCCTTTTCTTCCATGTTCCACTTTGTTTTTAACATTTTTCCTTCCAGGTTCGTCCGTACGAAATTGAGTTCGTCTAGGACAAACAGTTGAATGTTTTTGACAGAGAACATCATCCTAGGACAAAATTAATTATTGTTCGTACGATGGCAACCCGAGGAGATCGTTACTGTACGAAAATTAATTTTTGTTCATATGAACGTTGTTTGTGAAAAATTAAGCCGATCATCCTGGGACGAATGTAAATTTCGTCCGGACGATTGTAAATATCTTTTTAAGGGCGGTTTGATTCGTTTTGAAAGAAAAAGAGAAGAGAAAGAGAAGGAAGAAAGGAAAAAAGTATAGCTTCGGAGGCTGCAGAGCGATTTTTGTCCGTCTTTACAGTTGGAAGAATTGTTCGTCTCGCACTAAGGAATTTGAATCCTATTTCTGATTTTGAAGATTTTGTGTTTTGGTATTTTCTGCTCATATTTGTGTTTTCGTTATAAAAAAATATGTATATCTTTGTATTGACAAAATTTTTACCACATAACTTTTTGTATGTTATAGAGAATATGATTTTACACGTTTTGAGTATTTTTTGGAGATTTTTTACATGATATTTTGAATTCTGTGAGATTTTCATCGAATAAAAAATTATCTGGATGCCAAAAAATAGTGCTTCAGTACAATAAAAGCTTTGAAATGTTATTTTGTATGATCTCTATTAATTTGATAATTTTCTGAAACTGTGCATTTTACAATGACTTCTGTCTACTATACAATATTTTAAATGTTTTCTAAATTAAGCTAAATTATGTCTATTTAATGCAATGCATTGATGAGATGAAAATGAATGTAGATATATAATTGAAATTACTGTTATATTATTGCGATATGACTGTGTGTATAAAGACAAGTAAAGACTGGTTGAACCATTGGTTGGAGACTTATTGACTTGTACAGGATGATGGGCCAACGAGCTTTCCTTTAAATACGGTTTGGTGTTATCCTCTACTGATCATGTAATTACTGATTGGGAGTTATAAGAAGATGATTACTGCGCTGGCGGATAAAGAGTGAGAACTCTATTTACTGAGCCAACAAATATAAGATACTAATACTAATACAAAATTGAAAAACACCGTAATAGCCAGTGCTTCTACTTGTTGAGTGTGATTATTGTATTGAAATGCATGTTTTAAGTATTATTTTTATTGATATTATAGGGATTTACTATTACTGTATGATTTTACTATTATAGTATTACTATTTCTGTCACTGGATTATTACTGATACTAATACAGGCACTGATACCACTGAGTCACTATAGTAATATTATGCATGTGATATACTGAGCAAGTAACATATGATTCACTAAGCACGTGATATAAATTACTGGATTGTATGTAATACACTAAGCACATGATATTGAATTGCTGAATTTACAAGTGTTCGTTTTGATACAATTCTAACGCATTGATTGATTCCAACTGTTTCGAATGATGTTACAATTTTATTTCATTGATCTGATTATAATATTCATTAATGATGTATTCATTTAATGCTTTATACAATTTTATACCGACTGACATTATTGACTCGATGATTTCTTTATTGGTTTAACTGATATTATAGATACAATAATTTCTTCATTGATTTGATTGATATTATTAATCCAAGGATCTCTCTATTGATTTGACTGATGTTATATATATGATGACTATTGTAGAGAATTGACGCACATACTGATTCATTGAGCTTTATGAACTTTTACACTGTTTACTGATTCTTCTGCTATCAATTATGGATTTTACTATTTTTGAATTGATACTGATTATGTATTGATTACTATTTCCACATTGATTTATGTTTATGCATTGACTCAATGATCATGTAAAAGTGATTGCTATGATTTGACTGATTGACATACATATTGCTTATGTACCATGCTTTGATTTTATTTATAGGTATTTGGTGGTCTGCTGGGCTTTTTAAGCTCATTAGATGTAGTTAATAATTTTAGGTCACGGCAAGGAAGTAGGAGTGTGAGATTGATATGGAATCTTCAGGTTTTTGTTCCTTTTATTATAGTTATTCTTTTATACTCAGTACTGGATTGATGTATGATCATTGCTAAAGATCCTAAGTATTGCAAATGACTTTTGGGGTATTGAATAGAAATGTTTACATTAATGTTTTTAAATTATAAGTTTTGTTTATACTATTTATCACTAATTGATGACTATAGATAGCTCTAGTAATTGATAGTTTAAAGGATCGACTGAATAATTCTTCCATGTTAGATCTTGGGGTTATCAAAAATTGGTATCAGAGTAGTGTTATTAGAAGAATTTATTATTATTAGAATTATAGGATTTGATTGAGAGTTGGGTAGAATGGGTAGTTTCAAGTGTATCATTTTGCATACATAATTGCATGTGTGTATCATTTAGAGTATACTAAACTATGCTGGTAAAAAGTTAAATGGATAATCCAGAGTCAAGTGTGCCAAATGAGCAACACACTACGGCACCAGTACCTTCAAAAAGTATGATGCAGTTGGCTACTGTTATAGCATAGGTAATGGGTGACAAATAGAGTAAGTTAGCTAGAAGTAAGGAAGAAGATGCAGATAAGCATTTAAAGACATTTCATAAATTAAAGCCTCCATTGTTCAAAGGAGATGTAAGACCTCAGGCTGCTGAAGATTGGTTAATGAGAATAAAAAAGATTTTTGACATCATGCAGTGTCCAGAGAGTCGAAAGGTGCCTTTGGCTGTGTTCCTATTTGAAGGAGAAGCAGAGAGATAGTGGATTGGATAGCAAAGAGAGAAATTTCAAGGGAAATTAAATTATGAGATTACCTGGGATGAGTTCACTATAGTGTTTAGGATGTGGTTTGTACCTCCGTCAGCTTGATGATAAATACAAGAAGCTTTCATTAAGTTGGAGCAAGGACACAAGACAGTGATGCAGTATGAGGCCAAGTTTTCTGCTCTTACTAGGTATGCTTCTCATTTGATTCTTGCTATTGAAGAAAAGTGTTATATATTTTTGCAAGGATTGAATAGGGAGCTTAGACATCCACTAGTACCATTACAGATTCATAAGTTTTCTGAGTTGGTAGAGCGGGCCAGACTGATAGAAATTGATTTGGCAATACCAGCATCAAGATATGAAGTCACCAAGAGGAGTAGAGATGAACCAAGAAGAGAAAGAGATAGAGATAAGAAAAGCAAGTATGATGATACGAGGAGATCTACATCAGTAGCATCTTCTGGCAGTTATAGCGAGTGCATTCATTATGGTTGATGACATGCAGGTCGATGTTACTTATTAATGGGATAATGTTTTCATTTTGGACAACAAGGAAATAGAGTAGCAAAGTATCCTCAGAGGAGATTTGTAGAAAGAACTAATTATGGTACATGACAGTTTGGACATACTGTAGGATAGAGGACTATCAAATCAAGAGCATACAATATAAGATCAACGAACAGGATGAATGATAGAGCTGGCAATGATAGACAGAGAGAGATCGTTTAACCATAACCTACTGCACCTACTCTAGTGATGCCATGTGTATATACTTTATAATATCATGAAGATCAACAACGACCTGAAAGTTCTAATGGTAAGAAATTTATTTGACTAACTGATTGACATGAAATTTTATGCATAGTGAATGACATGTGATATAGTGAACTGTATGACTGTATAATTTTTTATTAGAATTGATTTTATTTTGATTTGATTTAAGTTTTGATTGGATAGATTTTGTTTATATCGATTTTATGTTTGAATCCTTAAGGGAATGTCGAGGATAACATTTTTTTTTAAGATGGCTAGATTGTGAAAACCCTTTTCTTCCATATTCCACTTTATTTTGAACATTTTTCCTTCCAGGTTCGTCTGTACGAAAGTGAGTTCTTTCGGGACAAACAGTTGAATGTTTTTGATAGAGAGCATCATCTTGGGATGAAATTAATTATCGTCCATATGATGGAAAACCAAGGAGATTATCACTGTATGAAAATTAATTTTCGTTCATACGAATGTTGTTTGTGAACAACTAAACCGATCGTCTCGGGATGAATGTAAGTTTCATTCGGACGATTGTAAATATCTTTTTAAGCACGGTTTAATTCATTTTCAAGAAAGAGAAAGAAGAGAGAGAAAGATAAGTCAGAAAGGAAAAAGATTCATTTCGGAGGCCGCAGAGTGATTTTCGTTCATCGTCACAGTTGGTAGAATTATTTATCTTGAAGTAAGGAATCCGAATCCTATTTCTAATTTTGAAGATGTTGTGTTTTGATAATTTTATGCTCAGATTTGTGTTTCTGTTACCAAAAAATATACATATTTTTGTATTGACAAAACTTTTACCACATAACGTTTTGTATGTTATAGAGAATATGATTTTGCACGTTTTGAGTATTTTATGGAGGTTTTTCACTTGGTATTCTTAATTATGTGGGATTTTTATTAAATAGAAAACTTTCTGGATGTCAAAAATAGTGCTTCAGTACAATAAAAGCTTTTAAATGTTGTTTTATACGATTTCTAGTAATTTGGTAATTTTCTGAAACTGTGCATTTTATAATGACTTATGTATAATGTACGATATTTTTAAGGGTTTTCTAAATTAAGATAAATTATGTATGTTTGATGCGATGTATTGATGAGATGTAAACAAATATGGATATATAATTGAAATTCTTGTTATATAAATGCGATACAACTGTGTATGTAAAGATAAGTAAAGACTGGTTGAACCGTTGGTTGGAGACTGATTGACTTGTACAGGATGGTGGGCCGATGGGCTTTTCTTTAAATACGGTTTGGTATTATCCTATACTGATCATGTGATTACTGATTAGGAGTTTTAAGAAGATAATTATTGTGCTGACGGGCAAAGAGTGGCGACTCTGTTTACTCAGCCAATGGATATAAGATATTGATACTAATACAAGACTAAAAAGCACCATAATAGCCAGCGCTTCTACTTATTGAGTATGATTATTGTACTAAAATACATGTTTTAAGCATTGTTCTTATTCATACTATAATGATTTACTGTTACTGCATGATTTCACTATTATAGCATTACTATTTCTGTCATTAAATTATTACTGATACTGATACCGACACTAATGAAGGCATTGATACAACTGAGTCACTATACTGATATTATGCATGTGATATATTGAATAAGTGACATGTGATTCACTGAGCACATGATATAGATTACTGGATTGTATGTGATACACTAAGCACGTGATATTGAATAGCTGGATTTGTAAGTGTATGTTCTGATACGATTCTACCGCATTGATTGATTCCAACTATAATGGTCATTAATGATGTACTGATTTAATGCTTTATACGATTTTATACTGGCTGACATTATTGACCCAATGATTTCTTTATTGTTTTAACTGATATTACAGATATGATGATTTCTTCATTGATTTGACTGATATTATTGACCCAATGATCTCTCTATTAATTTGACTGATGTTGTAGATACGATGACTAATGTAGAGAGTTGACTCACGTACTGATTCATTGAGCTTTATGGACGTTTACACTATTTACTGATTCTTTTACTATCAATTATGGATTTTACTATTTTTGAATTGATACTGATTATGTATTGATTAATATTTCTGCACTGATTTATGTTTCTACATTGACTCAATGATCATGTGAAAGTGATTGCTATAATTTTACTGATTTACATGCATATTACTTCTGTACTGTACTTTGATTTCAGTTATAGGCATTTGGTGACCTGCTAGACTTTTTAAGATCATTATATTTGGTTAATGATTTCAGGTCAGGGCAAAGGAACATGAGTGTGAGATTGATAAGGAATCTTCAGGTTTTTGTTCCTTTTATTATAGTTATTCTTTTATACTCAGGATTGGATTGATGTATGATCATTGTTGAAGATCTTGAGTATTATAAATCACTTTTGGGGTATTGAATAGAAATGTTTACATTGATGTTTTTAAATTATAGATTTTGTTAGACTATTTTTCACTAATTGATAAATATAGATAGCTCTAGTAGTTGCTGGTTTAAAGGATCGACTGAATAATTATTCAAAGTTAGATCTTGGGGTTATCATACACCCTCTAATAATTATCTCCCAATTAATAACCTTTAACTACCATTCAATGACTAAAATTCTCCTGCCACTATAACTTAACTATCATTTCTTGCCTACTTTTATTTAACCACATTTTACATGCCATTATCAACTCACTATTATAGATCCTCCATTGACTATCACCTTACTAAGGTCCTTCAATCACCATCACAAAATTATGATCCTCCAATCATAATTTCCCAAATATGGTCATTTGATAATCTTCATCTTGCTATGATAGTTCAACAAATAATTCCCAACTATAATCCTCCTACAAACATTGTGTGAATATAATCTCATAACAATCACCTTATTATGATATATAAACCAATATCATCACTATATTTTCTAGATCACTATCACCACAATTACATTGATGCCCACTTTATCACCAATAATCTCCATTAATGTTGATTACCTCCATCTCCTACAAGTTTTATGAATGCCATAATACAAAATTATGATGCCCATCAAACTCATTGTCAGTAATATTAATGGATGTCATTGTGTAAAAGGTTGGTGCATGCTATTTAAAAAACCTTTAACTCCTAAATGCAACATAGATTTATACTAGACTGTCTTATCTTCATTCTCACATACCTAAAGAAGAATAACCAAGCATACAATTAATGAACTCCTTAAATCAACTCCCACACAAAAAAGTTGTTTTAACTTTCAACATTAATTTTGTTCTATACTATTTCTATATACAATATTTTATTAGAATCATGCCCAATTTAAAGGAAAAAAGAATCATTTATAATTTTGACGTACACTAAAAGAATCATTTTAATTTAGGCACCATAGTTTATATATATATATATATATATATATTCACATAAGTATTAGTCACTTTTATGACTATATTTTATCCTTGTACATGTTGAATCTTCGTAGGAAGATACGATGATAACTCCATTCTTTATATTATTGTGTTAAAAAAAATATAATTTGGTACCATTTCTTGGATGCAATTCTTAATTTAAGGGTGACTCTTATTAAAACTTTGAAAAAGCATTAATGTGAACATCTATGGCATGATTATAAAAGGGTAATTATCTTGCAAGATAACATTTTATTTGTTATGAAAGAAATAATCATGATTTGCAGAACTTCAATTGCCATAGAAAGTTAGAAAGTAGACAACTTCCTAGGCATGGTTATATATAAAAAATATCATCCATCAAAGGGAAGTCATTTGTTGTAATCTAAAAGGGATTCAAGTTTACATCTATAGCCTGGTTATGGTCAAGTATGTTAATCCATCTTTTTTTTTTCCATTCCTCTAAAGAAATCTTGTAGACATCTCCATCTTAAAGATTCTTCAAAATATGTGGAATTTCATATTAAACTTTTAAGTGAATTTTAAAAATATACATAAAGTCATGAGTTGGACTTTTACTCCTTGGGAGTTGTCATGATTATGATCTCAAAATGGTAGTGGTGGTCTAAACAAGGTCACAATTTTAACTACAATTTTGGTAACAATTGGTTGTCACCTACTCCCAATTTAGGTCTATTTTATCTCACGGAGATTCAATTCAATCTCTTTCACATATGTTAAAATAATTGAGTTAAACTTTTACAAAGAAATGATGGATAATGGTTGATTTCTTTTACTCTTATCCATTTTAGCTAATAACATCTACTTACACACACACACACAAAAAAAACTTGGTTAGGTTAAAATTTTGTAGTGGATTTCTATCAACCTCTTTCATATATGTTAATATTATCAAGTAATACTTTAAGAAATAACTTCATATGGGTAAAAAATGCTTATTAATTTTCTCTTAATCTCCTCGATATAGGTCAATATCATTGGGATACACTAAAAAAAAACTTGAATATGCAAAAAATCCTTAATTGATTTTTATGAATATTTTTTATTACAAGATAAGGTTTATGGACATCTAAAGGGCCAAGTCAGATAAACTTTTTGAAATAATTATTCATGCCCTTCATAGCATTGGTAAACAACATAGTTAAAAATACAACATATGCCAAGTCAGCTACCATTATGTCAAAATGTCAATTGTGCTCATAAGAATGGACATCTAAAGGGCTTAGACTTGTATGGGGGGTGATGGTAAGTTCTTAGAAATGTAAACTATTCTTACATAATAATTAAGTTAATTAGTTTTCAACATTAGTTTAAAAAACCATCTAGTAAATAATGAAAATTTACACAAGATGGAAACATTATTAATATATCATCAAAAAAATCATATTGATTGGGCACGAATCTTGAGGCAGAATCAAGTTCGAAACTTCAAAAATTAAATCTAGGACCATATGAACTCTGATTTCAACAAACTTATAGTCGAATTGAATGTCTCATAAATACAAACCCAAAGACATTGGATTCAACTCAATACAAGCCCAAATGAGTCCAAATCAAAGACTCGAAGCTCATTTGGAAGGTTCAAACTATAATTTGGATTAACAAACATTTTCCAAACGTGACATACTTATACTCAAATCAAGTGGCTAGTCAAGATGAATCCAAAGAGCCCATGATCACCAAATTTTGATATCATTAAGACATTCAAATGACCAATAAATGGTCCAAGATAAAGGGATTCAACATCATTTATCTATTCAAACCACTCCTAATTTACCCCTGATATTCCTCTTATTTACCAGCCATCCGACTCTCCGAAAACTTTAAATAGACCCTTAATTTCTCATAGAGGAGGACCCCCAAAGGCAGAGAAGAAGGGACCCCAAGTAAGAAGAGAAGAAAGAAGAGAAGGAAGAAGAGAATGAAGAAAAGGAAGAGAAAGAAGAGACTCTTCCTCAACCACCACCGGACTTCCACTCGACAACCTACCGATGCCATAATTCTGCCCAAATGCCTTTCGATGTCAGAGTTTCTGCTCGGCGCCTGACTGAGGTCAGACTTTTACCCAATGCTAGACATCTGGTCATAGCCAGATTTTTACCTGATGTCATACTTCTACCCATCGCTGGACATTTACTAGACCTCTATCTAAAGCCAGAATTTAGTCCATCGATAGAATTATACCCAACACTATACTTAGTCCCATCACCGTATTCCTATTCAAAACCGAACTTTTCCCATCGCCAGATTACTTCTTTATGCTGGACTTCTACTAGTCATATGAATTCTATCATACTTCTACCCAACGTCGGACTTCTGCCTATTGTCGGATATTCATTGGATTTCTATCCGATGCTAGACTTTTGTCTAATGCTGTCGTTCTGACCTTTGTCATCAGACAACGGTCTTTATGACCTCCATCACCCGCTCACTATAGTCCTTCCGACTTACATCGCCTATCGACTATAGTCCTTCCAACTTAAGTTGCCCACAGTTTACAACCCTTCTGACCAAGGGAACACGTCAACATTGACTCTTCCTATTTTCACTATGTAACACACTCTATAAGATGTAAATATGTTATATAAATCCATGACCTTCCCCCCAATGAAGGGCCTCATTTGTAATGGACTGGAAATATTAGTGGATTCATTCAAACCGAGCTAGGCCCCATGGTTTTTCCCCTTCTAAGGGTTTTCCACGTAAAAATCTTCGTGTCTTCTATGAATAATCCACCCTCTCTTTTTTTTTTGTATGCATGATGGATCTTCGTACAACACAAATGCTAAACTTTATATTTCTTTACCACCATGAATATTCTAGGATGCAGCAATTATAATTCTAGCATAAGAATAATAAAAAACTAAAAGGCTCTTTCAAAAGATAAAATTGCATATTTTAATGCTGAAAGAATTAAGGAGAAGCATTAGGATGCTCCAAAAAAATAAAAAATATAGTTTATAATTATATGAAAAATATGTGAAATGAGCAAGAGAATCACTCTAAAATAGTTAAAAAAAAACTCAACATAGTGAATGTATTCTTCGTATTTTGAAGGAAAATCTTTTCCATGACATTATTGTTATGATAATTGGAAACATCGTCATCTTTTATCCTTATTCTTATTTACCAAAATTTTAGGACAATTATATTAAAAAAAGGTAAAATTAGGGTTTAAAATAGGGCGAAAACTGTACCTTCAAATTTGGCTTGTCCAATTATAATAGTCAATACCCATTTTCAACAAAACATTGGAGCCTTCTATAAGGAATTAATAAGATTCTTTGATTAAATAAATATTATAAGCTTCTTATATTAAAAACATAATATCAAATATGAAAAAAATATTTAATTTGACTAATTAAATGTAAAAATCTTACATGGTTAAAATTTTATTATGTATTCATTTTGACTTGATGTTTTTTATAAAAAAATATTTATATATAAATTATTTTATCCAAACTACATCATAAATTTATATTTGATATTTAATATATAATTAAATAAATTAAAATATTCAAAAAAAATTTAATATTATTATTATTATAATCAAACACATCATCTACCCTAAGCATAAAAAAATTGTTCTTCACCATCACCTTATTCTTATCCTAATAAATAACGCATATCCCACAAGGTCCATCCTTCTTGTTCATAAAAGTATAAGAGCTCCCCACAGTGATCCACTTAGCATGATAAATCCCTTATCCAATAGCTCTTTCAACTGAACTCTTAATTTATGCAACTCTCTCGGTGCCATTCTCCAAGGATCCTTTGTATTAGAATTATACCTAACTCCACATCAATAGAGAACTTTAGAGCTCTCTAGTTGTAATTCATATAATTCCTTAAGAATTACTTTAGGAAATTCTTTAGGAATATATATATATATATATATATATATATATATATATATATATATATATATATATATATATATATATATATATATATATATATATATATATATATATATATATATATATATATATATATATATTCCCAATAGATTGATTGACATAAGCTATACATGTTACCATGTATAGATTCCTTCACATCTTGCTTAGTTAGACTATATAATCTAAGGTGAACTAGAGGAGCACTTCAAGTTGTCATAGACACCCTCTATATTTTTTTTTGGATTTCTACTAAGTCAACCTTTGATGCATGTTGTCTACTCCTCACTGACATCTCTAGATCAAGCTACTGTTTATGGCTACTTCTGACCATCTCTTGAATCAAATATAACCACTGGTGCATTTTGGGGGTATTGGGCTACTTTGTGACTAGATTGACTGCAAGGAAACACTAACGTATGTAAAAATAGAAATTGGGCACTGAATAATAGTATCCTGAACCTAGATAATATAGTGATAATATGGACTTAATCTGGCCTAGATTTGGGAGCCAGCTAACCACCTATGCACTTTAAATTATTTTGTATAATCTTTCATGAATGATTGGTAAAATTGTTGATTAAGTTTTGATGAATTAAGTATTGATAAAAGATTGGTAAAATTGTAACATGGTTGATCACCAGTTAGGAATCTTCAAAGATTTTAATCTCTTTAATCTCTATCAGAATTGCAAGTTCCAAGCCAGTTATCAGAGCCTCAAACTTATCCTCATTGTTCATGCATGGCTCTGATAAATAGTAGGAAAAATGCATCATTATCTTCTCTGGTGTTATTTAAATTAGGCCGATTCCAACTCTTTTAGGAATTATAGATTTTTGGGTTTTGCCTCATTGAGAGGATGTCGCACCATCAAAATATAATTCCCAAAAAGCCTCTCCAGATTCCTTAAACTCATAATTTATTCATTATATAAATCATCATTTAAAGAAGAATCTGTGAGCAGCAGGTGTGCTGCAAGGAAGTTGGCAACTTCTTGTACTTTCACATCACGTAGGGGAATGAAAGTGATTTTGAATTAGAGCAATATCATAGACCACCATGCCAAATGTCCTAACAACATAGGTCAGATCATAAGATATTGTAACAAATTGAATCTAGAAATCAAAATAATTGAATGAGAAAACATGTAGTGTCTTAGTTTTTGGGATGCAAAAACTAAAGCAAGATAATGCTTCTTGATCGAAAGATATTAAATTTCCATAGGAAGAAGTATTCAGCTAAGGTAATAGAGAGCGTTCTCATTCCCCTCATCATTGACTTGAGCTAAAATGGCACCTAAAGACTCATCTAGGGCCACAATGTAGAGGATTAGAGGTTTCCCCAAAATAGGTGCTACCAAAATCCGTAGATTAGTAAGGTATTCCTTAATGTTTTCAAAGGAATTTTGACATTTCTCATCCCATAAAAATCTAGAATCCTTCTTGGATAAGATGGAGAAAGGTTGACATCTTCCATAAATGTTGGATATAAACCTTCTTATATATACCAGCCTACATTGGAGGGACCTCGGCTGAGTAAGGCTTGTAGGAGGTGGGGTGTCTAAGATGACTTTGATTTTGGCAGGATTAATTTTGAATTCATGATGCCTTACTACAAATCCTAAGAATTTCCCAAAAGTGATGCTGAAGTCACTCTTTAAAGGATTTATTTTGAGGCCATAACGATACAACTTCTTAAAAATTCTTAAGTCATATAGGTGAGCCTCTTTAACCTTGCTCTTGATAACCAAATCATCAATGTAGTATTAAACCTAATTATCAATTAAGTCATCAAAGATATGAGTTACGGCTCATAGGTAGGTTGCTCTAGAATTCTTAAGGCCAAATGGAATCACCTTATAATAGAAGATTCCTATAAGAGTTTTGAATGCAGTGTTTCTCTCATCTTTTGAGGTCATCCTGATTTGATTTTAATCAAATGAGCCATCCATATAGGAGAAAATATCATGTGAAAATGGAACATCTACCAAAAATTTAGATATGGGTAAAGCAAATTCATCCTTGAGACATGCCTTATTTTGATCCTTATAGTTGTCAGAAATTCAAATTTAACCATTTTCCTTTGAATTGGTACGATGCTGGCTATCCGAGAGGAGTATTATTCCTCTAGAATGAATCGAACCTTAACTAGTTTATTGATCTTAGAAATGACTTGCTGCTCTATCTTTAAATGGATGCATCAAGAAGCTTGTTTAATTGGAATGACATCATGCCAGATTTTAAGTTTATGAAATGCTATATTGGCTGATAGGCCTGGAATTTCATCATATGTCCAAGTGAAATAGCCCCTAAACTTGTACAAAAGTTGAATTAGAACTTGAGATACATCCTTACTCGACAGGGTACTTATGAAAGTAGGGCGACGATAATTGTCGGTTCCTAGGTTGATTTCTCTTAACTCATTAACTATCGATTTAATATTTTCCTCAAATTCAGAGGGTGCATCCTAAACTTGAAGTTCATCGAGATCATCTTAAGTCTCCAAATAGAGTCCATCGAGAGGGGCGATAACTTCAATAGGGACATTCTGAGATTCAAGATGGTAAGTTATCATTAAGAAGTATTCATCTCATCAAACAAACTAACAATACCAAACTTGATACCACTTGTCAAATTTTTCTTGACTTTTATTTGCCAAATATTCTCATGGTATCAAGCTTGACCCTTGGTGCATCCATATGGTATAAGACTTTTGGAAAAAGAATTCTTTACGTAGATAGAAAAGAAGCTGAAAGGTAATTCCATTAACTCATTGGAATCTACCTCCTTGAGGGTTACATCACTTTCATCCCTTAAGGAGTAGGTGTCAGGTAAGAATTTTTGGACTTTCCTTATTTCTCTGCTTAGGTTAGGGGCCTCTTTAATTTGTAACCTTGTAACTCTGTTAGCCAATAGTGGGGTTAATGATAGGGCCTCAATTCTCCTGTTAAGCTTTTCATGGATTATAACCAAAGGCTCATAACTTTTAACCTTTGGAGTGTCGACCTTAGGGTCATTATCATGATCTAAAGTGAGATTAAATTTTGGAGGAGTGTTTATATTTTGGTAATCAAAGGAATTGAAACACCCTATTTTCTTGATTCTTCATTAAAACTTGATTCTTGATCAATATATATAGTGACTATTCTTATTTCAAGTGAAGGATGACCTCAACCACGTGCCCTTAAATTCACCATCCCACCTCTTTGAGGTAACAAATTTGGATGTCTTAGGACCACGATCTTGAGGTAATCTTCATTATCTAATCCTTTGATTTTTTTGGATATTTTTTCTCTTTCTTTTTCTTTTGATCTTTGATTCTTGTTGGAGCTTTACTCACTTATTTTCTCCTCAAATTTGATCTCAACTTTAGAATAGAAAGATGATCATTTTGGTATGAAATATGCAGTATCCTCATAGATCCTAATTTCTTGAATAAAGAATGGTTATAAATCACCCCTAATTAGATGCTAAATACCATCTCGTTACCATTCTATATTCATGAATCCAAGGCCAACCTATCAGTGAATTAAAGGAATGTCTAAAATGATGATATGAAATTTTGCTTTGATTCTTAGTTCTCCATTCTCCAACAGAAAGGTGTTTGAACCCAAAGCCTTCTTTCCTTTCTCGTTGAACCCACATAGCACCAACGTGTTAATGGTAAGCTTGCTGGTATTAACTCTAAGATTGGAAAGGGTATTTACACTCATCATTTTGGCTGATGCACTTGGATGGACTCTTGATAAATTGTAATTCCCTATATCTATAATAATGTAAAGAGGGCGATTATGATCGATAGTACCTAATAGTAGGACCTCGTCTTAAAACCTCACTCCTAGCATTTCTTTGAAGTAGAGGGCTTCATATTTTAAGGTTGAAGCAAGTAGAGAAGTGCTTTGATTAAGGACTCCCTTATTTCCTTAGATAGGATGAGGGCATCATATATACTCAACTTGGCTAATAACTTTCTAAGATGAGCTAGGATATTATAATCAACCTTAGGAATATCAAAATCATGACCCAGTGGGGTGGAAGGAAGATTAGATAGTTAGAGAAGATTAGGAAATGGAATGTTAGAAATAACTTACTTTTCTTTATCCTATGGAGAAACCTTAGGGGGTAAGATTTTGCCGTCACATAGTTGCACTTGCTTGATATCTTTAGGAGAATTAAAGCGGAGTCTATCTCACCATAGGCATTAGATCATCTTTTTTTAAATGGGAGTCAAAATATGAAAAGTATATGATGATAGTACTTCCTTGAAAATTGATTTGAGGGAAGTCACTTTCTGATAAGGCTTCAATTTTGACTTCTCCTGGAAGGGTCGAAATAGGAAGGTAAAGTTTTTGAGTACTTAGATTGGTCTCAACAGGATTTTGAAATTCTTGGAAAGCATTATCAATTTACAATTCATTTTCATGGTTAATCATCAAAATTGATGTAGAGGGATATTTTTTATTAAATTTGTAACCCTTTGCCTTTAATAGGGCAACATAAAAGTCTGATAATAAGAGTGGGGAAATAGTTTTTACACCACCATCCGCCACTAAGACACGTCTCTCATCATCATACTTCCTCTCTACAAAAATATATCTCCTTTCTTTTTTATTTAATACAGTAGTTCCTAGGACTATAAGAGAGGAAAGCAACTCAACATCCTCCTACAAAGCATCTAGGTCAACCTCCCAAATCGTGTGATGGGCTATCGTCGGCAGCTATTGAGAAAGATAAAAAGATTTATTAATCAAATTTTAAAGTACCCAGGATAAAGTAATATACCAACCATCTTCTACTGAATGAAAAATATTAGAATGATTACCTGAAATTATTTTTATTAACTTTTATTCCAGATCTACCAGACACTCTTTCGGAATAATGATGTTTCCTTGCCTGAAATTCTTCTCAATGCAATCTTTGAAAATAATGTAATCTTTAATTAGATGACCCAACATGCGGTAGTAAGGATAATACTTGAGTTCATCCTTCTTATTTGCATCTTCTAGCATTTAGCCTCAAGTAACTAAAAGTATGGCTTTTTTTGGAGGCTTCTAAAGATCTTCCTTACTGACTTTCTCTTAAATAGGTATGGTCTAGCCATCCTCTCTTTAATTTAGGATGAGTAAGGCTCTCTAGAAGGCTAAGGAGTGATCAGGAACGACTATTTTTGAGGTGATGGTGGTGGAGGAGCACTGGACTAACTAGTAGCTAGCTCTTTTACCCTATCAACTACTAAAACTATAACTCTCTTTTCATAGATCTTGATGGGCTTATCAACATTCTTATCACCAGAAAGAGCTTTTAAGAATGGATTCCTAGGAGCCTCTTGATGCATGTTACTAGCCTTATTCGTAGGTTTCTCAAAAGTTTTGATAGTGAAACCCTTAAGAAGAAAAGCAATAGACCTGTGTATATTCTTTAAAAGAATTTACACTACATATTGCTCTTGCAGTTGGGTTTCACACTTCATTAAGAGGCTTCTCCACCTCAAGATGTACTCAACTAGAGACTCCCCAGGCATTTGCTTCTCGATGAAAGATCGCCCACAATTGTGCTCTGTTGTGATCCTAAAAATCTCTTTGAATAATAGATTTTCAAGTTTGTTGAAGGTTTTCACTAAACCATTGAGCAGATTTTTGTATCATTAAAAATTTATGCTAAAAAGACTACTAACAAATAGGAAAAAAAGTAGAGCATTCGACTCCTCGATATTGCAACAACTTGCTCAAAAGTGGGTCAGATGTTGTCTCAAATTTTCTAACCCAATAAATAATTTGAAACACGATGGTGCAAACCCTTTGTATAAGGGACCAAATCATATTCTTCAGGGTAGGGTCTACTCTTTGGAATAGATGTGGCTCCTTGGGAATGGGCTAAGGCATCCCTTAACTAATCAAAAAGTCTTTTTGTGCTGGTGGTGGAGGAACTAGGGAAACCGTTAGCTGGACAAGAGCAACTAGAGGCTCTATTTGCTGGACTGGAGTGACTGTTGACATAGATTCAGGGACTATAGAATTAAGTTATGATTTTTTAATTTAGTTATTGACTAGCTCGAAGGAAGATTGTTATAGCTTGAGGGAAGCTTCCTATGACTTATCTAGTTATGCTTGCATTTCCTTAACCTGTAATTTTGCCACTTGTGCCTCCAGGTTTTTTGATGTGTTGATCCTCATCTCTAGCTCTCACTAATTCGTCTAATATGAATCCATAACTGTTGAAACTTCCTTCTAACTAGAATGGCATTTAGTTGGCTAAATTTCTTACTTGGGATCGGTTTCTTCAACCTCCTTTTTCTTTAAAATCTCCTTAATTTATTATACTACCTCACCAGTCGGTCAATCCTCTATCGCCTCGGGGTCGATGGGTAGGTAACCCTTGTAATCAATCATATCATAGAACTCCTCATCTTGCAACTTAAAAATGGCAGTATGTAGCTTAAGATCATCAGCAGTCAGAGGCTCTTCCATCAACTACTCAATCATCTAGTGATCTTCATTTTGGATTATCTCTCCCCCTTTGACGGTCTTGCAGCTTGTAGCCAAAAGAGTGGCATCATCTATTGGGTGAGGAACATCTACTTCAAAATATGATGGAAAATCTTGGAGGGTGACAACTTCCACATTATATAGGGTAGAGTCCTCAGATCCTCGAGTAGGGAGCTGGGGATAACATGTGGAATCTGGAAGAGGGTGTGTGAGATATCAACTAAAACATCAAATGAAATATCAAAGTAACTGATAACTAGCTCAACTTAATTAAAAATTGGACTAACTGATCAAACAATTGGATCAACTGAACCGGCAACTATATCGCTTGGGGTGGGAACAACACAAGCTAAAATCTGTGAAGTCTCAACCGAAGTCTGAGGTGGTTCAACTAGAACTGAGGACACATTTACTATGGTAGTCTCCTTAGGAGCACACTTCTTTTATGGGGACTCGAGCCTCTTGCCCTTGACTTCAGCTATCCCTTTGACTTCAAAATCATCCTTGATCTTAACTACCATTGAGGCAAACTTAGGGGATTCTGGTAGAGGAACTAGTAGCCTGTCGATAGAATGGCAGCCACTCCCTTATCTGGTAAGTACTATACCCTCCATTTTTGGAGGACGGAGGGCATGACACTCAATGGTATTCATCTAATAACATAAAAGTTATTGGTTGTCGCACAAACTTTTTATTCCTTCTAACAGGCTGGGGAGTCAAAGTCTTAGCATCTTTTTTTTTCCCTTATGATCTACTTCTCAAAATAATGGGTGATAACTCCTTTTAAATGCTTACCATATTGTTCATTTTTCTTTCATGCTTTGGCAGTATAAGTTTGGATAATATTTCGCAACATTCTCGACCATTATAGTTACTTTTCCTTAGGAGTCTTTTTGGTTGACTAGTTAACCCGATGTGGTGATACTAGTTATCCTGGCCACTCCCTCCTCCCCTGTAGAATCATCTAAGGGGTGGAACCAAATTCCGTGAGGAGTGGAGAGTAGCTAGGAATATGTAGATCCTCAACATCCTCTGGCTCTACCTGGCTTAAAGTCTTGACCTTAACCATCTTTCTTGACTAGGCAATTTCCTTC
Organism: Dendrobium huoshanense; assembly: GCA_016618105.1. NCBI lineage: Eukaryota > Viridiplantae > Streptophyta > Magnoliopsida > Asparagales > Orchidaceae > Dendrobium > Dendrobium huoshanense. The sequence goes on from CM028360.1 coordinate 13,958,394, forward strand.
TAACCCTTCTCAAATAATTTTTCATTTGATTTTTACTGGTAAAAGGGATCCCAGAACCCTACCCTTTCTCAAAAATAGACATTGCTTTAGGGGTCTCAATAGTTTCTTCTAACCCTCCTTCATTCTCACTAGGATTAAGTGGGTTGGGCCCTGATCCCAACACCAACTCCAATAGAGGGTTATCAACCTCAATTGCATTCAAATCAATTATCTTTCCTCAATTTAATGATAACTTAATTGTACTAAAACCTAGAGCAAACTTAATCTTATTCCCCATATCAATCTGCTCGCAAGTCAAACCTCTCTCAAAAATGAAAAGTAGTTTTCAAACAATTGAATTAGCTTGAATTTCCATAATTGAAAGAAAAAATTGGAATTAGGAATTTTTGAAATTAGAATTTTAAAAATAATAACTGACCCTATATTCTATCACATATGTCGAGTTAGAGGATTTACAATCCAACATATGATGATTGAATGCAAAGTTTGGTTATGACTTTAGAGAGATTGAAATTTTTCACAAAATATACTAGACTAAGGAAGTGTTGTAGGGTAGTATATGATGGTGTAGATTTTAGATTGAGAGTGAAAACATTTAGAAGGATTTTGGTTTTTAAAATGTTGATGATGTTTCTCTAAATTTTGAAACACAACGGATTGAATTTATACCCAACCCGAAGGCTTACAAAATGGGAAAGGAGATTCAAAGGATTGGTTGCCTGACTCTCTCCACTCTATGGATCAAATAGAGGTGGAAAGTCAAGGCTGGAAAATTGAAAAACTAAAGATCTTGGAAACAAGATCAATAGGTTCCTTACAATTTTAAAATTCCATACATTGGGTTAGACTCAATGGTATGGTTTTATAAAATTGACAAGGAAAGTTTAAAAACTAGATTTGACACTATCACCCCATCAGTTAACCTTTAAGGAGGGGGGGGGGGGGGGGGGGGGGGGGGGGGGGGGGTGGCGATGGCGTAGGAGGTCAAAATCTAATTTTGGATAGAGGTCTCACCTTTCTTTTGACATGAAATTAAATATTGGATGTTGGATTAGCTTTACCAAGGAAGAAATGTGTAAAGGAGAAAACACATGGAAATGTAGTTAAGATTGCCAATGAAATAAAACTTCATCATTATTCAAAATGGACAAAGAGTTTTAGCCCAACCGGGTGTGCCATTGTTTATTGGTGGAAGTTTTAAAAAATAAATTTTAAAAAATTTAGTTTTCTTTGGAAAATTGAAATTGACTTTGGATTTTAATTCTGAAATCGAACAACCCATCAGAAAAAAGTATACCACATTAAGGGGTGAAAAATTAGATTTTAAAATGGGGTTCAAATTTAGAACTACAAATCCCACCTTGAATATCGTAACTATATTTAAGAAAAACTGCACATAACCTAGGAAGGTCAAAGTGAAGTTTAATCTATTATTTGGCTATGATAATCTAGATAAATTATAGTGAATTTCATATCCACAGTTTTATTAACCAATGATATATCTCTCATAAATAATCATTCCTACATGACGATAACAATCGTTATCAAATCAATTTCTCTTAAAAATACTAATTTGAATTTTGAAAATCAATTTTGAAAAAGGTGGATATGAATCCTAAATCTCCTATGAGAATAAGCCCTAATCGTTAATTACATCATAGGAATCAGACTCTCCTACAAAAACTCTCGTTTAAAATAATGGAAAATTTTGTTTGGAAATTTCCTAGGATCGAAGCTAAAAGAGGTGGAACCAAAATTTGAACAAGGATTAGAATAGTATTGAGCAGTTATTTTTGAAATCAATAGAAGAGAGGTAGGGGACACTTTAGGATTCTGAAATAACTCAAAAGTGTCTGAACCTACGCTAAGTGTTGGGGTTTAAATTTTAGATTGAGAGAGAGTTTAGTTTGAGTTGTTGATTTATCAAAAATTTGAGATTATATTTCTGAGCTTAGGATCTTATGAATCAAAATTTTTCCCAAATCCTAAATATAAATTAGACATTAAATGCTGGTTACCCAAACCTAGCTGATATAGTATAAAATTTAGACTTACCCCGACCTAGATTGGGGAGCCAGCTAACCACCTAGTCAATTTAAAATCCACCAGTCTGGTTATTTTAAAAGAGTGGTAAAGATGATATAATTAAGGTTTTTGAGAATTGGGACTGGCATCTAGAGCACCCTAATTGGTCCATTGGCTCATGTTGGGTGAAAATGCTAAAATAAAATGTAAGTAAGTTTTAGACTCTTTTAAATATGTTTCTAATGCAATATATACTGATCGACTCGATTAAATCCCTAAAATGGAATGTAATAATTTTAAGAATGCTTAAAATATTTTTCCCTAGAGATTGTAAAACATCCCCTTGACAGACCTGTACCCTCATAGGCTAGGTGGTCCACCAGAACCCGTAGGCGGGGAGGTTCTTAACAAAAAAGAGAAAGTAATGATACATTTATGAGAACTCCTGATAGTCTTTGGATTATTTCTTAGGCTGATAATGTTTCTATGTTGTCTAAAAATTCTATTTAGATTTTGATTATAAAAAGTTTTATTGTTCCCTCACGAGCCTCTGCGTGTTCAGGCTAAGATAAAATTGGCACACAAATGCCAAAAAAATAAGAAAAAGTTGACAAGATCCTAGATTCGAACAAAGTAAATTAAATATCAATATATATACTTAATTTCTCAAAATAATAACTATAGGCAAATGCCCCATTTATTATGACTCAGAATTGTATAAATTAAAAGTGGCCTACATTAGCTAAGTTTAAGATACTATTATTCCTAACTGGTCAAACAATGACCCTTAAATTCAAATTTGCATGAATATGCCCTTAGACACCTCAAACAGAGGGGGCAAAAGACATGTCCAAATTCATTCCCCAACAATCCCAAACCTTGGAGAATTTAATTGAGCACATAAATACAATAATATTATAATCATTCAAATAGAAATTAATAGATATATAGGACTGATCAAGGCTTGGGACTAAGGCTTTTAAATATCCCTTTGAGATCTTTCCACTGAGCCTATGAACACCTAAATTGCCCAAGGGGAGACAGAGATATAAATTTTTGAAATTTCTCATGATTTATAGAATTAATTAACACATAATAACAAAGTCAGCCCCACTTTTACATGCAGGCGTATTTTGATTGGTTTGTTATGTTGGAACTCGTTCAATATGAATTAGGATGTTAAGCCTAATTAATTGTCCCAAGGCTAACCAAGAGGGGGGTGAATTGGTAATTTAAAAATTATACTTCTACTCTTAGATTTTTAGAAAACCTTTTTAATTATTAATGCAAGTTAAATTTAAAGTTTTAAAAATAAACTTTTCAACCGGAGTAAACAACTTGCAATGAAATTAAATGCGTAAGAAAAATAAGAAAGAACACACCAGATTTATAGTGGTTCGGTCAAACCTTGACCTATGCCCACTCCCCGGAGGCACCCTCCGAGTATTGCACTAATACCACAAAGTGACTCTCCTTTTTCCCCCACAGCAAGGCGGAGAAGCCTGTACAAAATCACTTTCACCTTCCCCGGTGCGGCGGAGTAGCCGAGTTCTTTGACACCAAAGATATCTTCTTCTTGCCAAAACTTCCCTCAAGACGACCCTTGAATCCGATGGTACTGAGGTTCAAGTTCGCCGGAGCAACCGTGTGAATATGCCCTCCACACTCCCTTGAAATCCCCTTCAAGGATCTTCTCCCTCTCAAACTCCACCCTTTCCTCTCTCCCTTTCAAGTTCTCTCTTCTAGTTTTCTCCCTAAGAACGAAGACACAATGGCTGTCAAAGATACACTTTGTCGTCCTTTTACACTCTCCAAGTGTAGACAGAGAACAGGACCGATGTTGTTGAACTTCACTTGAGAGCCTTCAAAGGAGATGGGAAGAAACAAAGAGATATTTTTCTTCAAGTAACCTTGTGAATCCCTCACAAACCCCTCACTTGATCTCTCACTCTTCACTCTTACAATCTCTCCCAAACTCTCACTCTCAATGACCCCTCTCAAGAGAAAACAACTCATAAGGTACATGTAATAGTTTATAGGAGTCCTTATATAGAAAGGAGAAGAAAAATCGTCCAAAAAATTAGCTAAAATCATGTTTTTCTGCGCATAGGATCGTCCCGTACGAAATTGAGTTAGTACGGACGAACTGTGTAAACAACTATCCCATACGAACCATTTATGCATCAGTACGAACCAATTTCGTCCTGGGACGAAATAGGTTCGTCCCGGGACGAAATATTTCATCTGGTACGAACAGTTATATTAAAGGTCGGTTCCAAAAACTACAGAACATTGCTAGAAACTGCCATAGTCGGTTCCCTTCGTTCTGGGACGAAAATATTTCGTCCTGGATGATCAGAACTTAGAAAAAATATTTTTCTTCAGTTCCTATTCATTCCATTGTTCTTACGAGGAGATAACTGACCTGATCGTCCCGTACAAACTATTTTCGTCCAGTACGATCTATACAAAATATTTAAGATCTCCTTAAGTGTCTGTGTTTTAATTCACTCAATTTACAATCACCCCCTTTCAAGTTTATTTCAAAGAAAAGTACAAGCTTCAAATCATAGAGTATTTCATGATGAATTTATTTTGAAGTCTTCATTTTTCTGGAGTTTGAATGTCCTGAAATGTTAGTCCACACAAGAGAAAAAAAAAATCTTCCAAAAAATATTTGGAGATAACAACACATAAAACAATAATATTTAGAATCATCAAAACTATACAAGTTGCAAGAATGTAAAACATTCAAATAGCAACTTTCCTAACAATCTCCCTCTTTTTGATGATGACAAAATAATTATTGTTTGTATAATTTGAAATTCTAAGAATCTCCTAAACTCCCCCTGAAATGTTGAACTCATGAAAATAAGGAGGCATTTGAATTCAAAAAATATATTTTTTTTTTCAAAATTTTTATACAACATAAAAGACAAAACAAAAACAATCAAACACACATACGAAAACATACGATAAAACAAATAAAAAACATAAAAATACACAAGACACTAATACACAAGACACAACAAACAATTTCTCCCCCTTTTTGACAACATCAAAAAGTGAAGAAGAAAAAGACTAGAAATGTAAGCAGACATATGAAAATCATTTGAAAATTTAACCTTTAAAGTGATTGACATAATGTATGCAAATAAAATTAAAATATTAGGTAAATCATAAAATTCATAGAATTTAAGAAGAGATATAACATAGAAACTAAAAAGAATTTATCAAAACATGAGTCTATTTAGACATTTAAGATAGAGAAAATTATTGTAAAAATGATGATATAAAAATTTTATATTTCAAATTTCAATATGGAATATAAATGTACATAAGATCAATTTGAATTAAGAGATTAAAAGAGTTTGGAAAGAAATAACTTTCACATGTGGCGCTTTGCGCATCTTTTTCAAATTTATGGCACATTTTTATGCATCTTTTCATTTGGGCTTATTTTGTGCCTCTTTTTCACATTGCGAATCTTTGCGCATTTCTTTTGATTTTTGTAGATTTGTATAATTTTTAAGAGTAATTGTATTCTTTCCAAAATCAATAATCTAAAATTTCAAATCTTTCTAAGTGCATAAATATTAATTGATAAGTGAAATACAAAATAAGAAAACATCACAATTGCAATAATAATATTAAAATTAATGTAGTCTAAATAAGAGACATGAAATTGACAATCTTAATAATATCAAGTTATAAACACAACTTAAATTTAAAAAAAAATTAGATTTTCTAATGAATTCAATTTTATGTTGCAATTCAAAGTATAGCACTTGTAAGATCAAAAATTTTAGGGATTTTCATATAGGCTAACGAACATTTCAAACATAGAACAAAATCTCTTAAATATTCAAAACATTTAAAGCAATACAAGTACAAAACACAAGTATATAAACTATAAAAATCTTCATATCACATTCAAAATGTCTCACAAAAAGATTCGTTCTCAATATTTTACCCATATAGCCATTTATATGTGTACAAAAGAAGAAATACAAATCATCCAGGATGAATAGAATACTTAGAAAAATTTGCACGATCGATCTAAAACAGGGAATAAGATGTGAAGATATTTCAAAATCATACAAAAACACTAAAAAATAAAGGTAGAAAAACACATAAAACAAACAAAAATAAAAACACAACAAATAAAAAACATACACACAAAAACACATAAACAAAGGGTTTAAACATCATTTTGCTCCTGGTCTGATGAAATTGAGTTACTACGGACGAACTGTGTAAAAACCTGTCCCGTACGAACCATTTGTGCATCAGTACGAACCAATTTCGTCCTGGGACGAAATAGCCTCCAGATTTTCCCTGAGCTGGGTGATGGAAGAAATCCCAGTCAATCCCAATAATTCTATTCTAAAAAACTGCCCCGTACGAACCATTTGTGCATTAGTACAAGCTTCAAATAATAGAGTATTTCATGATGAATTTATTTTGAAGTCTTCGTTTTTCTAGAGTTTGATTGTCCTCAAATGTTAGTCCACACAAGAGCAAAAACAAATCTTCCAAAAAATGTTAGGAGATAACAACACATAAAACAATAATATTTATAATCATCAAAACTATACAAGTTGCAAGAATGTAAAACATGCAAATAGCAACTTTCCTAACATGTTAATCATTGGTACCAATTATATAATAGTGGGATCGATTATGACTGTTGGATTGTTGATCACACAGATGCGATCAGATCAGCTCCAGAACCACGAGATTTTATCTATGCCATTGATTGAAATCAATAGTTCGAATTATGTCTTCAACCTCCCATAGGCGCCAGAGATTGTACGGCTTTTTCAGTGTGATCTATGAGATCTTGCAGATAGATCTCAACTAAAACTCATTGGAAGGACCAGGAGACTACAAACCATCAATCCAACAGTCAGATTTTGGTGAGTTGATAGTTTGTTTTACACTTGACCGATGCTACCTAACTAGGAGCTCATGATAGATTTCTCACCATGTAGAAAACCCAAACAAATGGTTTTTAATATCAGGAAGATTGAGGGGATAGAGGTGAAGACTTCTCCTATAGACGCCAAGGTTGGAGGATCATCAGAAGTATGGGTTTAAGCTAGAGGCACAGAGATTTCATCGGAGTTAACTTGGGATCGTGGTTGGAAGGGGTTGAGAGGCTAGGAAATAAGAGGGGAAGAGTTGGGGAGCTGTGGGGAATGAGTTTGAATTGATAGGTGTGAATGGGGACGTATGGGTAAGGGTGCCCTATTCAAGCTATTCGCGTGGGCTTGGATGACAAAGATCAATTGGGGAAGCCATTAGATGGGCTCTACGAGGAAGAGGCCACATCCTTAGAGGTCTTTTAGCTTCAAGCTAATGATCCCAAGCATTGGAAACCTTTTGGATAAGTCCCTAGATGGAGGGGACCACCAAAGTTGGATCTCCACTCTTGTCATTGCCGTCTAGGGACAGGGTCAGTTCAAGCTGGAAAGTTTATTGGAGGTCCTATAAGAAAATCCTTGAGGTTAATTGGGTATGGAAAGGTCCAATTCATGGTAATTGGTTAGGTTTACCCAACTCTATAAGGTTTGGATCGATTTGGGCTCAACCCAAGTCAAGCTAGGTGGAAAGTCTCTACTCCCTAATCATTTTTATATGACGTCACTAAGACCCACTTGGGTTTCTTTCTAGTGACTTAATGACTAGGAATTCTCTACTCCTTGATCATATAAGTCCTGGATGAGACCCAACCAACCTTAATCAAATTCAATTCCACCTCCTAATCCAGTTCTTGGATCAAACTCCAATCAACCTGCAATCAAATCCCAATCAGCATTCAATCAACTTCCAAATCTCATCCAAACATTAATAATCATCCCATTGATTAATCATGTAAGTCCAAAACTAAATCTAATTCCAAAGTTTGAAAATAATTTCAAGGGCTAAGGGCTAAGGTATTGAAACCCTTTTTAGGGGAATTTTCAAACCTCATGAAACCTAGTCTAATGACCTATGATTTGAGGTCTATCAATTGCATTTTGTTTAGACATGTCACTAGGGTCAGCCATATAAATTTGAGTTCAGTTCGACATTCCTAGCCCTCAAATTCAATCTTATCCCAAAGGCTATAAAACATTTAATTATTTACAACCCATGCCACGACTTGGCATCTTGTAGATCTTGGCCTTGCAACCCTTTCCAAACCTTCCAACCACTTCCATGACCTTCATTAGGACCTATTGATCAACACTCTACATCTTTTTTGACTCAATTTGTCCCAAAATTAATTAGGGGTTAAAATGACCAAAATGCTCTTTAAAGGGTCCCTTTTTGGTCTTTTCCCTTAAGTTCAATCCAACCCCTCTACATTAACCTCAAAACCCATCACAATGGATCATAAACACTAATAGGAATACATTGGGTCCAAACTCACACTATGGTTTGACCTGGTTGTCCAAGTCAACCATGGTTGACTAAAATGACCCCTTTGTGATATAATGGCTACTTCAAACCAAATGCCTTCTTCTTGGCATAAGACCACTACCATTGAGTTCATGTGATCAAATTGAATTTAATGGACACAACTCTTGGTCTTAGGTCAATTTGGTTGACCAAGTCAACCTAGTTTAACCAAACCTCCCATACAATGCATTCATCCAATCCCTTAGATCAGAACCTTCTCAATCCCACTTATACCCATGGGGTGATCCCTTAGGTCCCTAATAGAGCTCTCTTAGAGACCCAAGCCATGGGTCCACTTGGGTTAGCCATTTAGCTTGACCCAAGTGTCCAAGGAGAGGTTCCCCTTAAACCATTTCCCAATCCATTCCAAATTAGATCCAACCCAAGGTTCCATTGGGTCTCTTTTGACCCAATACACCTTCCCTAGACAACCCAGCCATTGGGTCAACTTGGGATAGGAGTTAGGCTAACCTAAAGTGTCCAAAATCACTTAGATTTGAGCTAAGTCCCACCATATGATCAATTGAACCTAGCCAACACCCCCACTAGGTGGCTCTAGGTCCATGGCATCTACTCTAGCCAACCCAGCCCTTAGGTTAACTTGGGTTAACCTCTAGGCTAGCCAAAAGTGGTCAAATCCATATTGACCCGAGCCATCTTTCACCTTAGGGCAATTCAAACCCAATTTCCACTTGTATTGGGTGCACCTGACCTAGACCTACCTCCCACATTAAATCTAGGGTTTGGTCTGACCTAGGTCAACATGAGCCATTCCTTCGAATTGAGATCCCCTCGGTCCAATTGAGCTCATACTCAAGCTCACCATGTCCCCATCACCCTTTGCAAATTAACCCAACCCAAGGCCCTAATCATTAGTGGCCAGAACCAATAGAGATCAAGTTCTAATAGTCCCCCCACTTCAGGCCTAATCCCTAGCCTTCCAAAGCTTGGCCTTGATAGCTTCAGGAACACTATCTCTTTGGTGGAATGTCTCCTGCCACATGGAGCCCATCTAATAGCTAGCCTAATCGATCCCAATCGTCCTAGCCCGTGGGAGTGAGCTGTGTTGCGGATTTCTTTTAATGGTTTATGATTTTGATGATAGAAAACACTCTTATTTCTCTACGACTACCATTTCTGCTAACATTTCAGGTTCACATGATCGGAATGCAATTTGGAATCAGCTCAAGATTGGGTAGACTAGGTCTGAGTCAGTTTGTACCTTTTTTCCTTTCTTGAGTCTATTGTATTTGGTGTGGCTCTTGATGATTTGTAACTTAGAAAAATTTTTGTTGTTCCCTAAAGATTTTTATTTTTTGGTAACATCATCCAAGACAATATTTATATTGTCCTGGATGATCTGTCCAAAAGTAGGAACCTAATTAGGGCATTCTCATTAAAGCAGCCGTCATTATGCAAAAACATCGTTCTAGACGATTTTGTATCGGCTAGGACGATAGGCTCAATTTAGAAAGAATCTGCCGCCAAATCTATTTAGAAATTACTTATTTTTGGACATCGTCTCGGTGAATCATCCAGGACTATAAAATATCATCCCGGACGATCCAGTATAATTCTTCCAAAATTTCTCTAGAATTTAAGGAAAGCAATTAGGAGTTGATTGCACGATCAAGTCATCCTGGACGATCGCCAGATCATCCTGGCCGATATGCTGGACGATTGGACATTGGACAGCTCTTTTTCAGGGCGATATTCAAGACGATATTCCACAATTTATACTGATCGTCCAGGATGATATATTATTGTCCGGGACGATAAGAACAAATTTCTTCTGATCGTCTCAAATCGTCCCGGCTGATTTGGCTTAAATTTCACTGATCGTACAGGACGATAGTAGTAACATCCTGGACGATAATATTGACAACTTGCATTAATGAGCTCATTTTGAGATCTTCTATTTAAGCTATGACATGACACTTTATAAGTGTTTTTGGCATCCATTGTAGCTTTGTTCTTTTGGGGGAAACTTGAAGAGAGAGCTTGAAAGGGAGTGAGGAAAGGGTGGAGTTTAAGAGAGGGAGAAGATCCTATGAGGGGGTACTCAAGGGAGTGTGGAGGGGGTTCCACACGGTTGCTCTAGCAAGCTCGCACCTGAATACCGTCGGATTTAAGGCTTGTCTCGAGGAAAGTTCACCAAAGAAGAATATCTCTTTGGTGTCAAAGGACCCGGCGATTCCACCGCACCGGGGAAGATAGAAGTGATTTTGTAAGGGCTTCTCCACCTAGCTGTTGGGGCTAAAGGAGAGACACTTAGTTTAGTTCAATACTCTGAGGGTGCCTCCAAGGAGTGGATGTAGGTCAAGGTTTGACCGAACCATTATAAATCTGGTGTGCTCTTTCCTTTATTACTTCTGCATTTAATTTTCACATTTGGTTTTCTTTGTAGTGACATTGGTTTTGACTTGTATTTTGATTGAAAGATATTTTTTTTACCAATTCACCTCTCTATCTTAATTAGCTTTGGACCAGTTCATAGGGCCTAACATCCCTAACGAACTTTCAAGCTGAACATGACAACTTGTTCCATAGGGCATTACTCAAATGCAAGCGCGCAAAATCATTCCTTAAAGCTCCCTCAACCTTCCTTTCTCACTTACCAATCTCCTAGCCTCTCTCGTCAATCCATTCGAGCAAGGTCTGGTGAAGTATGTGCGCGGTCAGCTTGAAGTCGTACCTCCAGCCACCCTTTAGTCCTTACATCTGAAGGAGATCTACTTTCCTTCATCCCCTTAAGCTTCCAGATAGATAAGCTCATTCGTTGAGACCTTCTCTGCGATAATACCTTGAACTCGAGCTCCCTAGATAGGTAGTCCGATCAAGAGTAAAGGAAACATTCACCCCAACAGATTTCCACCGCTGGATTGAAGGTTTCCATTCCTCAGATCCTGCATGTGAAATTTCATCACAGTTCACCGGCAATATCTCTCAGATCATACTAGAATAACTCTATGGCTTTGATTTTGTATGGGAGGTGGAAGAGATAATCCTAACTGTTGGTCTCAATTAATGGTTCAGATTAGATCCTGCAGTTCTAGAGGCCGTTTAATCCGAGCCATCCGATCTCTCATCAAACGGCTATGGTCAACCTGGCCATTATCCCATCAGTCGCCAATGATCGCACTGACAATCGAAAGATGCCTCGTATAAAGTTAGGGCTGACTGGGTAATTAAGGGATTTAATTTCACATGAAAATAAAGGAAACTTAAAAAAATCACATCTCCCTACACACTTGGCCAATTTTGGTGTTCTTAGGCTCATTAGAAAGATCTCAGGGAGAACTTAAAAAGACTAATGGTCCCAAGCCTTAATTTCATTTGTGTCTTGTATTTGTATGCTTGATTTAAGTCACCATGGCTTGGGACTTAGAGAGAGTCAATTAGGAAATGTCCCTGATATGTCCAAAATTTCCCTCATCAATTTAAGGTGTCTAAGGGAATTATTTAAACCCATCTTAAAATTTGAGTCAAATCCATTCAAACTTATTTGAAGCCAAGCCACCTTGATTTGATATGGTCAAACATTGACCAATATTCAAATCCATGTATTCAATACTCCTTTCCACTCAAATATTAAGCCTCATTGATTTGAGAACCCGTGAATCCACTTCACTTAACATCTTGAATATCCCTTGGTATGACATGAGTCAATCCATGGTCATTTTGACCAAATCAACACCTTTAGACTTGGTCAAACTAGCTTAAATGCCCTTCCTTGCCTTCAAGCTTCATTCATAGGCATCAAACCCTCTTCAACCTGTCACTCTAGCAACTTAAGGCATCCCATATGCCACATCACCAGTCCACATGGCAAATGGACTGGTCAAATAGTCAAATCAAGGTTTGGGATGGGTCAAAGATGGTCAAAGCCCATTTAAGACTAATCCCATCCATTCTTAGACCATTCCGTTAGTCCTAATCAACTTCTGGAATGTTTTGAAGACATTTCTTAACCTTTGATCTAGGATCAAATGGTTCTAGTTGAACCCATGTTCTTTCAAGGGCAAAATCCCTTTACACATGGGATGTCCTATAGTCCTTTGATTCCTTGCAATCCCATTAACTCCAGTATATATGGAGGGCATCAGGGACTCCAGCCAATCGATCCTAGCCGTCCCTTTGGCCTATAGATGGTGAATAAGGTAAAAACATCAATTTAAACCCTCATTCTAACTTAACTCTTCTCTCTCTAGCCAGAGCTCCTTATGCCCAGCCTCTAGACTCTTGGAGATCCCCAGATATCCTTTGACCTCCCAAGTCGAATCTAGCAGCTAAAAGTCACCGGCGATGTGCTTTCTGGTGAGCTCAATCTTAAATCTGTCCAAGTTTGATTTACCATCAATCCAGGCGTTCATAAATCAAGGTTTCTTCTATAAACTGGAGCATGGATAGTCTATAAATGCAACCATCCATTAAGCAGTCCAAATTGTTTTATAAATCAAGGTAAAAATGAAACCCTAGATTAAGAAACTAGGTTAAATTTAGCTTTTTTAAAAGCATGTTTTAAGTCAAATCTTCAAATCCCCATAAATTCTCTTCATATTAGTAGTCTATGTTTAAATTTTCTTGACATTTGATTGACTGCATTAAGAGAATGAATCAAAAACTTGTTTTAGGGCTCGACTCGTGCAGTCTTAAAGATGCATATGATATGGACCATTGATATTATGATCAACGATCGCGATCTAGCTGAACCATGACAGATCTTAACCAAGCGTATGCCTTGATTTTCCGGATCTTCATCCGTTGAGATCTCATTCTTTTAATCCAAACAGCGGAGGATTGAAAGGCTGGAGCCTACTGATAACTAGGTTAAGTGGTTTCCACATGGAGCTCGCCACCCTTCGATCAGACAATAATGATTGGTGGCAGCACCAGTCTTTGCTAATGATTGGGCGCCACCACCACAGTTTGAATCAGCCATTCAGCAGCTGCCACGTGTCACCGTGCCGCCATTTCATTTAAAAATGATTTTAATTATTGTTTTTTTAAATTGTTAATTAAAAATAATTTTTAAATTTAGAAAAAAATATATTTTTTTATATTAAAATGTTCAAAAATAAAAACCCTTTAATTTAAAATTTAAACCAACTTATTATATTTAAAATATTAAAATATTTAGATTTAATTAAAAATTTATTTTATAAAAATCTAAATATTTTTCTAAAATTTAAAATTTTATTTTAAAATTAATTTAAATATTTAGATAAATTATTTAAAACATCTTATTTTAAAATTAAATTAAAATTAAGATATTTTTATTTAAATATTAGAAATAATCTTAATACTTTAATACTTAATTAATTTTACTTAAAATTAATTTAATGTTTTTCAAAAATTCAAGTTTTATTTTAAAAAATGTCAATTAAATCAGAAAACATTCAAGAATTAATTTAATTCAATTTAAGATTTATATCAAATATTAATTATTTTTAAATTGCTTTAAATATATTTAATTGACCTTAACCTTTAAAATTGAAATTAAATTCATTTTACATCAGAAAAATTTAAATAATATATCAAATTTTTTTTAAATTTTAAATACTTTAATATAAAATTAATTTTGAGATTTAAATTTAAATTATTTTAAATAATTTAAATTAATTAAATATCTATAACATTTAATTAATATTTAATTAAACATTATGTTAATTATTTTAAAATTTTAAAATTTATTATCAAATAACTTTGCAAAATCAATGGATCTCTCAACACCTTCAAATATATTTTAATTATATTTTTAATTTTTTTATTTTAATATTTATATCCTCATATATTTTAATATTTATATCCTCATATATAGAATTATATATATATATATATATATATACTTCAAAACTATTTTAAAATTATATGTATGTAAATCTTTAATATTGATAGATCTCTTAAAAATTTAAACAATGGATTGAGCTTGAATGAATAGATTTTATGGAGATGATTAGTGAATAATAATCTTAATTATTTACTAATCAAGTTGTTAATTATTCAAGTTAATTTTATCTCTTGCATGTGTACATAGCTTAGGCTCTCCTAAATTTAGGAGTTGATTGTGATTATGTATGTGCATTCAAATGTTAAGTCCAAGGGTTAGACAAACCATGATTGAAACCTATTTAACTTAGTGATATCATTAAGGACAAAAATTAAGGACCCAAGTCTGGAAAACTTAAAAGATTTTTAGAAATTAGGATATACATTCTCTTGACTTAAAACATTATACATTTTAACTTAGTGACACATAAAGCCCATAGAATTTTTCACACTAATTTTAAAATTCACTAAACCTCTTAATTAATTTTCTTAAGCTTAAACCCTTAATTAAGCCTTAAAAACTTCTAAAATAATTTGATAAATCAAATTTAAATAAAAAAATTGCTCATAATACCTCAAACTAATTAGAATTCAAACCTTAATCAATCAAAAATAAAATCCCTTTGATTTCATAGCAATTTTAACCTTAATTTAAATTTAATTTAAACTCAATATTTAATTTATTTAATTATTTAAAAAATTAAAAAATTCTAAAAAAATCACAAACACCTGGGAATATATTCTTAGGTCATTCATGACCTTTGGAGTTAATTTCATGGAGTTTTGAGTTCATTTGGACTCAAAACATTTAAAGACCCTTAATTAAACAATTTTGAAAATTTAAATAATTATCAAAATTTGAAAAATACTAACTAATCCCAGAAAACTCCAAATTAAACAAACTCAAAGGAATTTAACTTATACAAAAATGTAATATTTATTAAATATATCAAACTTTTAGAAATCATTCAAATTTGAAAAAGTCCACTTATGGTCAAATCTAAGTTAAAAATCTAATCAAAACTTCAAACCTACATAACTAAATATAGAAAAATCCAAATTTAACAAACTTATGATATAACTGATCATCTTAAAGTATAATATTTTATGAAAATACTAACTTTCTAGAAATCTCTCTTAATTAAAAGGTCAACTTTAACCCCTTAATTAAATGATCAAAATAATCAAGAGAAATCCTAAAATTAAAAAATCACTTTAAAATTCAAGAAATCTTTAATAAACTTAAAACCAGTAATTAACTAACTTTAATTAAAATTAATTAACCTTCAAACCTTAATCAAATCAAATCACATAATTATACCGGTTACCATTAGGTAACCTAGACCTACGAAGTTATTACCTTAGCCCCAAGGAAGGTGAAATAAACTTCAAGGCCTCGATGAGCAACAAAGGTGGCAACTAATAACCCTTTAAAATATATTTTAAAATTTACTTTAAGTCATTAATACTTAAACTCAAACTTAATTATTTTCTTAAACCTTTCAACCTACCAAAACCTTAAGCAACTTCAATCATATATCCTATATAGGACATATCCAAACCATACAGCCTTCTACGCACACTTTAGGTTGTTTACTATGACAACCAACTCTAGCTTCAAGCTAAGCAGGTATTTACTTTTCCACAATTATGTGTCATATTTTTCATAATTTTCATTGCATGCTGGTTGCTATATTAGAATTGATTAACATTTACTGCACTCAGTGTTGTGATTGATTGTGCCTTTTAATTTCCAAATATTAATTGCTTGGCATTGTTTATTTAAATGTGATTATTAGGATAACCCTGTTGGTTGTTGAGTCTCAAATTTTATATTTTGAAATATAAATTGATTTGAGCTTTGAGTTGTGCTTTAAAGTGCTTTAAGAATGGAATGTTAGACATCCAATTTTGAATCCAAAGAGGAAGGGACATCCCTTAGGGAAGAGTCCCTCTCCATTTGGAGATTCAAATTTGGATGATCTTAAAATATCCAAAGTGGAAAGATAACACCCCATCCAAGGTTTTTTTTTTCTTTTGGATATCTAGACCCAACGATCCAAGGAACTGTAGAAGGATGAAGAAGTCAAGATTGAGAAGAATCCCAAATCTCAAAGTCACTTGAGTCTTAGGAGTAGAATCTGGGTTGTTGTTAGTGGTGCCCAACCACTTTACTTTTCTACAGACCCTAGTTTTTAATATTAAGTGGCACTTGTCACATGGACATTCAATTTGAGTAATTAACTTAATTGATTGTGAAGTAGAATTACTTATTTTTCTAGTTTTTTTACTTGCATGCCATGTTTATTTTAGCTTGTAATCCGATTGTATGCTCATAAGGACTCGTTTAAAACTATTTTTACTTAAACAAAATTAAAACTTTTAAGACAACATAGCAACTCTAATATATTTAAGAAGTAAGCCTGGGATCACCGGGAAATCGCATGCATAATTCTTGCATCTTCTTTCCTTTTATTAAGCACCTTCCCGCCTTTGGGTTTTTGTAGACCACCTAGTCTATAAGGGTGCAAATCTGTAAAGGGGAATATGTTCATTCTTCTAGGATAAAACTTATTTTTAATCCTTTTTAAAATTGCTTTATTCTGATTTAAAAAATTGAGTCAATTATCATGCATTGCATTAGATACAAAATTAAAAGTGTCTAAATGTATAATGCATTAGCTTAAGTATCAAATATCCAACATATGTTAAGGGCCCAATTAGGATTTACTCCAGATGTCGGCCCCATTTTTCTCAAACTTAGCTTAATACAACGTCCCTACCACTCTTGCATTATTCGACCAGACTCATGGTTTTAAAGTGCCAGGTTGTTTACTAGGCTCCCTAATCTAGGCCGGGATAAGTCCAGATTTGCATTGTATTAGCTAGGTTCAGGTCACTGGTTATTAAAACTCATTTTAGACTTAGGTTCTGAGACAGGCTTAGATTATCAGACCTCAACCTCTAGGAATTTAATCCTAACTTTCTAATAAAATCAACCATTCAAACTTAAATCTCCTTTAATTAAATTCAAGTCAAACACTTAGGATAGGTTGGAGTATTTTTGAATTATTTCAAAATCTTAAAATACTCCCTTCCTTTCTTCCTTTCACTCTAGAAATAAGTGATCAAATTTGATCCAATCCCACTACAAATTTTCAACCCTTACCTCCTTTGAAATCTATCTTTGAAATCTTAAATAAAATTTTTACCACTATTTTAATCGAGAGTATTTGTAGGAAAACTCTGATTTTCTTATGATGTAATTAATCACGAGGACTTATGCTCATATGAGATTTAGAAACCCATATCTAATTTTTCAAAAATTAATTTTTCAAAACCACAATTAATTCTTTTTGGGAAAAATCAAACCCAATGATCATTATCATCATTTTCAAACGATCGATAGTGATTGATATCAACTTTCTTCAGAGAGATATATTGATTATTATCATGGTTTTGATTATGAAATTAATAATCTTTTATCCATATTAATATAGTCAAATATTTGATCAAATTTCATTTTGACCCTTTGGGGCCATGTGTAATTCTTTCCTGAGTTTGACTATGACAATCAGGATGAATTCAAAGTCTTGTAATTTAAACCCATTAGGGAATGATATATTCTCCTTCTGAGGTGATATATCATTCATAATAGCGCATTTAATATCAAAATTCAAGAAATTTAACTTTTCTAAATAAAATTAATCTTTTTCAAAAATACTACAATTTTAATCAAATAAAAAAATGGCGATTCCACTAGGGATAAGTTTCACTCTCCATTTTTAATAGAGGTACGAATTTTATTGCATCTGTAGTTTTGATTACCCATCTTTCCATTGGTCCCTCTACCCATTTCTTTCATGGGTGAGTGTGACAACTTAACTAAGGCATGCCAGAAGAGGTGAGCGTAGGAAACCTCTGTCAAAATTGGGCTTTGACATTTTGCCTCCAAGTTAATTGGTAGAGTAAAAGAGTCAAGCCAAATCTTTCAAAATCCTCCTGTATATGTTGCAAACTCACATGCAAATAAATCTCAAGTGTGCTAAGTTTCACTATATATAGAAAATCCCTCAATTTCAAAATCACAGTTTCAAGCCTTTAATAAAATTTGATTTTCTTCAAACCTTAATCAGTCCCTATATTCTATCATTACATATGAAATTAGAACTCTTATAATTTGGTATATGTGATAGAATATGGACTTCTTATTCAAATTTGATTCTAGAGTTTGAATCTATCTAGCAAAGCTGATCTTCGACATTTCACTCACAAATTTTTTATCAAGCTCAAAATTCAAACTCAATTTCAAGATCAATTAATCTGAGACACTTTTTTAATTCCGGGAAATCAAACATACTCACATGGCTGGGATACTAACCTTCTCCTTGGATAGAAACTTGATAGTGGAAAAAATCATCTCAGGTCATTTGATCCAGCTTGGAATAGAATTTCAAAACATCAAGTTATCAATCAATGGAGAAGAAAATGATGATCTATCTACTGTAATACAAAAGGATATCCCTTTAATTGAGAATACTTTAGGGTCAAGAGCTGACTTTCCCATCTCCAAGATGGAGGTCACTATCGACCCTTTACCCACTTTATCCTCTACTCAAGAGGATAAGAACCAGAAGTGAATAATAATGGATAAGTATCCATCTTAGTCTGAGATTGGATCAAGTTCGAGCACCCCTGTCACCGATAGAACAAGAAAAAGAACTACCTTTAAAGAGTTAGAAATAAGGTTGTTAAGGCCAAAAAGGCTGTTGAGTCTAAAGCCTTAAAGGAGGTCAGATTTAAGGAAAATCGAGAGTTTGTTGCTCCTTACACAAACCCCCTCCTTAGTGAAAATCATTTCAACCCCCTTCTTGTCGCACAAGAGGGAGTTGGTAAGGATGAGAGCACGATCTACAATACACCTTCTTGCCAACTACACAACAAGACCCAATCAAGCCAGAATTGAGAATTCGCCAGCAATAGGCCATAGGCCCCCAATTGAAGGTTATGATCCGTCCACTCTACTAGAAGATGTTACGGCACTTTATTACACCTGTCCCACTACATCACCTATAGAGGAGGAGCTTTAGAAACCACTCGGGGTGCCACTCTCTTAACTACTAGGCCACTAGTAATTTGAGAAGGGAAATAATCTAAGATTGTGTCAGATAGTGATACCATCAAAATTTAAACTTTTAATGGGGTCCTGTAATGATAAATCTTTTGATTTCACTAATGTTGCATGATCTATGGATAGAACATACCCCACAATAGTCTATCCCTCCAAGGAGATCATAGGAATTTAATTTCGAACTGATATGGTCTTGCCACTTAGACTTGCAACCCATTTAGGATAACTTACCAATTTCTCAAGTGTACTGGATCCAGATTTTCAAGATAAGTTGATTCACCTTTTTTATGGAAATTGACCTCTACCTTAAGTCTTAAGCAGGAGAGAGTTGTAGTTTACTCCATCAAATGTTTAAATGTCCCTCCCACCCACCACTTATGTGTGTTAATTTAACTTTGTCAAATCTTCTTGCAGTTCTCTATCTCAATAGGCATCTCTTGCATGCTCTGAATCTATTCAAAGATTTTTCTAGTTAAGTTGATATTCTCATCAAAAGATTGGAAGTACTTTGAGGATTATTCTTCCTTGTATAAGAGAATAACTTTTCTTCTCTAATACTTAAGATATAATCCCAACATTAAAAAAGACATATATCGTTTCGATATTTTAAAGAAAGTGAAGCCTCTTTTTGAATTCAGTGGAAATGAAAAAGATGTACGAATGCGCCAAAAGTCAAAAGATGTGTGAATACTCAAAATTAATCAAAAGATGCGCAAAGTACACCACCAGAAAAAAAGAAGAAAAGTAAGAGACCTTCCTTCCTTTAAATCCTTAAATATCAGAAAAAAACTCAATCACCTTTAAATACTTGAGTTTGAAAATCTTGAATCCAGATTCTTCACCATGCATGAATTATCTATCAGATAGAAAATCATTGTGCAAAAGAATTGAAAAGATCAAATTTCTACATGGAACTTAAATTCTTTTGAAATTGATTTTAATTCAAAATATTTAAGGAAACCCAGTTCATTTTCTATGAAACTTGGTCTGGGTCAACAAAACCTAAACTCTTAAATATTTCCAAATTGGTTGGAGTCATCTCAACTTCTTATTCTAAATAGGCGAATTTGTTCCTATTTGTCGCTTCGACAAGG
This sequence comes from Dendrobium huoshanense, assembly GCA_016618105.1. NCBI lineage: Eukaryota > Viridiplantae > Streptophyta > Magnoliopsida > Asparagales > Orchidaceae > Dendrobium > Dendrobium huoshanense. The sequence continues at coordinate 13,978,920 of CM028360.1, forward strand.
TTCAAATGGCTAGAGGAAATTTTCAATAAAACGAATGAAAATTCTACTCCAGATAAAATTTTAAATACCATCCTTGAGGAATATGTATAAGTCCTTACGAGTAGGCTTGTTTTCCTTTAAGGCCTTCTTATTAAATTGCACTCTATACTGGATCCAAGCTCAACCCCTCTGGAGGAGTATTTTGTAATACTGAAAATTGTCGTTCAAATTTAAATCAAGACTGAGTATAGTTCCCGACTAAAATTGGAGGAGCTCGAGGACTTGCAAATCTTTGTCTTTAAGGCTCAATAAAACTCATAATCGTATAAAGCCTGAGTGGTTAAGCTCGTGATAATATAGTGCGACTTAGAACCTTCCGGTTAGGAGACTTGGTCAAGATTCTTTGGATTCCTATCTTAGCCTACCGAGTGTGGTGGGAGAGTTTAAACCAATACAAGACTGTCCACTTTTTGAAAGATAATCTTTAGAAATTTTCAAACATTAAATGATCAACCCTGAAGGACGCCACCCGATATTTTCAAATATTGGGGAGGTTATTTAGGAAGTACCGTGCCTGATGCGTATCAAACTTAAAATCAAATTCAAAACCCTTTAAATTCACAATAAAATTCAAATTTCAAAATTCAAAATCAAATCAATTCAAATTCAAAAATCCTTTAAATATCAAATTCTAAAATTCAAACCTAATCCCCTATATGGAGCAAGTTTCCTTTACATGTGATCATCTAGACCCGATCCTTTATGTAGAGCAAGTTTCCTCTACATATAATCATACAGACCTTATCCTCTGTGTAGAGCAAGTTACCTCTACATATGATTTCCAGACCCGATCCTCTATGTAGAGTAATTTTCCTCTACATATGATCATCCAGACTCGATCCTTTGTACAGAGCAAGTTGCCTCTACATATGATCATTCTAGACTCAATCCTTTATATAGAGAAAGTTGCCTCTACACGTGATCATTCCAGACTTGATCCTCTATGTAGAGTAAGTTTCCTCTACACATGATCATTCCAGGCTCGATCCTTTGTATAGAGAAAGTTTCCTCTACACATGATCATTCCAAACTCGATCCTCTATATGGAGCAAGTTTTCTCCACATACAATCATTCCAGACCCAATCTTCCATGAGAAGCAATGCTTCCTTCACATAAGATCTTTGAGTTTCTTTTCCTTGAGGATAGATAAGAGTTATCGTGCTTTCCTCTCCTTAGGATTAGAACCACTAGTGATGGAGCACGTCCTCTATAGCACCATCCTAGTTTCAAATTCCAAATTTGATCTTTCGTGCAGAGCAAGTTTCCTCTCCACAAGATTGTTCTTTAGTGATGGAGTATGCTCTTTGTGGCACCATCCTAAATTTAAATCTTGATCTGATCTTTAGTGGGAAGCAATGATTCCTTCCTACAAGATCTTCAAATATTCCCTTCCTTAAGGGCAGATGTGAGTCATCATGCTTTCTCTCCTTAGGACTATATCCACTAGTGATGTAGTATGCCCTTTGTGGTACCATCCTATATTCAAACTTGAGATTTGATCCTCTATGGAAAGTAATGCTTCCTTTCCACAGGATCTTTAAGTCTTCTTTTCCTTAAGGTTAGGTGTGAGTCCTTGTGATTCCTTTCCTTAGGATTAGATCCACTAGTGATGGAGCACACCCTTTGTGGCACCATCCTAGTTTTAAATTTCAAATTTGATCCTCTATGGGATGTAATGCTTACTTTCCACATGATCATCCTCTTTTCCTTAAGATTAGGTGTAAGTCCCAGTGCTTCCTTTCCTTAGGCATAGATCCACTAGTGATGGAGCACGCCCTTTATGGTATCATCCTTGTTTTCAAAATCCAGATCTGATCTCCTATGGGAAGCAATGCTTCCTTCCTATAGGGTCCTTGAGTTTTCTTCTCCTTAAGGTTTGATGTGAGTCATCATGCTTTCTTTCCTTAGGATTCGAGCATCCACTAGTGATGGAGCATGCCCTTTATGGCACCATCCTAGATTCAAATTCTAGACCCGATCCTCTATGGGAAGCAATGCTTCCTTCCCACACGATCGTTCCAATTTTATTTTTCTTAAGAACAGATGTGGGTCATTATGCTTTCTTTCCTTAGGATTATATCCAGGAGTGATGGAGCACGCCCTCCATAGCACCATCCTATATTCAAATTCCCGGCCTGATCTTTTATGGGAAGCAATGCTTCCTTCCCATGAGATCATCTAGTTTTCTTCTCCTTAGGGTTAGGTGTTCTATTTCCCCTAGGATTAGACTGCCCAGTTTATATTTCAATTTTAATTCCCTAAATTCACTCTTCTTTTCCCTAAGGTTAGGTTTTTACCTTCTTTAGGATTAGATCTACTAGTGGTAGAGTACGCCCCTCGTGACACTACCCTAGTATCAAATTAAATTTTAAGCCTCTATAGTTAGGAATTCTTCCTACCTATATGATCATTCAAGCCTTCTTCTCCTTAAGGTTAGGCTCTTCTCTTCCTTAGGATTAGATCTATTAGTGATAGAGTATCCCACTTGTGGCACTACCCTAGTATCAAATTTAGATTTGATCATCTATAGTTTGGTGTTCCTCCTTCCTATACAATCATCCAGTCTTCTTTTCCTTAGGATTTAGGTACTCTTTTCCCTTAGGATTAGATCTACTAGTGGTAGAGTATGCCCCTCATGGCACTACCCTAGTATCAAATTCCAAACTCAATCATCTAGGGGTAGGTCTTCCCTTCCCTTTGAATTAAATTTGAATTCAATATTCTAATGTTAGGCTTCCTTTCCTTAGAATAACAATAATAAAAAAAAAAACCAGACTTGATCCTTTATAGTTAGGAGTTCTTCCTTCCTATTTGATCACCCAAGCTTTCTTTTCCTCTAGGGATAGACTTCCCCTTCCATTAGGACCAGACCCGCTAGCAGTAGAGTACACCCTTTGTGGCACTACCCTAACATCAATTCAAACCCTGATTCCCAAAGGATAGACTTTTCCTTCCCTTAGGATCACAATCCCATACTTGACCTTTTAATTTGGTCAACGCCATTATGTGCAGAAGAACTTTATTCTAGTACACATATTGGGGGTCCATTTGTTGACCTCATTTTTGTATGAGGTCATTAGGACTTTTTCCAATCTCCAGATCAATCCTGACCCTATATTAATCTAGCCTCCATACCACTCTAGAATCTAGGATCCTCCTATATACATACCCTAGGATTCTTTCAGACCAATGCAAATCTTAGGATCTATCCTAGGTCCTAGGATCTTTCTAACTCTAGACCTTAAGATCTACTCTAGACCCTAGGTTTCTTTCAGACTTTAAGCCCTAATATCTATCTAGATCTTAGATAGATCTAGACTTTAAATCAATCCTGACCTCAATCCAATCTAGATCTATATTCAATTCAAGCCTCAGTCAAAATCAAGACTTCAGTCCAGTTAAAAACCCAAACTATAGTTCAAACCTTGATCTTACCTCTGATCCAATTTTAGTCATATCCAATCATTTGTGATCACTCAAATGATCATAAATTATTTGGATAAATCAAACCCATTCATTCAAACTCATAACCTAATTCAAATCTAGAAATCTAGGCTAAAATCTAGGGTTCAAAGACCCTATATTGAAACCCTTTTCTAGTGAATTTTAAAACACTTTAAAATCTAGTCAAATGACCTCTGATTTAGAGTCTATTAATTTTGTATTGATATGAAGTGTCTCTAGAGGAAACCCTCCAAATTTGAGCCCATTTTGAGGTCTCTAACCCCAAAAACGGAATTGAACTTCAAAGGTTATAAAACTTTAAAACATTTACAGTCTATACTATTAGACCTACCACCCAGTGGATCTTGATCATAGAGAATTCCCTAAAGCCTCTAATCACATCCTATACTGAAACCCTTTTCTAGTGAATTTTCAAACACTTTAAAATCTAGTCAAATGACCTCTGATTTAGAATCTATTAATTTTGTATTGATATGAAATGTCTCTAGAGGCAACCCTCCAAATTTGAGCCCATTTTGAGGTCTCTAACCCCAAAAACTGAATTGAACTTCAAAGGTTATAAAACTTTTAAATATTTATAGTCTATACTATTAGACCTACCACCCAGTGGATCTTGTTCATAGAGAATTCCCTAAAGCCTCTAATCACATCCAGAACCTTAATCCTGACCTTTTTAATATTAAACTACATTTTGGTGGACCCACTTTAACCCCCACTAGATCAGGGGTCAAAATAAACAAAATGCCCCTTTAGGGCAATTTTTAAATTCTATCTAGACTTCAGTATGCCCTTTTCAAATCAAACTCCAAAACTTCTTCCAATGCATCCTAATCACCATTAGGAATGCAATGAATTTAAGCTCAGACACTGGTCAAGGTTGGTTGACCAGGTCAACTAGTTTTGACCAAAATGCCATTAGGGATTTAAATAATCATTTCAAATCAAATGATCTCCAAATTGCTTGGAACAACTTCCAATCATTTTCATACATTCAATCAAAATTGTTGAACCTAAACCCTGACCCTATGTCAACTTGGTTTACCAGATTAACCTTAGTTGACCCAATAGTTCTTTGAGGGTCTAAATGGGTTATTCTAACCCATTTGAACAAATCAAATCCCTTAAGCTTTCAAACCTATCTCAAAATTTGAGTCAAATCCATTCAAACTTATTTGAAGCCAAGCCATCTAGATTTGACATGGTCAAACATTGACATATAATCAAATCCATGTATTCAATACACCATTCCACTAAAATTTTAATCCTCATTGATTGAAAACCCTTGAATCCACTTCATTTAATATCTTGAATATCCCTTAGTATGACATGAGTCAATCCATGGTCATTTTGACCAAGTCATCACCTTTAGACTTGGTCAAACTATCTTAAACTCCCTTCCTTGCCTTCAAGCCTTATTCCTAGGCATCAAACCCTCTTCAACATGTCACTCAAGCAGCTTAAGGCTTCCCACAAGCCACATCACCAATCCACATGGCAAGTGGACTAGTCAAATAGCCAAATCAAGGTTTGGGATGGGTAAACGATGGTCAAAACCCAATTAAGACTAATCCCATCTATTCTTATACCACTCCATTAGTCCTAGTCAACTTATGGAATGTTCTCAAGACATTTCTTAACCTTTGATACAGGATCAAATAGTTCTAGTTGAACCCATGTACTTCAAGGAAAAAGTCCCTTTACACATGGGATGTCCTCTTATCCTTTGATTCCCTACAATCCTAATAACTCCAGTACATATGGAGGGCATCAGGGACTCCAGCTATTCGATCCTAGCTGTCCCTTTAGCCTGGATAAGGCTCAATAGGGAAAAAATACCAATTTTAGCCCTCATTCTAACTTCACCCTTCTCTCTCTAGCCAAAGCTCCTCAAGCCTAGCCTCTAGTCTCCTAGAGATCCCCAGACATCCTTCAACCACCCTAAGTCAAATCCAGCCGCTAGAAGTCGCCGGTAACATGGTTTCCATTGAGTTCAAGCTTAAATCCGTCCAAGGTTGATTTACTGTCAATCTAAGTGTTCTTAAAATAAGGTTTCTTTTATAAAAAGTAGCGTGTATAGTCTACAAATGAAACCATCCATTAAGTGGCCCAAATCGTCCATTAAATCAAGGTAAAAATAAAATAATAGATTAAGACACTTAGGGAAATTTAGCTTTTTGAAAAGCACGTTTTAAGGCAAATTTTCAAATCCCCAAAAATTCTCTTCATAGTAGGAGTCTATGTTTAAATTTTAATGACATTTGATTGACAAGATTAAGAGAATGAGTCAAAAACTCATTCAAGAGCTCGACTCATGTAGTCTTTTAGTTGCATGTGATCTAGACCATTGATATTATGATCCATGATCACGATCTAATTGAATTTTGATAGATCCTAACCATGCGTATGGCTCAATTTTTTGAATCTTCATCCACCAAGATCTTAGTTGTTCAATACAAACAATGGAGGATCGAACTGTTGGAGCATGCTGCTAATTGGGTTAAGTGGTTTCTACGTGGGGCCCACCATCCTTCAATAAAATAGTAATGATTGGTGGTGGCACCAATCATTGCTAATGATTGGGCCCCACCACCACGATTTGAATCAGCCATTTAGCAGTAGCCACGTGTCACCGCGTCGCCATTTCATTTAAAATGATTTTAATTACTTAAAATCATTATTTTAAATCATTTTTTTATAATTTTTGATAAAATTTAATTAAAAATTAATTTTAAATTAAAAAAAATATATTTTTTTATATTAAAATGTTGAATAGTTAAAACCCTTTAATTTAAAATTAAAACCAACTCAATATATTTAAAATATTTTAAAATATTTTAAAATTTTAAATATTTTGATCTAATTAACATTTTATTTTATATTAATCTAAATATTTTTCTAAAATTTAAACTTCTATTTTAAAATTAATTTAAATATTCAGATAAATTATTTAAAATGAAATTAATACATTTTTATTTAAATATTTCAAATAATTTTAATATCTTAATAGTTAATTAATTTTGCTTAATATTAATTTAATATTCTTTAAAAAATCAAATTTTATTTTAAAACATGTTAATTAAGTCAGAAAACATTCAAGAATTAATTTAATTCAATTTAAGATTTATTTGAAATATTAATTGTTTTTGAATTGCTTTAAATATATTTAATTAACCTTAACCTTTAAATTTCAAATTAAATTCATTTTACTTCAGAAAAATTTTAATAATATATCAATTTAGTTTTTAAATTTTAATTGCATTAATCTAAAATTAATTTTGAGATTTAAATTTTAATTTATTTTAATTAATTTTGATTAATTGAATATTTATAATATTTAATTAATATTTAATTAAATTATATATTAATTATTTTAAAAAATAAAAATTTATTTCAAATAACTTTGAAAAATTAGGGGATCTCTGAGCTTCTTCAAATTTATTTTAATAATATTTTTAATATATATATATATATATATATATATATATATATATATATATATATATATATACACTTTAAAACTATTTTAAATTTATATGTATGTAAATCTTTAATGTTGAGAGATCTGTTGAAACTTTAAACAATGGATTGAGCTTGAATTAATAGATTTTATGGGGTTGATTAGTGAATAATAATCTTAATTATTCACTAATAAAGTTGTTAATTATTCAAGTTAATTTTATCTCTTGCATGTGTAGGGTGCACACACTTGCCCATAGCTTAGGCTCTCCTAGATTTAGGAGTTGATTATGATTATGTATGTACATTCATATGTTAAGTCCAAGGGTTAAACTAACCATGATTTAAACTTATTTAACTTAGTGATATCATTAAGAATAATAAATAAGTACCAATGTCTAGAAAACTTAGAAGCTTTTTAGAAATTAGGATATACATCCTCTTAACTTGAAACTTTGAACATTTTAACTTAATGACACAAACATTCCATAAAATTTTTCTCATTGGTTTTAAAATTCATTAAGCCCCTTAATTAATTTTCTTAAGCTTAAACCCTTAATTAAGCCTTAAAAATTTCTAAATCAAATTTAATTCCAAAAATTGCTTCTAATACCATAAACTGACCAAAATTCAAACCTTAATCAATTAAAAATAAAATCCCTTTGAATGGACAGTAAATTTAACCTTATTTTAATTTTAATTAAAATTTAATGTTTAATCAATTTAATTAATTAAAAATAATTAAAATTCCAAAAAAATTGTCATTCTCTCCTTAGATCTTTCTTGACCTTTCAAGTTGATTTTAAGGAGTTTGGAGTTCATTTGGACTCAAAACATTAAAACACTCTTAATTAAACAAGTTTGAAAATATAAATAGTTGTCAAATTTTGAAAAATCATAACTAATTTCAAAAAACACCAAATTGAACAAACTCAAAGGCATTCAACTCATATAAAATATAATATTTGTTAAAAATATCAAACTTCTAGAAATCATTTAAATTTGAAAAGTCAACTTTTTGTCAAATATAAGTCAAAAATCAAGTTAAAACTTCAAACCTACATAACTAAATGTAAAAAAATGCAAATCTTGAAAACTTATAGTCTAACTGATCATCTTAAGTTCTTATATTTTATAAAAATACTAACTTTCTATAAATCACTCTTAATTAAAAATTCAACTTTTAACCTCTTAATTAAATGATTAAAATAATCTAAAAAAATTTCTATAATTTAAAAATCACTTTAAAATCCAGAAATCTTTAATCAACCTTAAAACCAGCAATCAACCAACTTTAATTAAAATTTATTAAGCTTCAAATCTTAATCAAATCAAATCACTTAATTATATCGGTTACCACTAGGTACCCCAGGCTTACGAGGCTATTAGCTTAGCCCTAAGGAATGTGAAATAAACTTTACAACCTTGGTGAGAAACAAAGGTGGTAACCAATAACCCTTTAAAATATATTTTAAATTTACCTTTAAGTCATTAATACTTAAACTCAAACTTAAATATTCCCTTAAATCTTTCAACCAACCAAAACCTTAAGCAACTTCAATTAAATATTCTATATAGTACATATCCAAACCATACAGCTTTCTACACACACTTTAGATTATTTGCTAGGATAACTAACTCTAGTTTTAGGCTAAGCCGGTGTTTACTTTTTTGTAATTATTTGCCATGTTTTCTATGATTTTCAATGCATGCTGGTTACTAGCTTAGAATTGACTAATTGTTTATTTATTTATTGTACTCTATGTTGTGATTTATTGTGCCTTTTAATTTCCAAATATTATTTGCTTGGAATTATTTATTTAAATGGGATTATGAGGATAACCCTGTAGGTTGTTAAGTCTAGAATTTTATATTTATAAATGTAAATTGATTTGAGCATTGAGTTGTACTTTAAAGTGCTTTGAGAATGGGATTTTAGGCATCCATTTTGGAATCCAAAGAAGAAGGGACATCCCTTAGGGGAGAGTTCCTCTCTATTTGGAGATCCAAATTTGGATGATCTTAAAATATCCAAAAAGGAAAGATAACACCCCATCCAAGGGGGAGTTTCTTTTCATTTCGATATCCAGACTCGATAATCCAAACAACTATAGAAGGAAGAAGAAGTGAAAATTGAGAAAAATCCAAATCTCAAAGTCACTTGAGTCTTAGGAGTAGAATCCGGGTTATTTTTAGTGGTGCCCGACCACTTTACTTTTATGTAGACCCTGGTTTATAATATTAATGACACTTATCATATGGACATTCAATTTAAGTAATTAATTTAATTTATTTACTTATTTAATTGTGCAGTAATATTACTTATTTTTCTAGTCTTTTTACTTGCATGCCATATTTTTTTTGGCCTAGAATCCGATCGTAGACTCATAAGAACTCGTTTAAAACTATTTCTACTTGAATAAAATTCAAACTTTTAAGTCAACATAGAACCTCTAACAAAATTTAAGAAGTAAGGCCAGGATCGTTGAGAGTTCACATCCATAATTATTATATCTTCTTTCCTTTTGTTAGGAACCTCCCTGCATGCGAGTTTTGGCAGATCACCTAGCCTATGAGGGTGTAGATCTGTCAAGGGGAATATTTACATTCTTCTAGGATAAAACCTATTTTTAAGCCTTTTTTAAAATTGCTTCATTCTGATTTAAGCATTTAATCGAGTCAATTAGCATGCATTGCATTAGATACAAACTTAAAAGTGTTTAAATATGTAATTACATTAGCTTAAGCATAAAATACCAAATATATGTTAAGGGGCTAATTAAGATCTGCTCTAAATATCGACCTCTCTTTCCTAAAACTTAACTTAATATAATGTCCCTACCACTCTTGCATAATTTGACTAGACTCATGGTTTTAAAGTGTCTAGGTGGTTTAGCTGGCTCCCCAATCTATGCTGGGTTAAGTCCAAATTTACACTGCATTAGCTAGATTTGGGTCATTGGTTTTCAATACCCATTTTAGACTTAGGTTTTGAGGCAGGCTCTGGCTATAAGCCCTCAACCTCCGGGAATTTAATCCAAACTTTCTAATAAAATCAACCCTTCAAACTTAAATCTCTTTCAATCAAATTCAAGACAAACACTTAGGATAGATTGTAGTGTTTCTAAATTATTTTAAAATCTTAAAATGCTCCCTACCTTTCTTCTTTTGACTCTAAAAATAAGTGCTCAAATTTGATCCAATCACACTTAAAATTTCTAACCCTTACCTCAATTGACATCTATCTTTGAAATCTTAAATAAAATTAGAACTGTTATTTTAATCGAGAGTATTTATAGGAAAACTTTAGTTTCCCTACAAGGTAATTAAGTATGAGGGCTTGCACTCATAGGAGATTTAAAAATCCAATTCTAATTTTTCAAAAATCAAATTTTCAAGACCTCAATTAACTTTCTTTGGGAAAAATCAAACCCGATGATAATTATCATCATTTTCAAATAATCGATAGTGATTGATATCTTCTTTCTTGGGATAGATATATCAATTATTATCATGGTTTTGATTATGAAATTAATGATCTTTTATCCATATTAACATAGTCAAATATTTGATCAAATTTCATTTTGACCCTTTGGGGCCATGTGTAATTCTTTCTTGAGTTTGACTATGACAATCAAGATGAATACAAAATTTTGTAATTTGAACCCATTAGAGAATGATATATTCTCCTTCCAAGATGATATATCATTCATAATGATACGTTCAATTTCAAAATTCAAGAAAGTTAACTTTCCCAAAGAAATTAATCTTTTTAAAAAATACTACATTTTTAATTGAACTGTGGCTTGGTTAGCCACCTTAGAGAGCTCCATTGGGGCTGAAATTCAATGTGTTTAGACCTTGAGATCAGGTTATCGCATGGTCCAAATTTTCATGGAATTTGGTGACATTTGGTCCACCAAGTAGGAGCTTCAAAAATCCCTTCTTAGAATTAACCTAGAGCCTCAAATAATGCATTAGTAATTCATGTTAAATCTTAAAAATTCACTTAATATCTCTAATTAACCATGGTTTAACCCTCTATCTAGGAAAAATGGAATCCCAATTAATTAACCCTTAACTTCACTATAATTCTAAAATTAAGTTAAATCAATAATTAATCCCAATAATTAAATAGAAATAATTAAAAATCCCAATAAATTTTGAAACACTTGATATTCTCTCCTTAGATAATTTTTGATATTTGGGGATGATTTTAAGGAGTTTTGAGTCTATTTGGGTTTAAATCACTAAAATGGGTTTTAATTAAAATAACTTAAAAAATCACCAATCTCCTAAAATTCCTAATTAATTCCAAAAAAATCCAATTTAATCAAACTCAAAGGCATCTAACTCAAACTAAAATCTAGAATTTTCTAAAAATATCAAACCTTCAAAATTTAGTTAAAGTTAAAAAGTCAACATTTTAGTCAAACCTAAGTTAAGATATAGGCTTAAAACTTCAAAAATTTATAAGTTTTTTTAGAAAACTGTAAATTGAACATACTAATAGTCTAATCACTCATTATAATGCCTCATGATTATTAAAAATCTTAAACCCTCAAGATGAACTTTAATTCTAAAAGTAAACTTTCAACCCCTTAATCAACTCACTATGACAACCCTGATAACCCGAAAATTCTACAATCCACTAAAATAATGATAAAACTTCTAAATTGATTAATCAAACCCATAACCAAGTAAATAGACCTAATTAATCCTAATTGTTACTGGATAACTCAGGCCTATGAGGCTATTAACTTAGCCCCAAGCAAGGTAAAATAAACTTCACGGCCTTAGTGTGCAACAAAGGTAGCAGTCATCAAACTAAAATGCATCCAAATCAATCTTTAATACATTAATACTTAAGCTATAACATAAAATATCCTTTCAGCCTTAACTAACTCAAACTTTAGACAACTTCAACAAACTACCCAGCTCAAAATCTACCCCAACCACATGACCTTACTACACATACTTTAGATGGTTTGCTAGAACAACCGACTCTAGAACTATGCTAGGTCAGTGTTTACTTTCTACTATGTGTTAGATTTTTTGAGATTTTATTGCATGTTATGATTGAAATTGCATGGTGTGTTTGCTTACTTTTGTTGCACTCTATGAATGATTGATGTGTTTGGAGACTATGTTACCCTTAGGATAGGAATGATCTAGATGTTCACTGAGTTTTCTACAGGTGGCTAGGCTCATATAAGGCAATAAAGGGGACTATATATATATATATATATATAACTGCTACAGGTGCTTTACTTGCTTTCCCCAAAATAAAAGAGCATGACTAGCATGTTTTCTTTTCTCCATACATATACAACTGCTTGGAAATATTTTTTGATATTTTAATTCTTAGGATAACCTTGCAAGAGAGTCTATAAATTTTGTATTTCATACATATATAATTCATTTGAGTATTGAGTTATGAAAGTTAAACTTTGAGTTTGGGATATATACCTCCAAAACTTTGAATCCAAAGAGGAAAAGATACCCGTTTTGGGATAGTACTTTCCTATTTGGAAGTTTAAATTTTGACCACCTCTTCCTACCAATAGAGAAAATAGTAACCTTCCCCTCAAGGGAAGAGTTATCTTTTTCATTTGGATAGCCAGCTATGAAGAATCTAAGGAGCTCGAAGGATAGAAAACTAAAGAATTGAAGACAAAGAGTATCCCACTCGAAGCCACTTGCATCTTTATTAGGAGTAGAATTTAGGTTATTATTCGTGATGCACGACCTATTTATCTTCTGCAAATCCTGGGTTGTAATAAGTAAGGCAGTTTACCTATGGACATTCCTTAATTAGTTTGATTATATTTGATGTGTTGACTTAATTACCTATAGAATTGCTTACTTTTCCTAGTTTTTTGGTCATTGGGTTCCGCTCTTTATTTTAGCCTAGATACATGAGGCTCGTAAGGGTGTGAAAATTTTTATTCTCATAATCAAAATTTAAAATTTTAGGAGTTAAGCAACATAAAAAGATAATGAATCTATGGAATAAGCTAAGGATCGCCCCTGAGGTAGCATATTACTTCACTCTTCTTTCCTTATTTTAGACACTATCCCTCCCGCGGGAAGAGCTCAGATAATCTGACCTATAAGGATGAGGTTCTAAACATAGGGAAGACTAGACTTCTAAAAAACAAATTTTAAGCCATTTTAAAATTTTAAGTATACATGATTTGAGTATTTTAACCAGCATAATTTGTATTAGAAATACATTTAAAAGAGTCTAAATTTTAATTGTGTTTGTCCTTAGCATTTTCACCCTACATAAGTAAAAGGGCCACTTAGGAAAATCTTTAGATGTCGGCACCAACTCTCCAAAACTTTAATAAAAAACATCCCTACCACTCTTTCATATAAAGATCAGACTCATGTATTTAAAATAAACTAGGTGGTTAGTTAGCTCCCATCCAAGCCAGGGTAAGTCTATGCTCTACATTTGCTTGCACTCAGAGGAGATTTAGAACCACACACACCTGATTTTTAAAAATCAATTTTTTAAAACTCAAACTAATCTTCTTTGGGAAAATCAAGCCGATAATGATCATTATCTTCATGTCTCGTTGATTGATAATAGGTGATATTTTCTCTCTTTGGACAGGTATATCTTTAGTTATCGTGATACAAAATATGAAATTAATGATCCCCCATCTGTATTATAGTGGTTTAATATTGATATAACCTCATCTCAACCCTTCAGGATTGTATGTGATTCTTATCTAAATTTGACTACTATAATCAGGAGATAGTCTTCAATTTCACAATCTGAACTCGTTTACAAATGATATTCTTTGCCTCATGGGGCAATATATTATTTATAATAAGATGTCTAATTTTTGAAACTCCATATTCAAACTAAAATTTCTTAAATAAGATTAGATCTTTCAAAACTATTTTTCCAAACCCCACCAACAAATCACACAAATAGCAACCATTGGCTTGATTTGGTTTGGCTTTAATTAAGGTTTGGATCAAGGGAGACTTCTCTTAGAGCCATTGAGTCAAGTCAAGTGGCTAATCTAAGAGATCCCAAAGTTTGGGTCCACCCAAGGGTCATCCAATGGATGGTCCTAAGGGTTTGAATTAGCTTAGGAAAGCCTTGGTCAAAAGGTTTGAAAGGGTAGAAGTGTATGGTAGGTTTAGTCAAACTTGGTTTAGTTGGGGTCAAGGGTTGGATCTCTTGAGTTCAAATTGATGATATAAACTCAATGGAGGAGGTTTCATCTCATGGGGAAGTCATTTGGTTTGAAATGAGTGTTTAAACCCTTAAGAGTCACTTTGGTCAACCCTAGTTGACTTGGTCAACCAGGTCAAACAAAAATGTCATTTTGGTTCCAATGTGTTCCTAATGGTACTAAGGATCCATTGGGATGGGTTTTGAGGATTGATGACAAAAAACCTTGTTGTATTTTGGGGAAAAGACCAAAAATCCCCTTAAAGATGATCATTTTAACCCTTGGTCAACCCTGGGTCAAATTGGGTCCAAGGAAGTGTAGTTTAATGGTTAAAAGGTCTTAGAAAAGATCATGTACGTGGTTTGATGGTTTGGAAAGAGCCCCATGGTCAAATTCCACTGAATAGCAAATTTAGTAGCATAAGTTGTAAATAATTGAAGGTTTTATATCCTTTAGAAGTCAATCTGGTTTATGGGGTTAATGTCCTCCAAATGAACTCAAATTTAGAGGGTTCTCACTAGAGGTACATCTTATCAATATGGAATTAATATATCCTAATTCAGATGCCAATTGATTTGATTTCAAGATGACATAAAAATCACCTTAAAAGGGTTTTAGGGCCTAGGCCTTTAACCAAAAGATTTGATTTGGAATTTTGGATTTTGATTGGATTTAGGAGTTGAATGGATGGACTTGGACTACCTATATCAATGAAGGTCAATTGGATGATCTAAGTTGACTCAATATGATTTAAAAGTTGATTAAAAGTTGGTTGGAAGCTAGATGAGGGATTGAATTGAAAGGTAGAGTTGAGTTTAATAGGGATTGAATTGGGTCTTACCTAGGTTCTATATGATTATGAAGTAGAAACTTTCCAATTATTAGGTCACCATGAAGAAACCCAATTGGGGCTTAGTGAACTCATACATAAATGAGGTCAAAAGAAGTAGGTGTTGAATAAAGTCAATATAGAGCAATGTATGTTCTAACATTGAGTCATCTCATAACTAGGACATAACAGAGAAGTTCAATACAAAGATATATTTGCATTAGGCTTAAGCATATGATTTCTATAACATACCAAATTGCCCCAACCCCCCCCCCCCCCCCCCCCCCCCCCCCCCCCCAACATCTTCAACCATCACCTTATGATACCTTGATATAAAATCAAATTTGAAAAATACTTAAGCACCTAATAACAAATCAAACAAATTTCTATATGTGGTAGTGGATATTTGTTGTTGATAATCACTTTGTCCAGCTACCAGTAGTCAATACATATTTGTATAGATCCATCTTTCTTCTTTATAAAGAGTACAGTTATACTCCTAAGTGAATTACTTGCCCTGATGAATCCCTTATCCATCAAATCTTGCAGCTAAGCTTTCAAATCCTATAATTCCTTTGGAGCCATCATATAAGGAGATTTATATATTATTAATGTTCCTAGCTGTAATTTTATCCCAAATTTAACTTCCCTTTCAAGTGGTAACATAGGTAATTCTTCAGAAAATATATCTAAATTTTTTTGATACCATTGGATCATTCTGTAATACCTGAACATCTTTATTGAGCACGTCTATTTTGGCTAAGAACATCAACTAACCCCTACTAAGATATTTACCAACTCTCTATTTTTTAAATATTTCAATCAAAGGCAAGAGTCATATTAAGTAAATCATTCATAACTCCTAATTACCACCTCCCACCTGTTTGAAGTATACGTAGAACAGATCCAATATAGAGCAAAGTATATTCAAACATTGAGTCATAATATAGGTAGAACTTAATAGAGAAATTCAATAGAAAGATATTTTTGCATTGGGCCCAAGCATAAAATTTATGTCACACCCCATTTTTCCCCTCCCTCTCCCTCTTCAACCATCACCTTATGTTAGGTTGATCTCAAATCAAATTTTGAAAATACTTTAGGACCTATTAACTTATCAAAAAAATATTCTATACGAGGTAGTGGATATTTGTTCTTGATAATCACTTTGTTCAGCTCCCAGTAGTCAATACATATTTTCATAGATCCATCCTTCTTCCTAACAAAGAGTACACATGTACTCCTAGGTGAATTACTTGCACTAATAAGAGAGTATATTGCATTCTTTTCATTGAAATAGTAGAAGATATTCTAATTTGGAAAATTAAACTTTCTCTTTTTCTTTCAATATTCAATTGTAGCAAAATTTTAACTAGTCAACTCATTCTCATAATAATATCAAAAGTTTTAATTGGCGCTAAAATCAGCTTTATTAAAATTTTTTTACCCTGAATACAAAGATTTGGAAAGCACATCCTATTGGCATGTAAACTATCCAACGTGGACATCATAACACATAATACATGTGTAAAGCATATAATCTCAACTAATAAATCAGAATAAAATTCTTCAAAAATAAATATTTGGGATGCCCATAATAAAAAAGAACTCAGCTAAATTTATTTAAATTCATAAGTATACCTATAACTACCTCCCTAAATCTTTGGCTTCATAGGATGTGATGACTAATACTCAAGCTATCACCACTATATTTACTTAAATATTTGATGCTTCACCTCTCAACTACAATGATGGCTTTCCTTGGACTTCTAGCTTTCAGTGAAACTAAGTTTTCCCTACCTGAATACCTTTAGATATCTCTTTAATTATCCTTGCTCCTGATATTCCTATGGCCAAGCATTGAATCTTTTCTCCAAAGAGCAATCTACCTTGTTATGACCAAAATTACCAAATCTAAAACACCTTTTATAATCAACTAAACACTGACAAAAATGTGTCTTCCTATATTATTCACAAAGAGGTTACTTAGGCTAAATTAACTTTTGCTTAAAAAACTTTATCTTCTTATTTTTGAATTGATCCTCTTTGTCAAACATCTTTCATTTTCCTATTTGCTACTTCTCACAACCATACATAAAAATATTCAACACATTTTATATTATCCTTGATCTTTCCATGAAGATTTAGAATATGTTAATATCAAAACGTGACAATGCAGTCGTAGCTGATCTCTAAGGCCTGTAAAAAATGTGTGGCATTTTTCATCTTAAGTACTGACATAATGACATGTATTGTAGGATAGAAATGTGAACTCAACTTTATATTGCATAACTATTTTTGAAACTTGAGTTGGAATATAAAATTTATCTATCCTTTATTTTTGAAACTTGAGCATGTCTGATTGAAGAAGAAATAAAACAGTCTACGAATACCCTCAAAACCCCATCTCATTATATAGTGGTGATAGATATCAAACCAAATTTCATTATATACTCTTCTTGCCACCATATTTTAGCCTCTCCTTCCAAAACAATTGTGGCCAACACTACCCTCCTCTTATTTGGACAAATCATACCATCCAATATTTTCTCTATTCTCAACAACCAATCTTTATCTATTATTGGATCGCATGCACCATTGAATGCTAGTAGTTTAAAAGTTTGGAGTAACCTAAGATGTTGATTCACTTCACTTTAAAATTTAGATCAGGGTCCACTGCTGGTAGAAGAGATTTATCCATATATATATTATTTTATCCACTACTTGTGAAATCAAAAGAACAATGTCATGAAGTTCCTTAGACTTATCCCCCTCATTCTTTTTGCTTATCTCAAAGCTTTCAATCTGCCTTTCTTTCTCTGTACTTGGATTGGACGACTGACCAATCATTTTTTCTAGCATTTTCTCGGGCATATTTAGCTAAAAGTATACTTATATAAATAATAGATAATTTCTAAATACATGTGATCATTTAAACAATTTAACCATATTATGCATATATGGTTTATTCAATTATACTAGAATGAATGCACAAATCAATTCAACACCAATCCAACCTATAGCTATGTATAAATTAGATCATTTAATCTCATCTTCATTTCTAAATTCAACTATGCTTTCATTTTATTTGATTTAGTTATGGTACCAATTTCTGTCACTCCCCATTTAACCACCCACCATATTCAGTCAACGTTTAGTGTAATAGGTAAGATGAATTTGAATAGATATATCTCTTACTAAGACACCCATCCTTAATTACTTCTATCATAATCGAGTGAGTAAGAAATTATTTTTTCATACTATCCTAATATAATGCATTTTTTAGTTTTAATAATTTATCTACATTTTATTTATGGGAAGTATATTCACAACTCCTCAAATCAAATATAGAGCTTACTGAACTTGTTAAATGAAATTTATATACCCAAAAGTCTAGCTATACAGCTTCCTACTCGGGCTTCTATGCACAACTAAAATGTGAGTACACAAAATGCCTTAGCCCTCCTTCCTAGAGCCCTATGGTTTCTTCCTTTTTACTATAATACTACCACTACTAATAAGCTAAAGCTCAATGAAATACACAATCATAGTGCATGAAATTAGAAATATAAAATTTGTAGTCCATAGTAAATAATATTAAGATTTCTACAAGATTCATAATATGTATAAGAGATCAATGCGTAATTAACTATTCTCATTTACTACTTTCAAATACTTTAGGTAAATCATATGATGATTATAGGATTTTGCACACTTACGCTTTCTCATTAAAGGGTAGTCCGAATTCCTAACTTTTAGAAGTGAGAGCGTCATATATCTCTTATACAATCCCAAAGGCTTATGTCACCAAATCTTTAGCCATTATTTGTACGGGCCTGTCCCCTATATATGAATTTTATCTTTTACATTTTCATTTGCTTCATATTTTCATAATATGCCCCTGTTTGTCCAGTGAACATCAACTAATGATTATTGAAATCAAGTGCACCAAAATAATTAATATGCTCAATATGAAAATAACTATACCACAATTACATAACATGCAACTATAAGTGTACAAAAACGCTCTCATTTCATACCTACAAATTGGGTCGTATCCAATTTCGTTCTTTAGAGTAGTTGGGAAAATTTTTTCAACATAAATAATACTTTTTATCATTTATACATAAATTTAATAAAAGTTTGAAAAATTTATCTCAATTGAAGTCCTCATTCAACCCAAAATTTTCCATACCTTACAGATTTGTTGAGATTTCCCTAGCAGCAAGCAGCAGCCCTAATTAGTGGGTGGGGAGAAATTCTATAGTTCTTTAGGGTAACTGAATAATATAACATTATTAATGCTCCACTACAGAAACTCCACTAACCATTCCCAACTTTCCCAACTATTTTAGTAGAATTTATTATTATCTTGTAGTACTATCTAACTAATAACCTACTACATAACTTTAATTAATTAAGTTTTAATAGTGTCCTTTAACTAAATGAATACAAATATATATTCTTTCAGTTATTACTTATGCATATATGAAAAATTTAAAAATAGCATTTCATGAAAATAACTTTGACATTATATGAGGGTTTGAGAAAATGGAATAACTTTTAGGGCAAATTTTAGGAAACAATCTTGCGTACAATTTTAGGATGAACATATCTATTTACACTACTATGCGCAAACATTGTTATGTGATGATGCTCTTCAGTCTAATTTTTTTTTTAAGGTAAATTCACACACACATTGCATACACAAAGACTCGAACTCAAGACCTTTTAGTTGGAAGTCTAAGCTCTCAACCAACAAGTCAAAGTGAGCTGTGTTTCAGTCTAAAATTCATTAGGCCACATATCAAAGGGCCAAAACTTATTTCTTTGATGACATTACATTAGAAATGTATAGTTCTTTTTTTCACATAATCTTATTGAAAATACAAGATATAATTGTGCTCCAATTGATTTGAAAATTAAAGTTAAAGTCAACATGTTTACGTTAGCTTTTCAAAACTTGTGTTGTAATTTTATGTGTATCATTTTTAGCCACAAAATTAATAAAATAGATAACTTCAAAAAAAAAAAAAAAATCATAGAAAGGTCTCATCTAAATACTTTGAAACAACTTCCTTGTTTATTATGTAGAATGGCATAATTATTTTGAAGTTTGTATTCGTACCATTAAAGAGACTCTTAAAGAGATTTTAGCATCATCGTTGTATACTCGCATATGCATACATAGGTGCTAGTAAGTTGTTGGTGGGTTGCAATCACAACATAAAAGGAAGGGTATATTGATAGAATAATTCTACAAGAATGTTTGGCTGAATTATCGATGGAAATTTTGCCAATGGTAAAGTGTCTCGGCAGAATTTTGTCTGGAAATGTGTAGAAATTCTGCTGGTGATGGCTCTATTTAATCCCCATGGTCTCCCTATCTCATTTTACAAAACAAAAATCTCCTAAATTGCAATAGTCCATATTTTGGCCCAATTAAATAATTTTTTGGGAGTAATTATAAGTCAAATTTATAAACCGTCTATGCTATAGTATAAGTTTTTTTTGTGATTTAATTATAATAATTTTTCCTAATTTATGAGATGTGCTGAAAATTGACATATATTAGTACAACTGGATTTTTTGGGATCATTAGGCACCCGTTTTGAAAAATGATTTTGCTAGAGTTTCTTTAGTAATGCAACGTAATTTATGAATATCTTTTCATAATTTTTGAATCTCTAGATTTGAAGATATAAAAAGATTAATATGAATTGTATTCTAAAAATTGAACAATTTTCATAATTACCATTACATCCATATCATATTTAATAATAAATATATATACCCACTACAAATTTTATGAAATAGCCCCTTTTTTTCCTCAATGCATTTTAGTTGGAGAATGAGAAATGGAAATTAATGGGAAAAAGAGAGGAGACAGGAGGGAGAAGTGAAGATTTGGTGGTCAAAAAGCATTTTTTGCAAGTCTATCCAGTTGGAGAAGTTACTCATCATGCGAAAAACTACTATTTTCCTACCTATGACTTTAATAAATTTACATATTTTGTGTTTTATACATTTTATTATTGTCAAAACTTACAAAAGTTAGGATTTCTTAATTTTTAGCAAATTTTCACAGCATAAATTTTTGTATATGATAAATGTCGTCAATACGTGTATTTTGACTGGAACATATTAAATCTACATTTGTTATTTCTATATTTTAGGAGAAATATCCTAATTTGAACAATTTGGATAAATTTATAAATTTGAGAAATAAAGTAAAAAAGAGTATATAAAATATTTACTTATTATAATATGGCTATTGTGGATACACACAAGTAAAAAAGAGTACACTATATATATATATATATATATATATATATATATATATATATATATATATATATATATATATATATATATATATATATATATATATATATATATATATATATGTTCCAGTTAGCATATGTTATCCATTCAAACCACTCCCACCTTACCCTCATTCCTCATGAAAAAGGACCCAAGAAAGTAAAATAACAAAGAGAATTATTTTTATTCCATCTTGACCACAGCTGGACTTCTGTACGGCCACCGACTGTCGTCAAATTTTCACCAAGCCACTGACAAATGTTGGACTTCCATCTACCGCCAATTGACATCAGACTTTTGCCCAACTATAGTTTGGCGTCGGATTTCAGCCCGACCAACAAATGTCACCATATTTCTGATATTTGTTCGCAATTGGATTTCAACATGATGACTGATTATTATAATATGATTGTCCTCAATTTCAAAGATGATTCATTCACTTGTAGTTCATTCAAACACTGGTGGAATCATTCTAACTAGGTGTGGTCGTTGTTTTTCCCTTTTAAAGGGTTTATACATAAAAACTTTGGTGCTTACTTTTTCTTCTATTGGTTTGTCTGATATATGTACAACGCTGAGAAAAAAATTTTAACTCTATCATCTGCCTCTTTTTATCCTAAGTTTTTCTTTAATGGCCAACATGCATAACATTAACATCTTGGAAGTCTCCCCCTCCAACACACATCAACCTAATAATCAATCTATGAATCATTAATGTCAATCATCTGCCTCTTTTTATCCTTCTAGGGAAACGTTGTTGGAGAAGGAACTTCAAGACCTTCTCTGAAAGATTGTATCTAAAAGATGGAAGAATCTCAAAATAAGATCCTTTAATTTCTACGAGGGACTCAACAACTTAAACTAGCACAGCAAGAGAAAGTTTTTCTCCCTCGAGATCCATCATTGGACAAAGGTGTTCTACATAAGCATCTTCATGTAGATATTACTCTTCCCCAGTCAAGGATGCCTCCCCCATCACATCAAGACAATAAACTCAATGCTGACATACCAAGCTCTACCCATCCTTTGTGCACAGGTACGCAACCTCGCATTCCTCCCATTGTCGCCAAAGATTTATCCCGAGCTCATAATATTGATCTCCCACATGATGCTTTATGTCACGAATTATGGTGACTGGTTTGAGAAGAATTTCCACTAAAAGGGAGAAGACAATCTCTTCATCAGTGGGACTTCCTTACCCCTGACTAAAGCCATCCTTCAACATCCCATTATGATAGGATTTAAACTGACATGTATTAATTCACATCCAACCCCTATGAGCATATCGATCACTATAGAACCATAATACATATTCAACTAGCCTTGGATGCACTGATTTACCAAATTTTTTCTGCCACACTCAAAAGATATGCTAAAATGTGGTTATATTCTCTTTGAAGCCTGAACTATCCCCATAATCATTAAATTGGCCAAAGTGTTCATTAAATAATTTTTTGCCAATCAGAGAATTACTAAGTATTCTTCTAACCTCTATAGATTCACTAGAATGAAGGAGAATTGCTTAAGGAATATTTTCAACAATTTTCTATTAGGGCTCAATAAATTCTAGGAGTAGATATTGAATTGCTAAGAGAAGTTTCCTTGGAGGCCTCATTTTTGGGCCTTTTTACTCAGCACTTATGCAAGATATAGTACATTCGTATGTCAAATTGATCCATCATGTGGAGGCAAAAATATCAATAGATGAATCCATCAGTGCTCACAGGAAGCAATTTGAGTAACCTTTTGGAAAACGAACAAATGCTCCTACAATGAATAACTCATTATCACAGTAAAAGAAATAAGGGAAGAATATATAACATGCCTCCTAGACCCCTATTATAACGACGTGAGCCTCAACAAGAGGAGGAATATATACCACTCAAAGCATCTCAAGCAAATGTGCTGATGTCCATTCGAGATCTAGAAAAATATTAAGTGGCCTTATCCTTTAAAGATGAATAAGGAAAATCATGATCAAAATTTTTTATTTCCACCGTAATCGTTGAAACACAATTGAAGCCTGTAAGTTTCTTAAGAATGAAATTAAGAGACTTATCTGACATCTCTACCTTAAATATATTATTTAAAATCCTCCTGTGTTAGATGAGGCTTATCCAACTATGGGGAAAAATCAACGACAACAAAGATAACCATAGAATAATCATCAAATAGTTGGTGAGATTAAAACCATTACAGGGGGGGCCCTTATTTCCTAATTAAGTCTTATTAGTTGTAGATGAAAGTCAACACCAAAGAAGTCCCGTATTGATAATTCTATTACTTTTGATGATTCCAATTTGGTGGAAAAAAATCTCTCATCAAGATACCCTCATAATTAATACAGGGATAGGTGACCCATGTTATAATTTTAAAATAATTTTGTGGATAATAGGAGCTTTGTGGATATATTATTTTACTATAATTTTCTCAACATGGGTCTCACTATAGAAAATATTCAACCCTTCATAGGACCACTATATAGATTTGATAATCAACTTTATAAGTAGAAGAGACAATTAACCTCCCAGTTAAACTCAAATAATTTTCTCAACAAGATACTCAAACAATCTAATTTATTATGGTGAAATTAGAGTCAGCTTATAATTCTATCTTTGGATGACCCATCCAGTCAATCTTTAGAGTGGTCGCCTCTATTCCACACCTCAAACTAAAATTTTTACCCCAACTGGGATTAGTATTGTACGAGGAGACTAACAAAGTGGCATAATCCTATTATCTTAAGCAGGCTTAAATATACCCATCAGTTACCCTGAGCATCGAGGATTTTAATCTTCAAAATGAAGATATTCCTCAATGGGGTTCTCCTGTGGAAGAACTCACTTCTATATCCACATCAAAAGAGTCACCTAAAATTGTTGTGTAGTTTGGGTTTTTTCTTGTTAATCACACTATTTGTCTTGTGTCATTATGTATATCTTTTATATTGAAAAATATGTCACATTGATATCCCTAGTATTTCCTTCCAAGTCAAATATCGTATTATCCATATATATATCTCTTATGTTTTAAGATTATTGAGCAACACTCTGACTTACAACCTCGTATAGGTCAAACACCCAAGGAGGATATCAATTAAATCATAAATTCTTTGATTTGAGAAATACATAATCTTTATTATGTATCAAACACTAGATGATCAATCTTTGGGGACTTCAATCTTTTAGATAGGTCAAACATTCTTGGAGGATGTCAACCAAATCATAAAAACCTTGATTCAAGAAATACAAATTCTTTATTGTATCTTAATCACTAGATAATCAATCCTGAGGGAATTTGATCTAACTTTATCCATAAAGGTTAATGGCATCAAGCAAATATTTTGATTATTAACCTTGGATAGGTCAAACATCATTGGAGGACATCTCTCATATTCACTGAAGCTAAATGATACCAATAAAATACTTCTCAACATCCAAATTAAAATAAAATTAAGTAATTTAATATACATGTGAGAAAGAAAAGAAAGAACATCAACAACTTCTTGAGATGATATCACTAAACCTATCACATACATCAAATGATAGTACCAACTGATACAAATAATCATCACTAAAATATATAAGATGATACAACCTATAACAAAGAAAACTTATAGAATCTCAATATCATCATTATCATCCTCAAGGAAAAAGGCTTTTTGAAACTCACTTTTGATCTCATCACCATCTAAATCTGATGAAAAATCACCCGAAGTCTGGCTAGGTGTTAACCCCTCAACTTTAGCTCTAGTCTTATGCTACACTAAATGGATGCCTTTAAGAAACCTTCAAATGAAGCCTTCCTCCATTCACTCTAGCTCCAAGGCCTTTACCTCCATATTATATATGTGATCACAAGCTTCCTAGCCCTAATCTTGAACTATCTTATTAAATGCAACAAACTTCTTATATTATTTTATGACCATGGAAGGTGATAATTATTATTTGGACTTGTCTTCTTTCTTAGAAAATAAACTTTTGAGCCTCTTATTCTCATGTTCAATGACTGTTATCTTCTCCTTAATAATCTGCTGATCATTCTATTGTTGATTAATTGCTACCTGTGTATCCACCAATATAATATGAAGGTGTTCCATCTGTTGATTTTATAAGGAGGCCGAAGTCATCATAGCAATCAATTCTACTCTACACTCTTCTAGCTGCTCCTCCACTACCTTTATATACTTGATCTTCACATCATACTTCTTCTTGTATTCTCCCAGAAGTACTTATTCTTCACAAACTCATTATCAATGATTCAAGGTCTTAGAAAATTATATTTAAAGGCCCATACATTACTGTAACTAAAATAATAAGAAAAAAATTGTAAGGGATATATCCTTATAAATGTGTAAAAAAAAAAAAAAGCAAAAAAGAAAATGGGAACTCACCAACTCTTCAGCTCATCGATTATTAACACATTGATATTTCAAAATATCTTTTAGAACATGTAATTTGGATGTAGTGGAATGGTGACCTTTACCAGTAACTATCAAAATCTATTCCACCCTTTTCTTCTTGGAAGCCTCTTAATCACCCTCATTCCTTGATCATTTAGGAGGAACCATTGGAGTATGGACAACTTTTTCTAGGACTTTGGCTGAGTTCTTTAATATATATGCATGAGATCTCCCTTTCTGAGTAGATAGTCCCACCTTGAATGAAAAATCTTCATCTATGCATCTGCTCAAGTAGTGTTCCTCATAGTGAAGAGTGTAAACATCAAGAAGGTTGAGCATCTTTAATTGATCTTCTACTCCAACATGAAGGGGGTGGATAATTCCTTCAGCTTTTCTTATTTCTCCAGCAGATTCCAATTATTCTACACAATATATAATCCATTAACCCAACTCTTTGATAGGTTTCAGATGTAAATATCCAGCTAATTGGATCTAAAAGAAATGAAACCCTTCATATTACAAGTAAGTAGACCCATCCGATAAAGGCACTCTGGATGCAACATCGCTCCATGATCTTTAATATTATCAATCCCATTATGATCAACATGGCTAAGAAAGTTGAGATAAACTCACTCCATATGTTGCTAAAATGTTATTAAACTTAGGAGGATGTGAAATTATAGCTCTGCTTACAAATTGAACTCATACACCGTCAAAAATCTTGGAGGAGGAGAACATGCATGATTTGACTTTTTAGGCACCTACATCATAAGATCATTAAAGAAATGAATTTTTTTTCTTGAAAAACAATCAAGGAGTTACTGGTGATAGTGGAGGAAATGTCATCAGCATTGATCACTATGTGAGGCTTTTTTACACCCTCATATTGGGCAGCAGGATATTCTCCTTTGATTAAGAGAATTTTGGTGATGGTGTAGTCACCCATTTGTTCTTCTACACTAAAGAGGGGCACTTAATTCGAGGAGATACCACATATAAAAAATAATGAAAGGCCTTTAGAGTAAGAAGAAAAATGGGGGAGAGAAAATTAGAAGGCTAAAATTTCTAACTTCTACACAAGAGAGGGGTATTGAATTTGAGTAGAGGATGCCACCTACCAAATATAGTAGAAAGCCTCAATTATAAGAAAGTTAGAGAGAGAAGAGAGAAGTAGATAAGTTGTAATTTTTCCCTACCCCAGGGGGGTATTTAAAGTAGGGGGTATATAAAAAATAAGAAATTTTTAATGTCCAAATATGAATTTTTAGATTAAAAAATATTTTATTTTCATAACTACAACCGGTAGTTGCTAGCAACTTAGGACTAAAATGCACGCCGCTATGGGGCCCACCTTTAAAGGCTGGAGACTGCGGTGGTGGTCGGCTGGCCGATTTGGCGGCAAACACATGTCCATGCAAGATTTTCTTCTCAGACAGTCCAAAACAAATTTTTTTAGGGTCCCCTGAACTAGTTTTTGATGTTCTAGATCCAATATTTGCACTTTTAAACCTCAACGGAGCTTATTTAATAAATTTTGAGCTATTTTAAAGGTTTTGGAAAGAAATTGTTTGACATTTATTACAATTCAAATAAGTTTAAATGCTGTGACACATATTTGTTGACGTTTGGAGCTTCGACGTTTGAAAAAAAGAGGGCAATTGATATATCATAAAAAAATTATCTTGATCGGGCATGAATCTTGAGGAAAAATTAAGTTGGAAACTTCTAAAAATAAAATTGGGACCATCCAAACTCTGATTTCAATAAACTTACAGTTGAACTGAATGTCTCAAAAATATGACCAAACAACACAAAATTTGACTCAATCCGAGCTCAAATGCGCCAAAATCGAAGACCTAATGTGCAGTTAGGGAGTTTAAACTATAAATTGGATGGTCAAACGACTTCAAAAAGTGACATGCTAATAGTTGAATCGAGAGGCTCAACGAGATGAATCAAATGAGCCTAAGATCCCTAAATTGTGATATCATTAAGATATTAATGTTCCTAATAAATGGTCCACGATCAAGGGGTCAACATCAACGGCCCATTCAAATCACTCCCAACTTACCCATGATTTGCATCCTATTTAGTAACCATACACTCTAAAAAAACTATACATAGACTTCTCATTCCTTTTGATAAGGGACCCCATCAAGAAAGAGAAGGAAGAGAGTTCTCTTGCCAAAAGACTCTTCCTCGACCACCGCCAGGCTTCCACCCAGCCACTGATAATTGCCGAACTTTTGCTTGGCCACCGACAGCCGCTAAACCTTTTTTCCAATTACCAACTAACGCTGGACTTCTGCCCGACCATCGATTGACATCAAATTTTTTCTTGAACACCAAACATCATCGAATTTCTAATATATATTCGTAATTGGTTTCCAATTTGACAATAATCTGATCATCCCCAATTTCAACGATGAGTCAGACACTTGTAATTTATTCAAACACTAGTGGAATCATTTCAATTGGGCGTGACCCTGTGGTTTTTTCCTTCTTCAGGGTTTCAACATAAAAATTATGTTATTCCTTTTCCTTTTGTTTATATATTGGATATCTGTACAACACAGGGACAAAAATTTTTAACTCTATCACCATGTATATTCTAACCTACAACAAAGCTCAAGTACACTTTCAGCTTGAAGTTGTAAAAATATTATATTGTTTTTACTATTAGCATGAAGTTTTTTAAACAATTATATGATAAAAGCTTTAATATTTTATAAAGGCTGTAGAGAATTGTATGGATAAATATTGTTCAATTAGAGGTGGAACCTTCCATATTATAAATGTAATACAAATAATTTTGTAGGTTAAGTATGATGTTACATTGTTACGCTGGTTCTGTCCGAACCATCCCAGCAAGCCCGCTGGTCGGTCCAGCGAGTGTATAAGAGGTGGACACAGTCCACCTCTTCCTTCTCTATGACCGCATGAGTGAATGGGTCCCACCCATTATTTGATTTTCAAATTAAGAAAGAGAGGCTGCTAATGCTTTGGGAGGGAAATTAGATTAGGAAAGCTTTTGTATTAAAGTGCATGAGGCTATTAGGGAGAGGTTATGTTTTGATTGATTGGGAAATTAGGGTTCTTGGTGCTTGGGCTCTAGACTCTCTTGTTTAGAGATTTTTGGGAGATACAATCCTCCTCTCGAATTGAGGATCTCTTGTATCTTTCTTTGTTTTCTTGCATCTACTAGTGAAAACCTTGTTTCTTTTCCTTATTTTTCATTGTTTGGGTGCATTTCTTACTGTGAAGTTGTTGTTAAACTGATGGAGCAGTAGTTTTTCTCACTATTTTAGCCTAATTTTGACTGGATTTGCTTGCGAACTCAAGTCTTACCTTAGGGTTACTTGTGAACTCAAGTATTTGCTATCAAATTGGTATCAGAGCACATCTTGGAACCGATCATGGGCTGAATTTTATAGATTTCAGCAGCTAAAATTTGTACCGGCAGGAGTTTGCTGAATTTTTTTTTTAGATCCAAAAAAGCTTCTTAAAATTTTAGTTTCTTTTGGATGGAAGCTAAGAAAGCTGATGCATTGGAAGAAAGGCTTGAAGGAGAGATGAATCAAAACAAGGAGACCGTAGAAGAAAGAATTTCTTCCATGGAAGGGCAAGTGGCTGATCTACAGGATATGATGAAGAAGATGATGGAATTTCAAACTCAATCGGCAGCGTCCGATGCAAAAGGGCCTGAAGTGAAAAACACCAACTCTGAAATCCATCGGGACAAAGTGGAAGTGGAAATCATGGAAGGGAGAAGGTGAAGACCTCATATGGAGCCTTTCTAGAGGGAGGAGAGAGGAGGAAGATATAGGGAAAGGCAAGGCTATGGAGGTGTGGAGCCAAGAGGTGCTGGTTGGGAGAACTGGGAGGGTTATTATAGACCTCGGGGGGCTATTTTTGAAGATTGCAAAAGAGATTTCGAAGGTGGAATGGGGCAAGGTAGAGCAAGGGAAGATCGGGAGATGTTGGGGGGGGGGGGGGGGGGGGGGGGGGGTAGGCACATGGGAGAGGGGAAATCATGGAGGATTAAGGGGAAATGGCGGGGATCATAAGGTGAGGAAATTAAAAATGCCCATTTTTGAAGGGAAGGATGCCTATGGGTGGATTTATAAGGTGGAGAGGTACTTTGTCGTTAACAACTTAACGGAGGAGGAGAAATTATCGGCAGCGAGCTTATTTCTGGAAGGGAAGGCACTCTCTTGGTACCAGTGGAGAGATCAGAGGAGACCCATCCATAATTGGGAAGAATTCAAGGACAGTTTGATAGAGCATTTCCAAACCGACCGGGGAGGAGACTTCTATGAGTAGTTCTTTGCCCTAGTGCAAGAGGGGTCTATAACAGACTAGCGGGAGAGATTTGAACATCTGGCCAGTAGGGTAGAACGCTTGTCAAATGCTGTGCTGGAAGGGAACCTCATGAAGGAGTTGAAGGAAGAGATTAGAGCAGTGGTGAAGGTCCTGATGCCTAGGGACCTGGGGGAGGCCATGAAGCTTGCACAACTGGTCGAAAATTAAAAGAATTTGGAGAAGGGAGCCCTGAATAGCAGCTCAGGAGGCACTTACAGGTGGACGAATACCCACCTAGCCTCCAAGGGAGCATTCATAAGAGGGATGAAAGAAATCCAGAAAGAAAAAGTAACTGAAGGAGGAAATGGGGGGAAATTCAAGAAGCTTACTTAGAAGGAAATGCAAGAGAAGAGAACAAAAGGGCTGTGATTCCGATGTGATAAAAAATACACGCCAGGGCATAAGTGCAAGGATCGAACTCTTCAAGCTCTCCTTGTTTGTGAAGATAAGGAAGATGAAGAGGGAGGAGGGAGCAATTCTAAGGCAGAGGAAAAGCTGCATCTAGATGTGGTAGAAGTCTCTCTTAACTCCGTAGTGGGATTCACTCCGAGTCACACTATGAAGGTGAAATGAGAGATAGCTGACCATGAAGTTATGGTGTTGATAGATAGTGGGGCAACCCACAATTTCATTTTCACCCAGATTGTGGAGCTGCTGGGGATGGAGTTAGTAGATACAGGAGGCTATGGGGTGATGATGGGCACGAGAAAGGTAGAAATGGGAAGAGGTGTCTGTAGAGGGGTGGTGCTGAAGATCCAAGATATCCAAGTGAAGGAAGACTTCTTTCCCCTAGAATTGGGGAGTAGAGATTTCATCCTAGGGATGAAGTGGTTGCAGATCTTGGGGAAAACCAAGATCAATTGGGGTATTTTGAGGATGGAGTTGGTGAGGGGAGGAAGGAAGGGTGATTCAAGGTGATGCGGGACTTATCAAGGAAGAGGTTTCTCTGAAATCCCTGATCAAGACCATTCAGGAGGAGGGGGAAGGCTATTTGGTGGAATTACACAGATTGGAGGGAGTGATTTTGGAGGAAGGGGGCGACATACCCCTCTCTATACAGCCTTTGATCCTGGAATTCTATAAGGTTTTTCAACCACCTCTAAGGTTACCACCACCCAGGGAGCAGGAGCATGCCATCATATTGAGGGAGGGAGTGCCGCCTGTCAACGTACGACCTTACCATTACCCTCGGTTTCAGAAAGATGAAATAGAAAAGCTGATCAGAGAAATACTGGAAGAAGGGATCATCAGGCCCAGTACTAGCCCATTCTCTAGTCCTGTTCTATTGGTGAAGAAGAAGGATGGAAGCTGGCGGTTCTATGTAGACTACCGTGCACTCAATAAGGAAATTATACCTGATAAGTTTCCTATACCAGTTATTGACGAGCTGTTTGATGAATTGAGTGGAACAGTAATCTTCAGTAAGATTGACTTGAAATCATGATATCATCATATTCGAATGAAGAAGGAGGATGTACCCAAGACCGCCTTTAGAACTCACAAGGGACACTATGAGTTCCTAGTGATACCCTTTGGACTCACCAATGCCCCAGCCACGTTCCAGGCACTCATGAATACAGTCTTCAAATTGTATCTCAGTCGATTTATTTTGGTGTTCTTTGATGACATCCTAGTGTATAGCAGGATAAAGGAGCATTGGTGGCATTTGAAGAAGGTGTTAGAGATTCTCCAAGAGCACCAGTTGAGGGATAACCTGAAGAAGTGTTGCTTCACACAAGCCAATATGGAGTACTTGGGGCACACGGTATCTAAAGAAGGGGTAGCCGCAGATCAGTCCAAGATTGAAGCCACGTTAACGTGGCCACTATCTAAAAATCTGAAAGAATTGAGGGGATTCCTATGGTTGATAGGATACTACCGAAGGTTTGTAAAGGGATACAGTACTATACCATGGCCACTCACTAAGTAATTGAAGAAAGATGGATTTCTATGGGGGGAGGCTGCCACGACAGCATTTGAGAACTTAAAGAAAGCCATAACTACAGTACCGTCCTTAGCTTTGCCGGATTTTACTCAGGTCTTCATAGTAGAAACATATGCATCGGGGTATGGTTTAGAAGCAGTGTTGATGCAGAATCATAGGCCTATTGCTTACTTCAGTCAGGTGCTGACGGCAAGAGTTCGACTGAAATCTGTCTACGAGAGGGAATTGATGGCAATTGTATTGGCCATCCAAAAGTGGCGCCCCAACTTACTCGAAAGACATTTCATAGTTAGGACCAACCAACGGAGCTTGAAATACTTGCTGGAACAATAAATGGTAATAGAAAGGCTTCAAACGTGGCTATCTAAACTGCTGGGGTTTGATTTTGAGATTCTGTACAGGCCAGGGGTGGAGAACAAAGCGGCAGATGCCCTGTTCCGATGCATGAGGGAGTTGCAGATAGTGGTTGTATCAGTCCCAATGATGTTAGATTGGGAGACCATCAGGGAGGAGAGTGTTATGGATGAAGAACTAGGCAGGATTAGGATTGACTTGCTAAAGGGAGAGGGCAACCATCTAGGTTACTCATTGAAAAGGGAGAGATTGTTGTACCAGGGGAGATTTTTGTTACCTAGAACATTAATTCACATTCCACAGTTGCTCTAGGAGTTCTATGGGACTGCAATGGGAGGTCATTCAGGAGTGTTAAAAACCTACAAGAGACTGGCGGCAGAACTGTACTGGAGAGGGATGCACAAGGATGTGGAAGAGATGGTATCCAGATGTGTAGTCTGCCAAAGAAATAAGTACCTAGCTATGTCACCCGGGGGGGTTACTGCAGCCCTTGGCTTTACCAGGTCGAGTCTGGGAGGAGGCATCTATGGACTTCATTGATGGACTGCCCCATTCTGAGAGATTCACTATGATATTGGTGGTAGTGGATAGATTGAGCAAATATGCTCATTTCATTCCTCTTTGACATCCTTACACCGCGGTAACAGTGGCTTCAACTTTTCTTAGAGAGGTGGTCAGATTGCATGGCGTACCAAAGGCGATCGTGTCAGATAGAGATAAGGTGTTCCTTAGTTATTTTTGGAGAGAATTGTTTAGATTACAGGGGACAGTTCTGAAGAGGATCACCGCTTACCACCCATAAAAAGATGTCCAAATGGAGGTGATCAATAGGAGCGTGGAGACCTACTTGAGATGTTTTGTGTCAGAGACACCCAAGCTTTGGGCCAAGTGGCTACCTTGGGTGGAGTATTGGTACAACACCTCTTTTCACTCAGCTGCACAAATGACTCCATTCAAGGTGTTGTATGGAAGGGACACCCTCAATTGGTGCACTTTGGGAGTAGCAGTACTCCAGTTTCGTCAATGGAGGAGTACTTGGATGAGAGGGACAGAGTGCTAGAGGAGTTGAAGAGGCATTTATTAAGAGCTTAGCAAATTATGAAGAAACAAGCGGATGGGCATAGGAAGGACATCCAGTTTGAAGTGGGAGAGACTGTATTTTTGAAGCTCCAACCTTATAGACAGAAGACAGTCGCCAATAGGAGAAATGAAAAGATGGCTCCAAGGTATTTTGGTCCATATGAAGTATTGGAGAAAATTGGGGCAGTAGCATATCGACTGAAGTTACCATCAGCTGCGACCATTTACCCGATTTTTCATGTCTCACAGTTGAGAAGGGCCATTGGTGACTACACAGCCAGCCCCGAGCTACCAGTGACACTTACTGAGGATCTAGAGGTGATTTTAGAACCCTTAGAACTGATGGGGGTTCGTGAGAAAGAAGATGGAGCTAAGGAAGTGTTGATTCAGTGGAAGAACCTTCTTGACTACGAGGCCACGTGGGAGCCATAGAGAGGACAAAACAACAGTTTCTGGATTTTCACCTTAAGGACAAGGTGATTCTTTGGAAGGCAGTATTGTTATGCCGGTTATGTCCGAAGAGTGTATAAGAGGCGGACACAGTCCGCCTCTTCCTTCTCTGTGGCCGCATGAGTGAATGGGTTCCACCCATTATTCGATTTTAAAATTAAGAGAGAGAGGCAGCTAATGCTTTGGGAGGAAAATTAGTTTAGGAAAGCTTTGTATTAAAGTGAATGAGGGGATTAGGGAGAGGTTATGTTTTGATTGATTGGAAATTAGGGTTCTTGGTGCTTGGGCTATAGACTCTCTTGTTTAGAGATTTTTGGGAGAGACGATCCTCCTCTCGAATTGAGGATCTCTTGTATCTTTCTTTGTTTTCTTGCATCTACTAGTGGAAACCTTGTTTCTTTTCTTTATTTTTCACCGTTTGGTTGCATTTCCTGCTGCGAAGTTGCTGTTAAACTGCTAGAACAACAGTTTTTCTCACTGTTTGGCCTAATTTCGACTTGGTTTGCTTGCGAACTCAAGTATTACCTTAGGGTTACTTGCGAACTCAAGTATTTCCTATCATACATCATAACTTAAAATTTGATTGGAAGATAGAGCAACATGTATGTTTCCCTCTTGTTTCAGTTTTCTTACAGATTGAACTTCAATGAAATAGCACCATGGGTTTTATGGATGTCATGTTTTGAGTTTATTTAACATTATTACCAAAAAACTTTCTCCAGAGCAACATTGAGTCTCTTCTTAACAAAACCTGCCAGTGACTAGGTGGAGGGTTTAGACTGATCCCATCTTACATATAACCTTAAAGATCAATTACCAGGTTAAGCCCAATAAGGACTCAAATAGAATCAACATCACATATGATTCTTCTTTCCTTCCATTTCACTTGCATGTTAATAGATATTATCTGAACTTCTAAGGTATGGTGAATCGCATGCATGGATCAGCCCCTTAATAGTCTGTTTAAGAGTTCTATGATTAATCCCTTCACTTGAAAACTGATGAGATTTATGTCAGACAATATTTTTAGAAAACTAATCTGCAGAACTATTAAATATGTTGAGTTTCCTATCCCTTCACTTAATGAATTCATAGAAAAGTGGACTTGGACCCTGCTACAATCTGATAACTTAACTATCAACTTCAATGCCAATGCATTTATCTCAAACATTACATGGGGACTATTTCTATTCAAACATAGCTTCTACAGCCACGTTTGTGATTGAAAAGAAGATTGATAAGAAGGTTCGTGTACAACAGTTGGACACATGAAGCCAAAGTACATTTACATTAATATATCCTGTCCGAATGAGTCCACGAACATATGCTCTCAATATGATCTCCCTTTCTTTCTATTCATTTACAGTACATTTTCCATCTCTATGAATCTTTAGGTTCACACTTTATCGAAGAAGAATGTGTCCTTTAAAATATTTTTTCGAGTTGCATATCATTTTGAAATTGACTTGTGGAAAAAATTCGAGCAGTCTTTTTTTTTTTTTTTTGCTTTTTTTCTCATGAAATATGAAGGCTCACCCAAAAATAGACTTCAGCTTAACTGTCTGACTCTATGGACATAATACGGAAATTCGATCACAGGCAAGACTGTCCATTTGATTATGGTAAGCACCTTCCAACTAGAATTTTCACTTGAAATGATGAAGGACCTGAAGAAGTTTCTCCCCAAGTCTGGAGATTGCTTTGTGAAATTATTTAGAAATGTTCAGCAATACTTAAACTCATCAAAACCGAGATGACGCCTATTAAGCTGGCACTATAATGAATAAAGCTTAAGTTAAAAACGAGATGATTTTTAAGATAAGCTAATCAAGAACAATATAAACAATAGCTTCATCTATGAGAACTATTCTAGCTATATTGTTAGCATTATCTTAATGAAGAAAGGAAATGGCCAAATATATATATGTCCATACAAGAACAAAGCCTATCAAATGGATGCATCCTTTAACTTATAATATAACCTAGTATCAAAAATACTTTGACTCATGACATATTCACTTTTATGGATGGATGATCATACTATAACAAATCAAGGTGGCATCAATGGATAGGATGCGCAAATCTATTAGCAATATAACTATGGGCACACATTGTTATGTGATGATGCCCTTCAGTCTCAAATTCATTAGGCAACCTATCAAAGAGCACTACAGGAAAATCACTCATTACCGGCGGTTACTAGTAGTTTTTCGGCGGTTACTAGTAGTTTTCCGGCAGCTTTAATTTACATAACCACCGGTCAGACCACCAGTAAAAACCGGCGGTCAAACAGCCAGTTAAGCCGCCATTATAACCGGTAGTTGGAGAAGTCCAGACCGCCGGTAATTGATGAATTTCCTATAGTGGAGCCAGAACTTATACCATTGGTGGCATTGCATTAAAAAATGTAGATTATTTTTGCACATAATCTTATTATAAAAGGCAAGCCAGATAAAGAGCATATAAGAGAGATAAAATTATGCTCCTATTGATTTGAAAAGTAATGTTAAAAGTCAAGTTGTTTAAGTTAGCTTTTCAAAACTTGTGTTGTAATTATATGTGTATCATAGTTAGCCACAACATTATTGAAATAAATAACTTCAAAAAATAATAATAAGAATAGAAAGTCCTCATCTAAATGCTTTGACACACTTCCTTGTTGACTGTGTAAAATTGCATTATTATTTTGATATTTATATTCACACCCTTACAGTGCCCTTAAAGATATATTAGCCATTCTATTGGTTGATGAGGTATAATCCTCTGTATAATATGATGCTTGACAAGAGGCCATCATCGTTGTATACTCATATATGCTTACACAAGTGTCTAGTAGGTTGTCGGTGGGTCGCAATGACTACGAAAAGAAGGGTATATAGACGGAATAATTCTGCAAGAATGTTTGCCTGAATTCTCGATGGAAATTTTGCCGATTGTAAAGTGTCTTGGTAAAATTTTTTCTGAATGTCTGTTAGAAATTTTTCTTGAGAAGGCCTTATTTCATCCCCATAGTCTCCATATCCCATTGCACTATAATAGCCCATATTTTGGCATAGTCAGATAATTTTTTAGGAGTCAACATATGTCAATTTTATAAACCTTCTTCGCTATAATATAGATTTTATTGTGCCTTAATTATAATAATTTTTCTAAATCTTATGAAAAGTGTAGAAAAGTGACATATTTCAGTACAAGTGAATTTGTTAGGATCATTAGGCATCCGTTTTGAAAAATGATTTCACTAGAGTTTTTTAGGAATGCTGCGTGAATTTATGAATATTTTTCGATAATTTTGGATCCCTGAATTTGACGGTATAATAGATTAATATGAATTTTTTTCTAAAAATTAAACAATTTACATAATTTCCAATACATCGCTATCATATTTTATTATAAATTTTTATACCCACTAAAAATTTATTAAATGGCCATTTTATTTTTTCAATGCGTTTTAGCTAGAGAATGAGAAATGGAAATTAAAGGAAAAACATAGGAGAGAGGAGAGAGAAGCTAAGATTTTGAGGTAGAAAAATAATTTTTGCTAGTTGATCTAGTTGGAGAAGTTATTCACCTTGAGGTAGACTACTAATTTCCTACCTCTGATTTCAACAAAATTTCACATTTTTTTGTTTTATATATTTTAATTTGGTCAAAACTTGCAAAAGTTATGATATTTTAAAATTTAACAAACTTTCGCTGCATAACTTTTGGTATGTGATAGATGTCATTAATTTAAGCATTTTGACTGAAACATATTAATTTTTCACATGGTATTTTTATATTTAAGGGAAATTTCTTAATTTGGATAAATTTATAAATTTGAGAATTAATTATTAAAATATATTTATATGTGTATACAAAATACATACTTAATATAATATGGCTATTATACACACATGTAAAAAAGAGCACACTATATTTTTCTTTTTATGAATTTTATTAATTTTGATTCATATGCAAATTTTACATGCATTAATATGATACTACAATTTGAATATTAATTGGCGTATCAGAACTTTATTATGTTATTTGTACTGTGAAATACTCTCTCTCTCTCTCTCTCTCTCTCTCTCTCTCTCTCTCTCTCTCTCTCTCTCTCTCTCTCTCTCTCACACACACACACACACACACACACACAATTTTGGTAGAAATAATTGACTAATTCAGATTGACTAGAGATATGTTATCCAATATAGGAGGGTGAGCTAATGAGTTAAAATAAAGTTTGTGGTATTATACTAAATTTATAAAATGCAAGCATAAAATGACAGATTGATATGATATGATATGATGTGATACACTAACTGTTACGAATTGATGACATTTGATAAAATGGTCATCTGAGGTATATGACTTGTGATATGACTGATTCTTATAGAGTTGTTCTACAAGACTTAATACGGGAAAAATACCACAAATATTTGGGTGCCTTTTCTTACTTATAGTGCTTATATATAATAATAATAATAATAATAATAATAATAATAATAATAATAATAATAATAATAATAATAATAATAATAATAATAATAATAATAATAATAATAATAATAATTTACATAATTGACATGCCATTATTTACATAAGATACATGTTATGACTGATACAAGTATTTAATAAGACTAATAAATCTGATATGTAATATATGTGCATAACATAGATATTGTATGACAATCATATGATAATGATAGGTGTGTTCATCTAATAAGATGCTATATAAACCATTTTGTTATTATTGGGTATAGGATTGACATAACTTAATAATCATTGTTCAATTTGTTATTGATCACCACTCTTAAGATATATAACTGTATTTATGTTTATTGATCATATGACTTATACTATGGGAAAACACTCGATTACCGTCGGATATGTACGTCATAAAATTCCGGCGTATATATCGCCAGAATAATCGTTTAAGAAACGACATTTTGGCTAACATATTTTGCGCTGGTAATGCGTCGGAGAGTGCGCCGGAAAGATTTCTGCCGTCTTATAAATGTCAGAAGACATTTTACGTGTTGCTGGCGGATATGGTCCGCCAGTAATACCATTTTTTCCTGTAGTGATATTACTATTTTAGTGACTATTGGAAGCTTTTATAGTTATATGTTAATATTGATAGTGATTGAATCATTACATGCACACTATTCATATTGTCTTGCATTAATTTCAATTATAGGTTTAGGTAACATACTGCACCATTGGCTTACTATGTAGTTTTACAAGGGGTCATGATAGTTGAGTGAGGACATATAAAAAATTCAGTTTTTTTTTTTTTCCTTTAGTTTTATTCTTGGGATTTAGCTTAGAAATTTTAAATGAATGTAATGATTGATATATTGACTTCTGTACATAAATTTTGAAGGATAAATATAATTTTATTTTTTTATTCATCTAATTTTTAGTAGCTTCCAAAGCTTTATTTATATTGATGAATTCATAGAAGATCTAATTGATTAATTAAAAGACTAAATTAGGCAATTATTTAAAAATTTTAACTTGGGGTGTTATATAAACATCTCCTTTTTAATGAATGTACTTATTGATCTCTTGACTTATTCAAGCTCGTTTCATGACTATTTTGGTTCATTTCTTTAAGATTTTAAAAGTAAATACTTATCTTTTTTTATCATTTTGAATTCTTTTTTTATTTCATCCATTTGATTTTATTAAAAATGAGTTTTAGAAATATTCAATTTTTGAGATTTATATGTTGAGACTTGAGAGGCCTTAGAATTTGATCTAATCATAATGTTATATCATTGATCAAATAAATAATATCATACTATTTTAGTAACCATATTTAGCTTAAAACTATGATTGTTGAATGAGTAATTGCAATGTTCCATATTATATTGAATAAAGTTCATCACAAGATTTGATTATAAATTTTTTTGTATAGTAGATTAATGTACCATGTATATTATAAAAAATAATAAAGATAAAAATGAATACATAACTTTGAAAGTGCTAGATAAATGAATAATTAATACTTATAAGTGATTAAGTTTAAAGTCTACTATCATTAACAAAATTTCAAAATTTTAGCTTATGATCCACCCGGTTTGATTTTAAAAGTTTAATTTAACCTCATATATTTTAATCCATCAATTTTTTTTTAATTTCATCGATATCCAAAGTTAAACGTCAATGCTATATAGTATATTATTACTAGTGGAATCTATAGGTGAACTCGCCTAATGATAGGTAGGTGCTACTCACATGCGATGCAAGAAAACTCACCCCAAATGACCAAATGGTACAACACACCCGGGCTGACAAGAGGAGGTCACCCATCATATGGGTTATTAAGGCTCCTCAAAAAGGTCTATCACCCACTATACA
Source organism: Dendrobium huoshanense (assembly GCA_016618105.1). Lineage (NCBI taxonomy): Eukaryota > Viridiplantae > Streptophyta > Magnoliopsida > Asparagales > Orchidaceae > Dendrobium > Dendrobium huoshanense. The sequence continues at coordinate 14,019,171 of CM028360.1, forward strand.
AGAAGTCAATAAGTAGGTTCAGTCATACTAATTCAATGCGAGTACATTCATTCAAACTCACAAAGCTCAAATACAAAAAAAAAGACCTACTCCTGAAACCCTCAACTCATACTTTCTTGACAATCTAGTCTATATGATTCCCTTCAAATAATAACAACCAACTCCCCTCTATATTTTAAGGTCTTCTAAGGTCCTATCACAAGTCATTGCAACCTCAAGAAGTTGGACAGTTATAAGCACCTTTATCTTAACACACACCGATGGACTTTCCCAAGCATACACGCTTGAACTTACTTGGCACTAAACATACCCTTGTTGTAGATCATAAAAATTCTTTTAGTGATGCCCTTTCTATGTAGTTAAAATCGGCATGTGTCTAGGGAACTTTGTATTGTTAGTAAGTAAATTTATATATATTTTAATTCTTTCATGATATATCATTTCCTATAAACCTTGGATCCCTATAAACAAAGGGTGAAAAGGAGCATTTTGGTTTTTTTTGGCTTTATGAGATTTTAGCCCCTCGAGCATTTCCTTACAAAATTTCTTTATTAAAGTGTTTCTCTCAATTCTCATAGAGGTTCTAGGTGACCCAACACATAATTTTCTTATTAGTAAGATCACATATCATCCATGAATATATTTAGATCTAACAACCTCTAAGGTATGGTAAGCTTGTATTGTTTCCAAGGAAAAGAAGATAGGCCTAACTCAATGAGTCTAGTAACCATGAATCATCAATGAATATGTAAAAACTAGATTGCACCACTCGTCAATATTTGATAGAAATGGAGTAGAAACTAACTAAAATGATCCAAGATTCCTTGTGAGGGTTACTAAATAAAACATAGAGGGATAGTGCCCTAAGGAATAATATAAGTTGACAACTCACCACAGAATAGAAAACATTAGAGTACTTACCTCCATCCCTATCGTTGAACCTTCTAGCAAACCAATGTGTTATAAAAACACAACTCATATGCTAGCTGAGTTGGAGGAGCACAACTTGAAGTGGCCTTTCAATTGTTGAAACTTCTTCTTTCATCACCACCTATAATCAAAAGTCTAAGATTTGCTAAGGACTTGATGCATTATGTAAGTTTGGGAGAGGATGTCATTAATTCAATACTAGTCAATGGAGAAGAAAAGAAAATTGGCCAGTATAATATATAAGTAAAATATTAATGGGAGCATAGTAAAGGCACCCTTTCACAAAAAAACTCATGTGAGTTCTAGTGATCTTGGCAAGGTGATCTCAACCATACTTTAAGGTACACCCAATTCAAATTGTTACTAGTCATCCACTCAAAGTAGTACATGCCAAGCCTTGCCACTTTGGGAGGCTACCTATATGATCAAAAGAGCTATGGAAATTATAATTAGATTACATGACCTGGAAAACCATCAAGGCCTACACACTCATTAACTTCCTAGCCAATAGGGAATATTGGGAGATAAGCTAGAAGTGATAGCTCAAAAATAATGTTAGACACTTTAAATTGATGAAGGCTCATGCAAGTAGGGAGTTAGCACAAGTATGATTTTGAGAAGCCCCATAAGAATCAAAATTACTCAAGCCACCAACATATTGTCACAATCCAACCCAATAGGATGGCACTTTTCTTGTTTAGTTGTGATAGGCAAATCACAAGATCTAGTTTTTTTTTTTTTTCAAATTTCTTCTTTCAATTTAAATTTTAAACATTGGAAAAAAACAACAAAATAATTATAAACATCAAAACTACTGTAAATAAATTCATCCACAATATTTTGTACTTATATAATAGTACATGGCTATAAGTAGAAGTTATTGAATTAAATAATAATCTAGCCATGACTGTATAAAAATTAATAAAAGAAATAAATATCATCTCTGACAAGATCCTTAAATTACTAATTAATAGGCTTCCTTCCTTTCACTAATCCAAAAACCAGAAGCAAAATCACAACAAGCTAAGACAGCTCAGTAGGCCACAAATACCAATATAAATTTCCAAATAACTATTTTATTAAATATTTTATGATTATTTAAAAGTTATTAAATAGAATATAATGAAGTATTGGTTGAGTAAAGTAATAAGATCATAATATTCACAAAAAATTCTAGTAATTATACTTAGCAAGTAATTAAATTGTAATTCATATCATAAAATAGCACAGAATAGTTTTCTTTTCCCAAACCTAGGTAAAATCATAAAGGATTCTTGCCCCTTATGACTTATGTTGTGTTTATAGCACTAAAACATGCCCATAGGTACTAGAATATGCCCAATGAAGCAGAACAAGACATTTTTCTTCTAAAACATGCCTTATTAACACCATATTCAATATCACATTCAGAATCTTCAAGAATTATAACCCCTTATAACTCTAAACAAATAGCTTTTCACATCAAAGATTACATATGAAGAAGAACAAGGCTGTGCTTTATATACATTACATGTTTTCTTTTGTGTATCATTAACCTTTTCAGGTACAATATACAATGAGCCTAAATAAATAATTAAACTAAAGATAGTGTAGTGTTTAGGTCTAAGATAGTTTGTAATAATAAAGTATATTCTTCCTCTTTTCTTGAGTCATTTTATGTATTAAATGTACATTGGCTAGACAATCGAGCACACACTCATAAGAGGGAATAAAAATTAAATACTTAAAGTCTCTATAAAACCATATTATATGATCTATTAAAAAAATAATTAAAATATTTAATTAAATCAAATAAATGAAATTGAGTTATTACTAATTATATTGAACGACCTTCAATCGAAAAGGATGATCAACTATTTTGATAAAACCCCACCAAGGAAAGTATGCTTCCAAAATTAGGCAATTTTAAAATTTGAAAATTTAACCAATCATAATGTATGAAGTCATTCATATTGTAAGGTTGTTAATGAATATTGCTTAATTTTATCCCCTAAATTAAGTAATCAATTAAGGATCAAATCTTAATTAATGATTTTTTAAATGATCCATATCATACAGGCCAATCAAATAGAGAACTCACCGGTTGAACCATGGTTCATCCTAGATGCTACTTAATTTTATATAACTAATCATATTATATGATTATGTATCATATATGATGATCGTTGGCTAGAATTGAACTAATCTGATATTATGACCTTAGTATTTTATAGTATAATATGATTAATTAATTAAAAAATTGGGATTTTATTAAAATAGCACATTCTTTAAATTTAACAATAGACTTGAGGGTTTACTATTGAGTAGTTAAAGACATTTTTCTAGGTAAAGAGCTAGAGAGATGGAGAGGGAGTCTCCATGCTTGTAATAGAGCATCCAAACCACTTATGAGAGAAAGAAGGTGAGGCTGAGGGAGAATTTTTCTTGTTGTTGTCAGTGGGTGTGAGGGGATTCATATAATTGTTTTTGTTAGCTTGTACCTTGAGTACTCCGTGTTATGGTTATTGAGCTCTTAGAGAAAAACTCTATGTAAAAGTATTTGGGTGAAAAACTTACTAGCCAAGAAAAACATGCAACTTTATAAGCTGACTCTCAACTTTGCGATAAGATCTATAATGAGTGCCACATGAATCCCTTGTAACTTTTGAGCATTAGTATTCTACCCCCATGGAGATTCAAAGTTTGGTGCAAGGTGTTGCCCACCTAAGGTGACTTTTATGAGGCTCCTATATTAAAGTCAACTAATGATAAGTGCACACAATATAACATGCGGAATATAATGACCAAATTGCTCATTTATGCAATAAAATAGCCCATAGATATTGCATAGTATAAACCTTGAAGATTTTATAAAAAAGTTTCAAACTACTCTCACGTCATGCATACTCACCAAGGTACTTTCATTCATATGCAAAACTCACTCATAAAGTAACTAAGTTGGCATACACTAAGTGATGAGTTTTTATTATCTCATTATTTAGCTTAATTTTGTTGAGTTATATCTTCATTCTTGTGAAGTTTCTTTTAAAATTTATTCAATAAAAAACATTTCTCAATAAAAATTGTGTTTTCCTATAATTAACTATGTTTTTGAGTTATTTTATCTTTTTTTTTATATTTATATTAATTGATATTTGCCAAGTTATATGTTTTAGGTAAACTAGTTTACTATTTTGTTATCTTCTAAGATCTTTATTAAACTTTGACTTGAACAAGGTTAGAGAAAATTGTAAGAAAAATAATAATAGTTATCTTTGGGAAAGTGTCTCAATATGCTTTGTTATTCAGACATTAACAACCTACTTCAACATTTGGAGAAAAAAGAGTAAATTATAATGAATACAACACATGATGAGTAAGAAGTAATTTCTACATCATTATAGTAAAAGGGTTACATATACATTATCCCATACGAAAAAATAAAAGAAAAACAAAAAAATGGTCACAAAGTGGATGAATGTAACAAAAGCACCAATTTTACTCATTGCATCGCTCTCCTATCTTTCAAAATACTTGGTGAAGAAGATCTTAGGATCTCCAAATTATGCATTGAGCTCATACATTGAGTTAAACCTCCTTAATTAGAACTCGATCTCATACTTATATTACTATCCCTAGATCTCCTCCTACTTTAGGAACTTAAAGAAGGAAGCTACTGCTCTAGAATTTACCTAAACACAAGAAATGCCTTGGCGAATTCAACATCAATGAAATCCTTCACCTTAACTATTTCCTCTTTTGATCTTTCCACCATTGATTCTACCTTGAAATACTATTCCCTCATGGAAAGTTCTATCACATCTTTGACTTTATCTTCAATGGTGAATTTAGAATATCTCCCTTCCTTTTGATAGTGTTGGACTTCCTCATAGGCCCTCTAGAGGTTGATTGACTTCAAAAAAGTCTAGAATGTTTATGAGTCACAATATAAATAAAATTTCATTCTTATCCTAATGAGTTCATAATAAAAAACCCTAACTCCATAGAAATCTCTTTCAAGTATTCTTCAAAACTGCAACAGTAGATTGTGTTACCTTAATTGAAACATGACTTTCAAACATGGGGCTCACTACTCTCACACACCAAGTAGCTATCCTTTTTTAGTTGATAGATATCAAGCAATAATGTCTCCCCATAATCTTTCACATTCTCCACTACTTATTCTAGCACTGACAACTCTTTTCCTTTTCCCAATAATTCAGCAGGCAGTATGGACTGATGATCCTCGATCCTCTTTTTGGTCTCCTTATCTTTTTTTGTTATGCCTTAAGTTGAGGAAATTTTAAAGCATTATTTGCTAAAGATGTAGCTTTTTCTTTGGCTAGAACCTATGGCTTCTTCACTACCATCATTGACATTTTAGTGATGATTACCTTGGAGTGACAATGAGCCACTACCTCAACTTGAGCCCTCTTGGTAGGGGAATATACATCACCTTTTATGTTGACTTTAGTAAGGCTCCTTAAAGGCCCCACTACCTCTTGCATGTTGTATCCCTACTCGTTAAAGGTAGATGCCCCCAAGGTACTTTAGCACCAACATGTGACTAGGGAAATTACACCTTGGAAACTTATCTATGCATGAAACAAAATACATTATGAGCTTAGAAAAATATCTACAAATAAAGGTGGGTATGAATCGGTACTATAGAAAGTCATATATAAATAATGGTACCTGATGTGATGAATGAAGATTAGTAAGTTCTCTCTAATCTTCTTGCTCAAACTCTCTTCCTCCTTAGATAGTGTGGGGAGAGTAACCATGCTCTTAGGGAAGTGGACTAGTAAAGTCGAAACTTCCCAGGTGACTAAACTACTTACAAATACTTACCTTTCCTTTTAGTCGTGAATAATGTTCTTCACTCTATCATATTAATACATGGATGCTAACAACACATATCCATCCATGAATGTCTTGACAATGAAAGAAATTCAACAATCATTGAGGCTTCTATTAGCGGAGGTGGAGGATGAATGATATCATAGTTGCTATAGAGTTTGGCAATATCTAGGCATTAACAACTTCATTTAAGTTTAACATTTTAGCAAACATTGATAAAAGGGAAGTCATAGTTTGAGTTATAAATGGTTGACGTAGATGCAAATATTATATATATATATATATATATATATATATATATATATATATATATATATATATATATATATATATATATATATATATATATATATATATATATATATATATATATATATATATATATATATATATATATATATAAGATTAATTCACTCATCCTCTGTAGAAACTCACAAAGAAAGACTAGTGTTGGAAAAATAGTATACAAAGTAAATATGGTCGATGTTTTTCTATGACACTCATGGCGATTGCATGGTAGAGAGGCTAGTGAAAGCTTTAGCATATTTATGCAGGGTAGCCATAAAATATAGCATGACGTCGCCAAAGGTGAAAGGAGGTTAAAGAAGGTTTTCTTACTAAACTTTCTAGCCCCTATCAAGGGGTATCCATGAGGAAGGAAAGCCGCATAAATATTAATGCTTCAATTAAATCCATAAGAAATGTGTAGATTATAGCTTTATACTCCATCTTTATTTGAATATTTGGTGGCTCTTCAACACTAGTCCTATTGAGTAGTCACAAATAGTAAATGAATGCAAACTAGCTCAAAGTTAACTCATCAATTTGCCCATCAATGAATATGATCCAAAATGAGGTCCCCAAAATCATCAAAACTAAATATAGAGCTCATCACTCAATAGCACATAATAAATCAATGGTAATTTAAAGCAAAAACTTGAAAAATATCCTAAGTATTTTACTCATCCCTCTAAGCACACAAAAAGCACAAACTTGAAAAATAATTTAGTTGTCCCAATCAAGAAATATTTTATTGACAAGAAATTTTACAAAACACTGTGTAGAAAAAAGAAGAAATTTATGAAAATAAATTGTTGTGCTAAGCTACTCACCATCACAAAAAACCTTCCATAGTGGGTCACTCTCCATCTATGGCAATAGTGGCCAAGATTTTCTAAATAACCTAAAAGAAAATTTCCTCACTCCATGAAGGAACTCATCTTTACTTTGTTGCAAGTCCTCCTTGTCACTACTTTTAGAGAAATGAGATCCTCATCTCAAAGAATCTCTCTTGAGTCACTCCCCTAAAGTAATTATCATCCTTACCCACCATGCCATTAAGGTTCATCGTTTTCTCTATAATGTTGAGTCACCCTGCCACATCCTCCAATATGATCAACCCTTATGGAATAATGATGTTTCCATAATGACCTATGGACAATGAGTACATATTCTTTGAATTCAATAGGTTTTACATGTGCTACTCTACCTCTTCATCCATAGTCTTACATTCTTAGCTATAACTTTCCTTGCGTACTCACCACCCCTAATGAGTTCCTCCACTACTAAAGGCTTGATGGCTTGGATCTCTTATGCATGCGGCACCATTTTGATGGACATGTAAGTATTATTAATGGAAACATATTTTATAAAAAACATAAAGGATTATTAGGAGACAAACACACAAGTCCTTCATCTTCTTATACAAGCAAAGTTCCAACTTATTCAGAGTGATCTCCTCTTGCTCAGTGGGTGCAAGCAGTTGGATATAAAAAATACATATAATGGGCACCATTATAGAAGTCACCTTTTTTACTAATAGAATTTTCCTCAAATACTTAAAATTATGTCACTTTTCACCTTTTTTTTTTCTCTAGAATCTAAACTGTTCCAAAGTTTTTTTTTTTTTTTTTCATTAAAATCTTAATACCTATTCGGGCTAAGTTGTCCATTTTCATTTTAATAGTACTCATGGGTCTGGTTTACATAACACTTGTAGGTATATTCTGTATGACATTCCTTTGTATATTAATGTTCCTCATGAAAATTGAAGAGTAAAGTATTATAATTGCAGACTTGTTGTTCTAAGGTGGTTGAGGAGAGGGTGGCATCACTTCAATCAATGTTATTATTAAGGCCACAATATGATAGGAAATTTATATTTACTTTCTCATTGCTGTTTGGTAGACCAAATAAATTTATATTAAAATTAATTATTTTCATTCAATAATCATTTTTGTTACTCACCAATAAAAAGGTCAAGTGAATCACAAAATAAAATGTATACTTTCATATACCTTAATAGGTGCTAACAGGTAGTCGACAAGTTGAAATGAAAGAACTCGCGCCTAGTGGGAACCATAGGTGAAATTTGCTAACAATTTGTATTAGCTACTTGATTGTGACACTCAAGAAAACTAGTCTTAATGGTCACTAGGTTCTACTCATTCAGGCCTATAATAGGTCATCCCTCATAGGGAGCAATCACAACTTCTCATAGAGTTAACACCTCATCACCTACCACAAAAGAAGCTAACCTCTGGCATCACTCGCCTGTATTAAAAATGAGTATCTTTATTCACACTCACCTAGCTCAACTACATGAAAGTGCAAACTTACGAGGCCCTCGGCTCATCCTTCTGTGACCTTAGAGTTATCACTTCCCACCACTACAATAACTCACTCTCGTCCTTTTTTGAGGCCATGTGAGGTTTTAGTATAGGTCCCTAGCAACATTAGATAGCCCACCAATCCCAAACCCCTTAGCTCATCACTCGATCCAACAATCATTCATCTGATCCTCACAAAATTAGCCCCAAGGAAGCCATTGCTATTATCATGAATGTTATAGAAGTGTCATTGGGGCTATTACTTTCCAAAAACAATGAAGATTGGGAAAAAATACACAATTTTTCAATGGTTTGTAAATACAATGCCCAACTAATCATCCATCGAGGGAGCCATTATTAAGCCTTAATCTTCATAGTTTAAAAGCCTTTCCATTATATGATATAGCCAACAAGGAAACTCCAATGTCTAAAATGGACAATTTGAATTTCTTAGCTTCAAAATTTCGATTATGAATTTGCGTCGACACTTTGCCAATAAAGCAGAAGAAAAACCTCATTTCACCGTCTTGAGGCCCCAAGGAAGCCATTGCTATTTATAGGTTTTATATCATATAAATAAATGTCTATTAATGTTCCTCATGGAAATTTAAGGAATGAAAAATAAACACAACAACAACAACTTTGATTTTTTCTTCAATAATAGATTTAATCCAAATTGCCATCTAAACGGCTTTATTTTCATTTATGTTTCATTAAGAGGTAGCATGAAATTTACCAAAATAACTAAACCAGTGCATGCTGCTTTGTGCACATAGTTTTCTTTTTTTTTTTAAATATTTAAGTCAATTAAGATAAATTTACATATTCAACACATGTGCAAGACTCGAACTTAAGATCTCTTGGTTGATAGCCAAAGCTCTCAGATAACAGACCAAGATGAGCTGCCTGTAATTTTCTATTTTTTCATGTGATTTGTTTCAGAAGCTGCTGTTACACTTTTAAATTCCAGAAAATGAAAATTTCCCTAAATCATTTATTAATAGCTTAACAATAAAATAAATTATCTTCTTCAGCACCTAACTGAACCATTATTAATGTTCGAATCCAGAAGAATATTAGATCTTAGAAGTTCAACGCTATGCAAGCTGTTGCAATATTCTTTAGCCATTACTGCAAATCATTGTTGGCTTTGGCACATGCAAAGCACTTAAAATAGTGACAATAAAAGTTTCAAGATCATCTTTGGGAGTCCTAACTGCTTCTTTGCTTTTAAAAAAGAGGAAGACTTCGCATATCTTATGGAAAGAAGAATTTCGTTGGTATAATTAAAGTCTAGTCGTACATTAACTTTCTGGGATACCGCTTGCATGGTTAGATATTCGAACGTAAAAGTATTTATGTGGGGTCTTTCAATCATACGAGATATTATTCTGTTCTATGTCCGAACACGTCACGTCATTCAATGCACTATACATTGGATGACGTGGAGCATCCGGATTGACCTTTGGACGCATCGGGACACCGCATGTAATAATTTTTCCAGGCATACTGCCATCTCCTTCTAGGTATTGAAGAATTATTTTGCCCATGTAATGTTGAAGAAATTTAGGGCTGTTTAACAAAAGAATTTCTTAGCAGTTCAATGCTATGCAAGCCAATTAAGGTATATACGCAAATTTAAAATTCAAGATTTTTTGATTGATATTCAAAACTTCAAATCAAGAGATTAAGATGAGCTCCTTATTCACCAAAAAAATCTTTAAAATTGGGCCCAAGTTCTCACAATCAAACCAAAGTTTTTTGGCAACAATGGGGCGATTTTCTGCTAGACTTTGGCCGTCGGACATCCCGTTAATGTGTCCTTATTTACTTCCTTATTTTGCTTGTTATTTATTTCAGTTAGGAGATGTTTGATTGTATGTATTTAATACTTAATATATTATTCTTTGTTTTCTACCTTAACTAGGCACTTGCCTATAAGTAATTCACCTTGGCTCCTTCATTAACAAAAAAAAAAAAAAAATACATTTTAGTATTTCTATTCTACATTCTATTTGTCACATTAGTTTACTCTATAATTTCTTTCTCTATATTTATTGTTACAATGGTTAAGAGTAGTATAACTTTCAATAGAAGCATCTCCTCGGACGCCATCTCTTGTCACCAAATTACAATTAGGAATAGTATAATTTTCAATAGAAGCTTCCTAACTACTTCTCTTCCAATCCCTTAGTCATTGGGTACAAGTTGAACTGAAAAAACTGCTTTTAATGCGCCTAATCAATTATGAAGTTCATTAGAAAGAAAAAAAAATATGACTACCATATGAGTGAGGCTGACGCCCCTAAAAGAATGATCTAAAATTCACATGGAAATTTTGAAAATAATAAGGTTATATAACGGCTCATAAACACCATGAAAAGTAATGAGAAAAAGTCAATGTTACGTACCACCATAGTAAAGATTTAAGACTTTCCTAAAGAAATATACTAAGACAATAATGCTACTATCGATGTATTCAAAATCAAAGATGCCCGCTATGATCTTTGACATAATGAACTTTCTATCACTAAATACTATAAAACCTTTAATCACCAGTAATAATTGATTATCTTTGAAGAACTTGATTGGAAGTGTTTAGGAAATACAACCAAAAATAAAAAATAAAAAATAGAAAAAAAAAAAAAAAACATAGACAAGTATCTTGTCAAGCTAAACAAAAATCTTGATAAAATCCAAGGAAAAAAAATTAGAATAGAATCCTCTGTCCATTAAAGAAGTTTTCTTGAAAGACTAGAGAGGAAAAAAAGTAGTAAAACTATTCATGATGGCAGATTAAAGCTTTGTTTGGGATGATTTTCTAGTTTTTTGTAAAGCAGTTTTCTAGACAACAGTTTTAAGAAGCTCTGAAAATCGTCCCAAACGAATCCTTGGATTCACCAACCGCATTCGAAATTCCCACTTTCATATCAAGGAACACATAAATCTTTTTTTTTTCTTTTTCTTTTTTGAAAATAGAATACATAAATCTCAAAAGAATTTCCCAAAGAAGAAAAAACATTGGTGTAATCACTATTGAAAATTTATACATACAAAAGAAATCTATTCAAAATTTCATTGGAAGCCTCATTAAAAAAAAAAAAAATAAATTCTTGTTTCTTGATCACAAATATTAACTCTAAAAAACCACCTCTTTCCTTTACAAATTCTTCATTTATTTGGAGAAACTTTAGAGACTAAAAAAGGTTGTTTATCACATTCCTTATAGATCATGTTATACAGAAAATAAAAATATATCGCTCATAAAGATAAGGTTTTGAGTCTATTTAATTTCAAAATAAAACAGACACTATGGGTTGTGGGCTTAGGGGCAATAAATTACATGATGAAGAAGGTATCTTTATTTCTTAAAAAATATATATATCATTATTGTAAGATCAGTATGTTATTACATATTGATGGATCATTATCTAATGTTACAATTGCATATTGATGGATCATAATCTAATCTTACAATTGTTGGGGGAACCAATATCTCAGGCTTCATGACCTTGCACTATGGTTTATTAGTTCATAGCCCTCCTATAATTAATATTGGGCCAATTTCATGTTTGAGGCTAATGATGGCAGCATGGAAGCTAAAGAAAGCTATGCGCATCCTCTCTTCATATAGAGAAGCAAACGAAGAACAAAGTTAGGAGCTCATTTTATAAGGTTAAACACCCTAATCCCTTGGACTAAACCCAGGCTAGCTATTAATTAGCTAACTATTTTATGGATGGATGGATGGAATAAACTAAGGATAGTTAGTGTTGAAAGGTAATTTCCAAAGTTGAAATTGGTTAATCAACTTTTTCTTATGTTAACTCTTAATTGTTATTTCATAACTCCCGCTGACCAGGGTTAAAAGGTAAATACCTAGATTAGGTGACTATTTAGATGGGACAAGGTATTTGTGAAGGAATTAGGTTGTTGTATTTAGCCATGTTGAACCTTACAAATGATTTGCCTTTATTAAACCTAATTTGGTTCAATTGGGGCAAGTGGCCCTAATTCTTGAAATTTAATTAAACCCAATGTTGAAATATTAGGTTAGGTTACCCTTAATCATTGTCAAGATACTCTAGGGACAATGAGGTTTTCAAATTTAAAGGATTTTGGGTTTTCCATGCTTAGTTTAATGTGTCCTAGTTGTCAATTAATGTTTAAACCACCTATGGAAATCCAATGGAAGGTCATTTTCAAAAAAAAAAAAGTTTGATCAATTAGCATAAATCAACTAAGCATCGGGTTCATCTTTGTACATGTAGACTACTATTTGGGTTATAAAGGTCGAATCTGGGCCCAATCGGATATGAGTCCACTGAGCTCACCAAGATTGTTTGGTTCAATTAATTTGATCAAATTGAGGTTTTTGGATCAATGTGGCTTAGATTTTTCCTTATGGGTTTAATTAAGAATTAATAAGGGTTAATGGTGTTAGATTGATATATATTGCTCCACTTTAATTTGATGAAAGGTTTGATTAAAGTCAAATTGACTAATTTAGTTAAATTAGTTTAAAAGATTCAGATGGGCCAATTTTTGTCAATTTTACTATTTAATTAAATTTAGCTTGGTTAAAGGTTAATTGATCTTTTTTGTTTTTGAGGAGAAATGCAACAATGCATTAAAAGAAGAAAAACAAGAAAGTTATTACAAACTATTTAAAGTCATCTAGCAAATTGAAATCGTCCTTCAAAATGTACAAGAATGAAGGAGGAATTTCAATACTAGAAAGATCATGCCAAATAAAACTTTCCTCAAAGCAAAGTTAGCGCAACAATCCGCTAACTTATTACCATTTCTAGTAGTAAAACTAAAAGCAATTTGATTAAAATCACTTACAAAGGATAAGTCGTCCTCAAGAGGTTCTTTATTCTTGAATCTTTTCAAAGCTTGTTGAAGTTATCTCCTTCTATAATGAATCCTTGAGCTTCCACCATTCAATCTTGTATGAAATTCCTTAACATGTAAACCACTTGTAGTTCCAAATGGCCAATATCCCAATGTACATGTTGGGTACCAAATGCAAGTAACATTCTACCTTTATCATCTCTACAATTTCCAGCAGTACCGGCCAAGTAATTACTTATGGATGCATCTACGTTGATCTTTAAACATCCGGGAGGAGGAGGACGCCAAGAGGAAAACAGCTTTTGCTAGTTGACATCCCAGTTTTTCGAATGGATGTTGATTGAAGGAACAATAACAGCCATAGAAATAGAGTTTGCTGCAATGAAAGTATCTGTATCTTTTCTCCTTTCATGAATTAACAAGTTTCTACTCTTCCAAGTCAAAAAAACAACATTGCAATAAATGTTTACAAGGATTGGATTTCTTTTAGACAGAATCTGCAATGCTTCTATGCACTCTTCAAAACTATCAAATTGAGGAACTTGATATCCCCATTTAATAAGCCAAGAAATAGCATTTTTTAGTTTTCCACAACCTGTAGCTAGCAATATGATCATTAATTTCTTCATAATTGCAACCTCTCAGGCAACCTGTAACAAGAGAAATTTTTCTATGAAAAATGAATGATTTACTACGAATTGTTGCATTAAGAAGCCTCCACCAAAATAATTCAACCTTTGGTCTTATTTTAACAATCTTCATTCATTTCCAGAATTTACATTCAGCTTCATTCTTCTGGATTGACTCCTGCGAGATAGCAGCAATTGACTGTCCCGTATACTTCCATTTAATTTCAATATGATTTGCTCCTTGATATGCTAAGATAGGAATTTCTAAAATGATTCTAATGAGATCTTCATTAAAAAACATCAGGAGAAGTTCCAGGATCCAATTGCCATTAGAAATAAAGAAGTTAAGGCTGTGGTTTTCAATCTCGTTATTACTGACAAACGTTGGCCATTTAGAGATACTTTTGTCCAGCAACCAAGTATCATTCATCCAATCAATAGAATTTCCATTACCGATTTTCCATCTTACTATATTAGTAAGATACTTAGCTCCATTACATAAAATTTTCCATGTTGAAGAGCTCCCAATCTTCCTTTGATTCTTCCATAAATCATATCCATATCTAGCTCTAAGATTACAATTGAGCAAGGAGTCTTGTTTAATATAGAATTCCAAAGCAAATTTGGCCCTTAGATGACCAACTTTAACAGCAGCCGAAAAAAGCCCTCTACCTCCTTTTTGTTTAGATTGGCAAAGCTTCTTCCAAGATACATAATGAAGCCCACTGTTGTCATTCTTCTTACTCCACAGAAAAGTTCTACACATTCTATCAAAATCTTTTAAGATTCCCAAAGGCACCAAAGAAAGAGTAGAAAGGAAAATTGGAAGAGATAAGAAGGCAGATTTGATCAACACCATTTTACCTTCCAAGGAGATAAATTTCTTACCCCAAATATTTAATTTATTCAATGCAACTTCCATCAGATTATTAAAATCTGATTTCACCATTCTTCTAAGAGTGAGCTTAATGCCAAGGTAGTTCATTTCCTTAACAGATTTGAACCTCAAAACACCTTCAATTTCAGCCTTTCTTCTTCTATTTATTATTTTTTTCAAACATCACCATGTATTTGTTGTAATGTTGTCCCCAAAAACCTTAACCACTAAAGCACATTTCAGCTTCTTAGCATTATTGATTTCATTCTCTGAATGCAACAGAATAGAGTTACCGTCCTTAGTAAGAAAGGACCTGATATCCAATTTATCCACTTTGATATTTTGTTTTTTCTTCCATATAGAGGATTCATCCCTTTTACTATTCAAAGGAATGGTAAAGCCATCAACATTATCCATTTTATTTTCAACATTAGCCTTGACCATAATTATTCTTCATTCACTTTGTCGACGTGAGACTTTTCTCCTTCAGATATAATTTTCCTTACAGAATTGCAAACAATTGGAGAAGACAGAAGGGATAATGATTTAAACCCAATATAAGAGTTCTTCTTTCCCACTGACGATGAAGCTTCAAAGTTAAGAACATTATTCCCTTCATTGCAAATAGAAGATGATAAAATCTTTTTCGGGCTCGGAAACTCATCTTCCCTGAATACTTCTTTACCTTTTCCCAAAACAACTGGTTTAATAATGTTGTTTAGCAAGCCACCTTCCTTAATCACCAAAGGCTTCTGTTTAGGATGGATGTTAAAACCTGCTGTTGAAATCTGACCTCCCTTAAACACCTCCGACGAAGCTCGCACAGGAGCATTGAATCCTCTTTTTATGTTTGCCCAGGCCTCAGATGATGCCAGACGCCTTTCTTCCATTATCGTATGCCTGATCATCCGGCGAGACGGCGGAGAATTGGCCAAACAAACCTGCCGCGAAAATAACGTAATCGAAAAAATTTGAAAAGATCACTGGAATCCCTCCAAAACCTCATACTTTTCAGCTAGGTCTAAATTTAAAAAGGTTAATTGATTTAATTAAACTAGTTTTAAATCATTTGAATGATTTCTAAGAGCTATATTGATTCATTTTGGTCAAATTTGTTAAGAATTCCCTAAGGATTTTAGATGAGCCAACCTAGGCTAAGTGATCCAGAAAAATTCAATGGCTAATTGAGGTTAAGACAAGTATGTTTTCCTATTCAAACTATTTTAAGTCCTTAAGTTTAACTAATTTGTACAACTTGATGTTTTTTTATTTAATATGGTCAAATAAGTCAATTTGGGCTAAATTTAATTAAAGGGTCCAATCAAGCTAAAGCAAAGGTCTTTGTTGATTTATTAAATAAATTCTAGCATATTTAGACATATTAAAATGGTTAGCTCGAGTTATTTGTCAAATTCAAGGTTTGGGTTCAACTAAGCTAATTCTGTCAACTTATGCTAAACTAGATTTCAACAATTTCTTACCAACTAATATGATCGAGTGCGGTTACTTAATTAATTATTTGATTATCAAAATCTCAAACACTAAGTTTGGCTTATTAAATGGATCAATTAGATCAAAATCATCACTTGAAAATAATATTTAGGAGTTTCAGGTGCTATATTGACTTTTGGTCATTCATGGATAAGTAAAGTATAAAGGATCTGATGATCAATCACAGTGCATAAACGTGTAATAAACCATTAAAATTTTGATTAAAATTTTAAATCATCAATGCCTACTAGTATTTATTAAGTTAGTGTTAGACCTAAATAAGGGAAACTTATGGTCAAACTTAATTAAGGAATGAATTAGGATTTAGATTAAAAGCCATCTATGATCTTTAATAAATCTAATTGAATTCTATATTAATTAGACTACAATCTTGAGTGTAGTTTCTAGTTAAGCTAAGCAAGGTTTGAACCAAAAAATGAGACATGAATTTGAATGGAATTGAAGTTAGTGAGATGGAATGGCTTGAACCATCTATAGAAGTTGAGAGAGGATCAGGCCATGGGTTTTTTTTTTTTAAGTTCAGTTGAACTAACCTAGACTAAGCATGTCTAAAACAAAACAACAAGGTGAGAAACATGAATTAATCAAACCAAAAAAAAAAGTTAAAAGTTTGGTTACTAAAACATGGTTCCAGTTAGTTTCATCAAAGCAAACTAATAGAATACTAAGAACGAATATAATAATGTGATTATTCTATTATGTAAATCACATATCATTAAAATGACATTGTTTTACTAAACATAAGAAGTTACTTGAAGTTTAATACATGTGGAAATGTAATAATAATGTAGCAAAAACTAAATAGGAAGTGTATATGTGGTTTTATTTCTCTAATGCAAATAAAATATAAATCATTATCCTTTTTTATTAGAGAAAATAAATCAAAATAGCTTATTGGCTCTCTAAGAAAGGTTAAAATAATTATTAATTATATTATCTATTATCCTAAAGACAACCACCTATTCTAAATAATAGTGCTCTTGTCAATTTCATAGCTTAATATTCTATCATAAGATTTTTAGATGCCTTTTCATATTATCAACAAATTAGAATGAATCGCATACCTAAATATTCTATCATTGATTGTAAGTGATACCCTTCCTAGAGTGAAGCAATTGGCATAATGTAGCAAATATAGATTATACAGAGCATATTATATGGTTTGAATTGGAAGAATTCAATAGAATGAGAGCTATTCTTAGTAGATTATTAGCCAATTTATTTACCTGAAAGAAATATGGTGGGGGGATGGTGGTCATAGGGACCATAGTTTGGTAATGAAAGTCGGTAGGAACGTAGTAGGGTGATGGAAGCCGAAGGGATATGATTAGGGAATTGAATTTGAAGGGACTATAGTTGAGCAATTGAGATCGAAGAGATTGTTGCCATATGATGGAGGTTAGTGGGACTAAAGTTAGATAATGGGAGTCAAAGGGATTGTAGTTGGGTAACAGAGGATAAAGGGACTGTAGTAGAGCATCGATGGTTATAGGGACCATTTTTAGGCAACAATGGTAAATGGAATTATAGTCTGGAAATTGAGATTAGAGGGACCATAACAAAGAGATGATGCTCAAAAGGGACCGTAGTCAGGGGACTATGGTCATAGGGTCATAGTTGGGAAGTGAAGGTAAGAGGGATAGTAATCTGGTGATGGTGTTTGGTGAGGATGTAGTTAGTTGATGGAGGCCAGAGGAACCATAATATAGCAATGGTGATTGGAGGGATGGTAGTCGAGTAATTTAGGTTGGAGGGACCATACTTAGATAATTGAGGTTAAAGGGATCATAATGAGAGAACAAGTTTTAAGGGACTGTAAAGGGGAGATGATGGTTGAAGGAGCCATAATCAAGTTGCATTAGTCAAAATAATTGTAGTTAAGCTCATATTTAGGTGGTAGTGATTAAAGGGATCATAGTTGAGCGATCATAGCTAGAGTGCTTATAATTGGGAGATGGAGGTTATATGGGCTATAATCCGGCAATGGAGGTATGAGGATCATTTTCGGGTAAAGGTGGATGTAGGGACCATAGTCAGGTGATAGATGCTAGAGGGATCGTAGTTAGACGACCATGGTTAAAGGGATCATAGTCGAGCGATGAAGGTCGAATGCATAGTAGTCAAGTGCTGTCAGGCTATGGTGGCTTTAGGGATCATATTCATATGATGTTTGATATAAAAGTCGTAGTTAGGCTATTAATATTGGAGCATTTAGTCGGGTGATAAAGGTTAAAAGGATCATAATAAGGTAATGGTGGTTAGAGGGATCACATTCGAGTGATAGAGATTAAATGAGCCATAATCAAGAGATAATGGTTAGAGGGTATTTTAGAAACACAACAGTGGTCAAAGATATAGTTGGGTGGTAATGGTTAGAGGGACATTTATTGCATGATGGAGCTTAGAATGACCAAAGTTTGGAGATAGTTTTCATAGGGACCATCATTAGGTTATGGAGGTCACAAAGATCATCTTTGGGAAATGGTTGTTAGAGGGATTGTAGTCAGGTAACTAAGAATGCAAGGATGTAGTAGGTCAGGTAGAAAAGGTTTGTAGAATCATAGTCAGTAGAGGATAGAGGCCATAAGGATTATAGTTAGTGGCTGACAGAGGTTGAAAGAATCACAATCATTAGGTGATGGAGGTCAAAAGAATTGTAGCTAGATGATTGTGGTCGAAGAGATTATAGTTAGGAAACTTAGGTCGGAGGCAGCATGGTTAGATGATTGAGGTTGGAGGGGCTATAGTTTATTGAGTACGTGGATTAGTGGGATCATACATGGGTAATACTAGTCAAAGGGACCATAGTAAAGAAATATTGGTCAGAGGGATAATACTCGGGCAATAGTTGTTAAAGGGATCATGGTTAGGCGATGGAGATTAGAAGGGTCGTAGTTAGCTTACAATGGTTGGAAGGATCATAGTTGGGCTTCAAACCATGGTACATCTATTGAGGTTGGAGGGATTATAGTTAGGCAACATTAGCGAGAGGGGCCATAGTTTGGTAATGGTGATCAGAGGCGACGTATTTGGGTTATGGTGCTCATATGAGCCATAGTTTGGAGATGGTGGTTGGAGCAGGGCTCCAAAGATAATGGACTAACTAAGGTTATATAGTGATGGTCGGATGGGATTCCAATAATAATGGGCAGGTGGAGGTCCAACAGGTTGATGGTTGGGTTGAAGTCTAGAGATAGTTACTGTGGGGATGTCTGATAATGATTGATTGGGAAAAGTTGATCGTCAGTGAAGGTTTGCTAATGATGGTGCCAGGATAGAGCCCTGAGATTTTTCAAGCTTTAGAGCTCTCATAAATCTATAGGAAAGTGTCTAAGCCAATTTCATGTAAAGAGTGAGGTCTGTTTATATATTTTTGGGAGTGACATGCTTCATAAATGTGAAGAAGATCTAAAACAAATTCTAAGTGCTATAACAGATGGCCCAAATTGATTCCCTCGAGCATAGAACTTTTTTTCACCATTAACAACAAAAAATTGTGTTAGAATCAAGCCAACTTAGGCTTGTTGGATTTATCTTCACACTCTATTAGATTTGACTATAAGGATGCCATATTTAGATGCCATTTGGTCATCCAATCAATGAATTAAAAATTTTAAAATATGTTGAAGTCCCTTTATTTGTGCTCATTCTAGATTTGATTTGACTATTTTTACTAACCTTGGGTCCATCTAATTGAGATGTTCAATTTGATAAAGAGTTTGCAAAAATTAGAGTCTAGACAATTTCGAATATAATTTTGAAAGTTTCTAGATCAAATATGCTTAGAGAATTATGCCCAGTCGAGGCAATTTTAGTGACATATCAGTTGTCGCTTTTTTTTGGATGTTGAAGCCTTGACATTCCAAAAGTATGTGGCTAAGCCTTTTAAAATGTTTGAGATGTAAAAATAATTTCTCAATAATTACAAGGGGTTCCTGCACCTTAGACTTCAATATAGTCATCCCTTTGGGGTCGTGAACTAAGTGAAATAGTTTTAATTATAACTTAAGCATTCTATGAGCTCAGGGTAAAAATTAGAGCAAAAAATATTGAAGAATTTCACTCCAAAATATTTCAAATTGGTAGAAAAGGACTGCAGTGTCTTGGTTAAGCAAAATAAGTGCCAAAATTGACATCGGGTCATCAAATAATGATCCCCAAGACCCCAAAAACTTCTAAATCAAGCTATTCATGCCGAAAATTGGGCGCATACAGGATTTTGTGGCGAAACTAGCACATGGTCGTTATCAAAATTTCCTTTTTTAAAATTATCCAAAATGGAAAAATTTTGAACGAAAAGTCCAAATATTTTCTTGAACGAATTTCTGTAGTCAAGCATTGGTGGCTAGATTATGGTTAGATGGTGATGGTTGTGCGAAGGCCAATTATTATGGTGGGATGGAGGTTTGAGGGCGGTAGGGATAAGGTGAGGTATGGAGGCACTAACAAGGAGGATGTCAGAAAAAGATGGTATGGTAAAAGTCAAGCAAACGTAACGCTTCGCTGGTGGTGGTGCATGGGAGGAGCACCGAGATTCATCAAACTTCAAAGTTCTATTGAATATCTAGCCAAGAATCCAAGCCGTTCAAGTATGTAGTATGGCCTATTTTTTAGAATTTGGGAGTGACATGCTTTGTAAATATGGATATCGAAACATAAATTGATTCCCTTGATCGTAAATCATTTCTTCTATATTTATCTTCGTAAAAGGTGTTGGAATCAAGCAATCATGTGCTCATTGGATTCATCTCGTTGAGCTGATCGATTGAACTATAAGTATGCAATATTTAGAGACCATTTAATCATTAAATTAATATCTTGATGCTTCCAAATATATTTTTTCCTATGATTTCCACTCATTTGAGCTCGGATTTGACTACTTTTAATGTTGTTCAGTCCATCTCGTTGAGACATTTAGCTTAACCATGAGTTTGCTGAAATCAGAGTTCAGGTGGTTCTGAACTTAATTTTGAAAATTTTCAATTTAAATATCTTAAGAATTGTGCATGATTAAGACATTATTTGTCCACATATTAGTCCCTAAGACATCAAAATAAATCTTCAAAAAGTTAAAGAAATCCTAAAGATGCACCTTTAAAAAAAGCTACTCAATTGTATATTCTTGTTAACCAGATTATTGGCCTAAGTTGCTTCTTCTAGAAGTATTGGAATCTATAAGATGATACAAACTTCTTATGGTGTATTGGCGGGCAACTATCATTGAATTTGATCATATGTATAACGTTCGTGGGTTCACGTGAGCCCTGATTTCTCTTGTGACCCTAAATAGTTCTCTTCTATTTTTTTGTTGTGGCCGGCTTCTTAATTTTTGGTGCTATTGTTGTCTATTTTGCATATATAGTGGCGGAGCCAAAAAATTTATTTAGGGGGACCTAAATTGAACTAGTTATGAATACAAGGTAGTTCTTAAAATGTTATTTAAGAGAATGGAGGTTTCTTAACGGTATCGATAGTTTTAAAAATTTTAATTAAAAAAATAAACTATTAAATATAAGATGAAGTATAATTACAATTTATAGCATAAGTTCTTCATTTTTTTTTAAATTGAATAATAACATCATTATCAATAAATTCATCTTGATCATATTCCAACTAAATTCAGTCCATCCAACTCTCTTTGTTGGCATGCATTGCACCCATGTCAAGGGATATTAATTGTAATTAGGGCTGCAAGCAAACCAAACCTTTGATGAGTTAAAAAAAAAAAAATACGTTCGATGAGTTACTCGTTACTCGGTTCAATTAAAGCTCGTTTGTGATCATTTAACTAACTAAACAAGAAAGTTCAAAAAAAAAAAACAAAAAAAAAAACTAACTAAACATGAAACTTGAATATTATTTATAACACTCGATCCTTAAATAAATAAGTTTGAACACTAATGTGTTCGGTTCATTTATGTTCACGAACAACATCATTTGAAGCTCGTGAACATGCTCGACCTTAAGCTCGATTCGTATTGAATTCAGAATTAATGAAAAAGCTTGACAAAATCTTGATTAATATTTAATTATAAATTTGATAAATATTTAAATTTATTAAAACATAATGATATAATTATTTTAATTTATTATATATATAATATATATAAGTAATGCTAAGTTAAGTGTGGCAGAGATGAGGATGCTCAGGTGGATGAGTGGCTTTACCCTTAGAGATAGGATACGAAATGAGCATATACGTGAAAAGATTGGAGTAGCTCCTCTAGAAGATAAGATTAGAGAGAGTCGCCTTAGATGGTTTGGTCACATAAAAAAGCGGCCTTCCGATGACCCGGTTAGGAGAGTAGAGGTATTAGATTTGACTTGTGTTAAGAAACGTAGGGGTAGACCTAAAAAAACATGGTTAGAAAATATTAGGAATGACCTTACTTTATTAGATTTAAACGAGAATTTGACTTTTAATAGGACACAATGGAGAAAAAGGATTCATATAGCCGACCCCACGTAGTGGGATAAAGGCTTGATGTTGTTGTTGTATAATATATATAAGTAATCAAATGAGCCATTAAAGTGCACGTCCTTCCTAGCTAATGAACAAAAAAATAATTATAGGATTCATTTGTAACAGCTTTTAACTACTATTTTTATTATTTAAGATAATATAACATTTCCTAATATAGTGAATCTTTTTTATCAACCATAATTAGAAGAAAAATAAATGCTACTTGTCAAGGCTTATGAAAAGAAACCACTTCAATATTTTAGTAGTTTATCCGAAGTGTTGAATGGGTCCTGTACTACTAAAATAAAATTAGCAGTGATATTGACTAGCAGTACAAGCAATTACGAAGGGAATGAATGCATAAAAGTCTAATTAAATGTATAAAATATAGGTAAAATAGGAAGGTAGACACATGCAACCAAACTTTTAAAATTATATTTGAAATTAATGGCCTAAATTGATTTAACTCTATTAAATAAATACTGGGTAGCACTATATGCATATAAATACCCTCAAAGGTATCTTAATTGGTAGTGGCCAGGTCACCATGAAAACACTCGTCCTCAAGAGGAGAATCTTTGGACACTTGCCCGATTCAACCAGTAAATTTTCCTTGAATGGGGTGAGCCAAGGGCAGTGCATATGTAAAATCACTTATTGCTTGCCGCTACCTCAGTCATCAATCTCATTGTAGAACAATCGCCTCTCGCCCAAACTTGGTTACAAGAGGTCTCTCACCCAAAACACACTACTCATCCCGCCAACGCACTCTATCATATCATATCTAATTTTCCCCATAACACTTCCGTATCCTAACACGATGATGCAAGACTTGATGCATAACAAAAACACCAAACTGGTCATTCACTATAGAATTCATTCTACCCAATGCCAGTCCATAAAACATCACTCATCATAGAGCTTGAGCTCTATGCCAGTCGTTGGTACAATCTCAACATTGCTTAACTCGCCCAAATTAAATCCTTCGTCCTAGCTCTCTGTTGGTGGAATTTTGAAAACAGGTTTTGAAAAATATTAGTTTTCTTTGGGAATTTTAGAATTGAGATTGAATCTTAATTCTAAAAGTCGAACCAACTCATTCGGAAAAATATATCACCCCGAATGATGAAAATAAAATCTCATAACAGCGTTCAGACTTAGAATCATGTGATTCATCTTGAATATTATGACCAGGTTCTAAAGAGGACTCAGCGTGATCCCGAGAGGACGAGGTAGAGTCCAACAAAATAATCCAGTTGTAATATTCAAGGGTTGTGATTGCCGAATTCATATCCAAAGCCCTACCAAAGAAGGGTGTACCTTCCCAAAGGGAGATAACACCTTTCGATGGTAATTCTTCTAATATGATGTCGGCAGTCACTCTTTAACTTTTCCCAAAGAAGTCTAAAGAGATTTTTTTTTTTAAATGATTTTTGAAATCAGGTGTGTGTGGTTCCAAATCTCCTACGAGCGCAAACCCTCGTAGTTAATTACATCGTAGGGAGATAGAATCCCCTATGAAAACTCTCGATTAAAATAAGAATAAAATTTTGTTAGATTTTCTAGGAGTGATATCAAAAAGAGATGTGAATTTTGGAAACTCAAAAGGGAATGGATCAAAATTGAGCAGTTATTAATGGAGTTAAAGGAGAAGAGGTAGGGGACACTTTGAGATTCCAGAACCATCCGGAAGTGTCCCAACTTAATCTAAGTGTTAGGCTTTATGTTTTGGATTGAAATGATATTTATTTAGAGTTGAGCATTTTATTAGAAATTTGGGATTATATTCTCGAAGTTTGGGGTCTTATAATCAAAGATCTGCCCCGGATCCTAAATCTATTTTGGACACTAGACCACAGTCGTCCGATCCTAACTAATGCAGTGCAAAACCTGGACTTACCCCGGCCTGGATTGGGGAGCCAGCTAACCACCTAATCGATTTAAAATATATGAGTCCAGTCTTTTATGAAAAAGTGATAGGGACGTTGTAATTAAAGTTTTGGAGAGTTGGGGCCGACATCTTAAAATTTTCCTAGTTGGTCCCTTTAACTTATGTTGGGTGCTAAAATGCTAAACAGATGCAATTAAAATTTTTGACTCTTTTAGTTTGTATCTAATGCAATGCATGCCGGTCGACATTTCCCAAATCAAGTATGCTTGAAACTTTAAAAACAGGCTTAGAAAATAATTTTTTTTAGAAGACTGGGCTTTCCCAGGTCGGGCACCTCGTCCTCATAGGTCAGACTATCCAGACTCTACCCGCAGGAGGGGAAGGGTCTAAAACAAGGAAAGAAGAAGTGCAGAAATATGCATGCAACCTCGGGGTCGATCCCCGGCTAATTCCCTAGATTCATTTTTTTTCTATGTTATTTAGACTCACTAAAATTTTAGACTTTTAAAATTATGAGTATAAAACTTTCGCACCCTTACGAGTCTTAC
Organism: Dendrobium huoshanense; assembly: GCA_016618105.1. Taxonomy (NCBI): domain Eukaryota; kingdom Viridiplantae; phylum Streptophyta; class Magnoliopsida; order Asparagales; family Orchidaceae; genus Dendrobium; species Dendrobium huoshanense. The sequence continues at coordinate 14,044,326 of CM028360.1, forward strand.
GTATCCAGGCGAAAATAAAAGAGGCACACAATCGCAAAAAAACTAAGAAAAGCAGGCAATCCTAGAAGCAATCAACTCATCACATTAAATATAAATTAATTAATAAACGTCCATAGGCAAAGTTTCCTTGCTTATTACAAACCAGAGTTTTGCAGAAAGTAAAGTGGCCGGGCACTGTTGCAAATCTAATTTTCATGTCTTATATTTTGATGATTGACAAACACTGTTTCTCTTGGACAGCTTGTTGCTTATAACTTTTCAGGAATTGAAGATCGGACAATCAAAAAGGAGCCAAGTTCAGGAATGCGTAGGTTTAGGGTTGAGTCAGTCTATACTTTTGTTTTTTTACCTTTTGAGTCCACTTGTAATAGTCAAAGAGACTGATGCTATGTAACCCTTCACACACACACTTGAGAGATTTAGAATTTCTGTTTTTACTCATATCGGCCAGGACGATTTCTTGGATCTGCCTGGACGATAAGCTTACAACAGAAAGTCTAAATAAGGATTCTTAATTAAGGCAGCCGACATTAACAGATCGTCCTGGACGATACGTGTATCGGCCAGGACGATAAGCTCAAAACAGAAAGAAGTAGCCGCCATAGTCAAGTATGGTATACTGTATCTTTAAATTATCGGCCCGGACGATCCTCGGATCGGCTTGGACGATATTAACAGTTTATGCCATAATTGTTTTGGAAATCAAGGGAGTAATTAAGGATGATTGATACGATCAGATTGTCCTAGACGATCGCATGATCGGCCATGTCGATCTAGTCACAAACCCTAAGTTACTTCAGGACGATCAATATCGGCCAGCCCGTATCCAGGGCTATTGTCAGGACGATTTTTCTCTGATTTGAACTGATCGGCCAGGACGATCGTGCGATCGGCCTGGACGATCAAGCCAATTTTCAATCGTCCTGTTTCCCATCCAGGGCGATGCTCTGGCCGATCATCATTGATTTGTACTGATCGGCCAGGACGATGTCCATATCGGCCTGGACGATATTGTCGGCAACTTGCAATTAATGAGTTCTTTTGAAGCTCTTCTATTTAAGAGCTCTTGTCCAACGTTTTTTAAGACCTTTGGCTGCTGCCTTGACCTGAGAAGACCTTGAGGAGAGAAAGAGAGAGAGAGGAGAGAGAGAGGATCTTGTGAGGGGGAGCTTGTGAGAGGTTTCACAAGGGTTGCTTCAAGGATCTCTCTGCGTCGTCTTCGTCTAGAGTTTCTCTTCCGTGGAAGGGTCGGTAGAGGTAAGGAGTTTTGCTTTTGGTTATGGTTCTCTGCCAGCTTCAGGAGGAAGCAAAAGGAGATAGGTTCTCTGCCTTGCCGGGGTGGCAAAAAGGAGGTTCTTGTGAGGGTTTCTCCACCTAGCCAAGGGGGCTAAAGGAGAGTCACTTTTTTGTAGTGCAATACTTGGAGGGTGCCTCCAAGGAGTGGACGTAGGTCGAGTCGACCGAACCACTACAAATTTCTGTGTTCCTTTTCTTGCTTCCGCACTTTTAAATTCCGTATTATTTTCGTGGTGTGATTTGGTTTATGTGATTTTATTTCTTTGTTTAAAAAGAAGTTTTTAAAATACCAATTCACCCCCCCTCTTAGTTAGTTTGGGACTAAGTTCATAGGGCTTAACATCCCCATCGAACTTTCAAGTGGTATCAGAGCTTGATTCGAAAATTAAAGTTTGAAAACTTTTTGAATTTGATCCATGTCTAACTTTGGGAATCGCAACACTACGAAAGGGTATTCTATTACCCGACCTCCTCTGTTCGATAACCTACCTTTTGATTTTTGGAAAACTCGCATGTCAACTTTTTTACAATCTACTGATTATCGCATGTGGATGCTTATTCAAGAAGGTTATTCTCCACCTTCTCGTAAAATTAACGGTTTTAAAACTGAAGTTGCTTTTACCGAATGGACTTTTGATGAACGAGATTTAGCTCAATTAAATACAAAATGTTTGAATTGTTTTTTCTGTGCTTTAAAATCTGAGGATTACATGCGTGTTTCAACTTGCAAAACTGGTAAAGAAATTTGGGATAAATTGTGCATTACTTATGAAGGCACTAATGAAGTTAAACAATCCCGTTTAAACATTCTCTTGCATGACTACGAACTTTTTCGTATGAAACCTCATGAATCGATTTCTGACATGTACACTAGGTTTACTCAGATTGCTACTTCATTGCATGCACTAGGAAAAGAACTTTCGAACTATGAAAAAGTTAACAAGATTTTGAGATGCTTTCCTTCGTCTTATGATGCAAAAATTACTGCAATCACTGAATCTAAAGATTTGAACACCTATTCTATTGATAACTTGCTTGGCTCACTCATTGCTTATGAGCAAGGGGTGAATCAAAGAAATCTTGATGCAGGTGAGAAGAAAATGAGAAAACAATTGCATTAAAGGCACACAAATCGGATTCTGAATCTTCCGGGTCTGAAAGCGATGGAGTTGCCTTCATCACAAGGCAATTCAAAAGCTTTCTAAGGTAGAAACAAAAGCATCATCAAAGTTGGAGAAAAGGTAAGGATCATAAACATATTAAAGGATCTTCTGATGTTGTTTGTTTTGAATGTAGAAAGCCTGGACATGTGAGAACTGATTGCCCTAAGCTTAGAGATCAATCAAGCAAAGAAAAAAGTGATGAGAAAGCAAAGTCTAAGAAGGACAAGAAAAAACAAAGGAGCTTTTGGGCATAATCTGGTACTGATTCTTCTGAGACTGAACCAGAGGAAGAAACTACAAACTTGTGTTTCATGGGAAAAGATCAAATTGATCAAGAAGAGGTATGTGAACTTTCATACGATCAACTTCTTGAAGTTTCAGAAAAAATTCATGCATCATATAGGAAATTAAAGAAAACTCATGCTAGCTTGAAATTAGAATTCTTAAATCTACAAAAAGAGCATGAAATTTTGATTAAAGACCATCAAACAATTGATTCAAATCACATGATTTTACTTGATGAATTTGATGAGTTAAATAAAAATCATGGTAAGTTAGTTGAAGAGCATGATGATTGAAAATATCACACACATCTCTTGAATCTGATTTTAAGAAGTCAAAAGAAATAGAAAAAAATTTGAGGATTGAAAATGAAGTTTTAGAAAACACAAACTTGAAGGTTCAAAATGATTTAGAATCATGTAAGAAATCTAGGATGACTTCTACTTTTAATCAATTGCCAAAACCTAGAGAGAGGAATTATAACTCAAATCACTTAAGAAATCCCTTTCCTGGAGTTAGATGTTTTTCTTGTGGCATGCTAGGACATATCTCACACACTTGCACAATTCACCATAGTTCACATTGGGTATGGAGACCTAAGGTGCATGATCCACAGCATACCACACATGCATTGCATTCTTCGCTTCATAAGAAGGAACCCAAACCTGCTTGGGTTCCTAAAACTAACATTTGATAATTTTGCAGGAAGTCTCTCACAAAAGACCTCGTGAGAGTATGTGGTACCTGGATAGTGGATGCTCTCGACATATGACTGGTGATGCTAGCCAGTTTGTTGTACTAGAATCCAGGACTGGAGGCAAGGTTACTCTTGGAGACAACACCACCAGGAAGGTGGTAGGAGCAGGTATAATCGGTAATTCCAAGAACCTTATGATTGAAAATGTTTTGCTTGTAGATGGATTGAAGCACAACTTGCTCAGCATCAGTCAATTCTGTGACAAAGGCTTCATCGTACAATTCTTCACAAATTCATGCATTGTAAGTTTAAGTAACAACACTATTTTGCAGGGAAAGAGGGTAAACAACGTCTATATGCTTGATTTAAATAGCATTGAATGTGCTGCTTCTTTTTGTTTAAAAACTGTCATTGATGATTCTTGGTTGTGGCACAAGAGGCTTTGTCATGCAAGTATGAAAACCCTTAGGAAAGTGACCCAAAAGGACCTAGTTAGAGGTGTCCTCAAACTTAAGTTTACAAAAGACCACCTTTGTGATGCCTGTCAACTAGGAAAGTAAATCCACTCCTCTTTTCACCCCATAAAGGACATTAGCACCTCTAGACCTTTAGAAGTCCTTCACATGGATTTGTTTGGACCCATTAGCATAGCAAGTTTGGGAGGGAAAGTCTATGGTTTTGTGATTGTTGATGACTACTCAAGGTTCACTTGGACTATATTTCTTTCTCATAAAAATGAGTCTTTTGAGGAGTTTAAAACTTTTTCTACTTGGATTCAGAAGAAGCTAGGGTGTGAGATTTTGACCATCCATAGTGATCATGGGGGAGAGTTTGAAAATAAAAGATTTGGAGAGTTTTCTGAGGAAAAGGGGATTAGCCACAATTTTTCAGCCCCTAGGACTCCTCAGTAGAATGGAGTAGCTGAAAGGAAGAACCGGACCTTGGTGGAAGCCGCTAGAGCCATGCTTGCTGAGTATTCACTTCCAAAATACTTTTGGGCTGAAGCGGTTAACACAGCTTGTTATGTGTTGAATAGGGTGAATGTTAGAGTCAAATTAGAAAAGACACCCTATGAGATCCTTAAGGGTAGGACACCCAATCTTTACCACATTCATGTCTTTGGTTGTAAGGTTTTCATTCACAATAATGGAAAGTCTCACTTGGGAAAATTTGATCCTAAATCTGATGAAGGAGTATTCTTGGGATATTCTAGTGTTGGGAAATCTTTTAGAGTGTTTAACAAGAGAACCTTGATGGTGAAAGAGACAACCCATGTAGTTTTTGATGAGTCTGATCATAAGAAACATGGAGTAGAAGATGATGATGTTGGAGAGATTACAAATGGAGTAGAAAATTTGGAGAAGGGGAGTGAGCACTTAAGTAATGAAGGAGTAGAAGGAGTCACCCAAGGAATAGAAATTTTAGATGAAAGAGGAGAAACTTCACACACTTTGCCTAAAGATTGGAGATACTCTACTAGTCACCCCAAGGATTTGATCTTAGGAGACCTTTCTAGTGGAGTTAAGACTAGACATGGACTTAGGAAGGAGATGAACCACTCTGCCTTTATCTCTATGACTGAACCCACCACCATTAACCAAGCCCTCTCTGATGAGTTTTGGATGTTAGCAATGCAAGAAGAGTTGAATCAATTTGTTTGGAATGATGTTTGGGAACTTGTGGAAAGACCTAAGGGACAAAGTGTAGTTGGAACAAAGTGGGTATTTAAGAACAAAGTGAATGATTCAGGAGTGGTGGTAAGGAATAAAGTAAGATTGGTGGCTAAGGGGTACAATCAAATAGAAGGAATAGACTTTGAAGAGACTTTTGCCCCTGTAGCTAGATTGGAAGCCATTAGAGTGCTATTAGCTTTTGCCTGTTATAAAGGATTTAAGCTTTTTCAAATGGATGTCAAGAGTGCCTTTTTAAATGGGGAGATAAAAGAAGATGTGTTTGTAGAACAACCTCCAGGTTTTGAGAGTTCTCAATTTCCAAATCATGTGTTTAAATTAAAAAAGGCTTTGTATGGTTTAAAGCAGGCACCTAGAGCTTGGTATGAGAGGCTTAGCACATTCTTACTAGAGAGAGGGTTTGTCAAGGGGAGCGTAGACACCACCCTTTTTCTTAAAAAAGTTGGAGATGATTTACTCATTGTTCAAATTTATGTTGATGATATACTCTTTGGATCTTCTAATAAAAATTTGTGTGATGATTTTTCTAAAATAATGAGTAGAGAGTTTGAGATGAGTTTAATGGGAGAATTGTCTTACTTTTTGGGGTTTAGCATAAAACAATTAGAAGATGAAACTTTTCTAAATCAAACAAAATACATAAAGGACATTTTGAAAAAATATGAGATGGACAAAGCCAAGCCAATTAACACCCCCATGACTTCTAGTGCTCCGTTGGATAAGGACCCAAGTGGTAAGTCTGTTGATCAGAAGAAGTATAGAGGCATGATTGGATCTTTACTTTACTTGACTGCAAGCCGACCTGACATTATGTTTAGTGTTTGCCTTTGTGCTAGGTTTCAAGCTGACCCTAAGGAATCCCACATGACTACTTTTAAAAGGATTTTTAGATACCTTTTGGGGACACAAGGATTAGGGATTTGGTACCCTAGACATAGCACTTCTTTTGAGATTATTGGTTTTTCTGACTCTGATTTTGCAGGATGCAAGGTGGATAGAAAGAGCACCTCTGGAACTTGTCAATTCATTGGACAATCCTTGGTCTCTTAGTCTTGTAGAAAGCAAAATTCTGTTGCACTTTCCACTGCTGAAGCTGAATACATTGCTCTTGGAAGTTGTGTGGCCCAAGTTCTTTGGTTGAAACAACAAGTATTGGATCTTGGATTACATGTAAGCACCATCTCAATTTTTTTGTGACAACACTAGTGCCATATGCATCTCTAAAAATCCTATCCAACATTCAAGAACTAAACACATTGACATTAGGCATCACTTTATTAGAGATCATGTGACTAAGGGAGACATTGAGTTACACCATGTGACAACTGAAAACCAACTGGCAGACATCTTTACTAAACCACTGGCCTTCGACACTTTCAGTTCTTTAAGGACCAGATTGGGTGTGATTGACATAAATGCATGAAACCGTTTTAGCTAAATTTTCTTTTACTTTTTTGCTTTCTTTTTACCTTTTCGTATGCTTTATTTTTTAGATCATCACTGATATGATATTATATTTCTTGTTCTTGTCTTTAACAATTTGTAGTTAATATGTTTTCATCTACTTAATCACTTAGATAGTATGAATATTTTGAGATTGTGTCTCTTTCCCTAACTTAGTATTAGTGGCATAATTTTCTTTTCTAATCAAAAGTCTATCTCAAAATAAAAGATTGTTATGAAACTAAGATCCTTTCTAAAGCTTGCTTAAGTAAATCTATCTTGTATTTACAATGATTAAAAGTTTTTTTGTCACATCATGATCCATCGTTACTCTTGTCTTCGATTATTAATCCTGCTTGTGGTAATTATTCCCTATGTTAGAGAGAGAGCTCCTATTCTCTAATATCTGAGAAGATATATTCACAACTAAGTTTTTTTTAAAAGAGTCTAAAAGGGAATCTAGCTTGCAAAAATAAAAAAATATATTGGCCAATGATGCCAACAAAAGAAGCGCAAAGACGCCAAAAATTGAAAAATCTATAAAAAGATGCGCAAAGCGCCACAACATTGACAAGAGGCATAAAATGAGCCCACTCAAAAGCAAGCTACTCTCTCTTTTTATATCTTTTAGAACTTAGAAGTTTTGATTCTCAAAGGCTTGATCTCGATTATCGTTCGATTGTGACAAATCTACCTCATTGTTTTATGGAGATATTTTCCTTATAACAAGTGGTGGGTAGATTCTTTTTCTCATATCCAATTAATTATTTGAGTTAGGTCATTGATTTCAAAAGACGATTCTACCCTAAGAAAACGTTTTTTGGGTAAGGGTAAACCATGAACGGATATTCTCCTATTCTATGGATTAAATGAGATTGGTAACTTGTTAACTCACAGGTTTTTAAATCAATCACATGGAATAGTATATCATTGATGTGCCTTGATTTAAAAAAAAAAAAAAAATTAGAATCTCTTTTGCTGTGCTTTCTTGTACCCTCCTTTTTGATATGTCAAAAGGGGGAGAAGTTTATGAGGTTCTTTTTTCATCAATCCTGAATTGTTGCTATTAAATCTTTTCGTAGTGTTTTGCCATCATCAAAAAGGGGGAGATTGTTGCAAATCTATTTTTCATGTCTTATGTTTTGATGATTGACAAACACTGTTTCTCTTGGACAGCTTGTTGCTTCTAACTTTTTAGGAATCGAAGATCGGACAATCAAAAAGGAGCCAAGTTCAGGAATGCGTAGGTTTAAGGTTGAGTCAGTCTGTACTTTTGTTTTTTTACCTTTTGAGTCCACTTGTAATAGTCAAAGAGACTGATGCTATGTAACCCTTCACACACACACTTGAGAGACTTAGAATTTCTGTTTTTACTCATATCGGCCAGGACGATTTCTTGGATCGGCCTGGATGATAAGCTTACAACAGAAAGTCTAAATAAGGATTCTTAATTAAGGCAGCCGACATTAACAGATCGTCCTGGACGATACGTGTATCGGCCAGGACGATAAGCTCAAAACAGAAAGAAGTAGCCGCCATAGTCAAGTATGGTATACTGTATCTTTAAATTATCGGCCCAGATGATCCTCGGATCGGCCTGGACGATATTAACAGATTATGCCATAATTGTTCAGGAAATCAAGGGAGTAATTAAGGATGATTGATACGATCAGATCATCCTGGACGATCGCAGGATCGGCCAGGCCGATCTAGTCACAAACCCTAAGTTACTTCAGGACGATCAATATCGGCCAGCCCGTATCCAGGGCTATTGTCAGGACGATTTTTCTCTGATTTGAACTGATCGGCCAGGACGATCGTGCGATCGGCCTAGACGATCAAGCCAATTTTCAATCGTCCTGTTTCCCATCCAGGGCGATGCTCTGGCCGATCATCATTGATTTGTACTGATCGGCCAGGCCGATGTCCATATCGGCCTGGACGATATTGTCGGCAACTTGCAATTAATGAGTTCTTTTGAAGCTCTTTTATTTAAGAGCTCTTGTCCAACGTTTTTTAAGACCTTTGGCTGCTGCCTTGACCTGAAAAGACCTTGAGGAGAGAAAGAGAGAGAGAGGAGAGAGAGAGAGGATCTTGTGAGGGGGCTTGTGAGGGGTTTCACAAGGTTTGCTTCAAGGATCTCTCTGCGTCGTCTTTGTCTAGAGTTTCTCGTCCGTGGAAGGGTCGGTAGAGGTAAGGAGTTTTGCTTTTGGTTATGGTTCTCTGCCAGCTTCAGGAGGAAGCAAAAGGAGATAGGTTCTCTGCCTTGCCGGGGTGGCAAAAAGGAGGTTCTTGTGAGGGTTTCTCCACCTAGCCGTAGGGGCTAAAGGAGAGTCACTTTTTTGTAGTGCAATACTTGGAGGGTGCCTCCAAGGAGTGGACGTAGGTCGAATCGACCGAACCACTATAAATTTCTGTGTTCTTTTTCTCGCTTCCGCACTTTTAAATTCCGCATTATTTTCATGGTGTGATTTGGTTTATGTGATTTTATTTCTTTGTTTAAAAAGAAGTTTTTAAAATACCAATTCACCCCCCCTCTTGGTTAGTTTGGGACTAAGTTCATAGGGCTTAACATCCCCATCGAACTTTCAGGCACCACTGACAACAACCCGGATTCTAAGCCTAGTAATGACGTAAGTTATTTTGAGTGGGATACTCTCAATCTTCAAGTCTTCACTTTTGCTCTTCTTTGGACTCATTTTCTTCAAACTCCTTGGATTCTTCATAGCAAACTACCCAAATGGATGAGAGGGAACTTCCCTTTAAAGGGGAAGGCCACTCTTTCCTCTTTGGGTATAAAAGAAGTGTGATCCAAATTTGGATTTCCAAATAGAAAAGGAATAGTCCCCGAAAGGGTACTCTTTCCTCTTTGGAATCTAAGCTTTGGACCTATGTATCCCAACTCAAACTTAACTTTCACAACACTGAAAGTTCGATGGGATGTTAAGCCCTATGAACTTAGTCCCAAAGCTAACAAAGAGAGGTGAATTGGATAATAAAAAGGATTCTTTAAACAAAGAAATAAAATCACAAACCAAATCACCACAAGGAAAACCAAGTGCAGAAATTAAAATGCGAAAGCAATAATAAGAAAAGAACACACCGGATTTATAGTGGTTCGGTCAAACCTTGACCTACGTCCACTCCTTGCAGGATCTTCTCCCTCTCTCAAACTCCACCCTTTCCTCTCTCCCTTTCAAGCTCTCTCTTCAAGTTTCCCCCACAAGAACGAAGCTACAATGGCTGCCAAAGACACTTACAAAGTTCCATGCCAAAGCTTAAATAGAAGCTCTCAAAACGAGCTCATTAATGCAAGTTGCCGACATTATCGTCCAGGATGATAGGCATATCGTCCTGGCCGATCAGTACAAATTAAGCTCATTAGCCCGGGACGATTTGAGACGATCAGAAGAAAATTGGTTACATCGTCCAGGCCGATCTAACGATCGTCCTGGCCGATTAGTTTAAAACCAATTTCAATCGTCCTGATCATAGCCCTGAATACAAGCTGTCCGATATAGATCATCCAGGCCATCATCCTGACCGATCATTTGATCGTCCCGGACGATGTGATCGTATCAATCAACCATTAATGCTTTCCAAAGATACCAGATCAATTTAGGCATGATTGAGTTAGATCGTCCTGGACGATAATAATATCGTCCGGGCCGATTTCCTAAAACAAAGAATTCCTAAACTGATTATGGCGGCTGATTCTTTCTGAATTGAGATTATCGTCATGGCCGATACAGGTATCGTCCAGGCCGATCTGTTGACGGCTTCCTTAATGAGGATGCCCTAATAGGGGTTTTTGATTTTGGACATATCGTCCAGGCCGATAATAATATCGTCCCGGACGATGTGACCAAAAACAGAAATCATATAGGGAGCAAGAGAATTTCTACCAAGTTATAGCCACACCAAAAACAACAGACTCAAGAAAGGAAAAAGATTACAAACTGACACAAACCTAGTCTACCCAATCTTGAGCTGGTTCCAAATTGCAGTATGATCGTGTGGACCTGAAATGTTAGCACATAAGGCAATCGTAGAGAAATAATGAATGTTTGCTATCATCAAAATCATAAACTATAGGTCCACAACAAACACTTGACAATTATACAAATTACATTTATATCAAATCAAAAATCTAGACTCACCTGCAGGGTTATCCTAAGCAGTTAGTAAAAAGAGCAATTATTCTCAAGCAGTTGTATATATGTGCAGAAAATTAAGTAAAACACACTGGCCACACTCTTTTATTTGGGGGCTTTAGCAGCTGAAGCGCCTATGCAAGCATTTATAATAATTAACATTTATTATTATTAACTTAGCCCCCTTTTATTGCCCTGCATGAGCGTGACCACCTGCAGAAAATTATGTGAACATTCAGATCATACCTAACCTAAGGGTAATCTAGCCGCCAAACACATCAGTCTATCCACAGAGTGCAGAAAAGTAAACAGACACAGCAAAGCAATTTCATCCACAACATGCAGTGAAAACCACATAAAATTCGGCACACAGCAGTAAAGTAAACACCGACCTAACCTAGATCTAGAGTTGGTTGTCCTAGTACATCATCTAAAGTGTGTGTAAAAAGGTTGTGCGGTTGGGGTAGGTCCTGAAGTAGGTAGTTTGTTAAAGTCGACTAAAGTTTTAGATTTGTTAAGGCTTAGAAGGAAGGTTTGAGTTAAGCTTTAAATGTTAATAAATTAAGAATTTTAATTAAATGTATTTTAAGAGTTAATTGATTACTACATTTGTTTCACACCGAGGCCGTGAAGTTTATTTCACCTTCCTTGGGGCTAAACTAATAACCTCGTAGGCCTGAGTTACCCAGTAGCAATTGGGGTTAATTAAGTTATTTTAAATTGGTTGGAATTAAAGGAGTGAATCAATATTAGAGGAATTAATTACTAATTTTAATGGGTTGGTTGAGAATTTTAATAACCTATTAAAAGAATTTTAAGGGTTAGAGGAGTTAACATGTTTTAAAGAGTTATCCGGATACACTAACTAAGGGGTCAAAATTCGGCTTCCAAAATTAGGATTAATCTTAAGGATTTCAGATTTTTAATAAATACTAGACCTAATTATGAGTTATTAGGCAGGTGGCACACTCAATTTGGAGTTTTTTATCAAAAGTTATGATTTTTAGAAGTTCTGGCCCGTTCCGACCTAAGGTCACCTAAGATGCTGGGTCCTTAGTTTTAGCTAAATTATAGAGGTCTAATGTCTCTAGGAGGTGATGAATTCTAATTGAAGCCACTATCCACTAAATTGATTAATCAAAATTTTTCTATAATTAAGAGTGAATTTTAGAAATTTTGCACACTCACAGGGATTATCAAATTACCACGGCTAAAGGGTCTACTTAAGGATTTGAACCCAAATGAGCCCTAAATTTCTTGAGATCAATTCCAAAGGTCATAAATGACCTAAGTATGGATCAACAAGTGTTTAGAACCCTCTTGGGAATTTTTAAGATTTTCAAGAATAATTACAAATTGGTTAGACTCTAATTACCTAAGGATCAAGCTAAGACAAAGCTAGAGATCAATCAAGGAGGGTTTCAATTCTTGCTGGTTGAGAGATCAATCAAGAATAATTAAGGACATTTTAATGAATTTCACAGGTTAAGAATAACACATTGTCAATTAATCAGGATTAAGGTCATTTCTAAGAAGGATTTTTGAGGCTCCTACTTGGGGAACCAAAAGAACTCCAAATTTGGTGAAATTTGGTCCATAAGATCACCTAAACCTAAGGACTAAACTCACCAAATTTGAGTTCAATTGGAGTATTCTAAGGTGGTTAACCAAACAACCCAAGGTGAGCTCTAAGTCACCTTCAAATCACTATGGGGGTCTATCCTAGGCTTGGATTGGGACAAAATCAATGGCTCTACACTCCTGATCCTACACATCATCATCACACCAAAAATCACACCCTAAATCCCATTGGATAGGTGTATATCCCTTCTTGAATTTAAGGGTCAAACCATGACCCTTAAATTTAAGAAATAGGGAAAATGCCCTTGAACAACTTAAAATGGGGAGGTAAATTTTGGACATGTTAGAAACATGTCCAATTTCAATCTCCCAAAATTCCAGACCTGGTGGACATGTATTTAAAAAGTAATTAAAGAAATTCATAAAATGCTCAAATTGAAATTAAACCTAAGATTGACCTAACCAGGGTTTGGAACCATAGGGCATTTATAGTGCTCCTTGAGACCTTTCCAATGAGCCTAAGAACACCTAATTTGGACAAGTGTGCAGGGAGTTATGAATTTTTGAAGATCCATTGAATTTCTTGATTTATTAATCCGGCAATTACACAGTCAGCAGCCGTTACCACGCGTCATGTGTCGATTTGCCCGGCAATGATTGGCGCTAACGGTTAACAGCCGGGTTAACGATAGCCGTTGGATGGCGGATCGAACGGCTGAGATTAACCGCGCTCCGATACTACGGGATTTAATCCAAGCCGTTGATCAAGATCAACGGCTGGGATTTCATCTTCAACCTCCCGCTCGTATTCGAGACCGCAGGGCTTCTCCGGCTTGATCCGGGCGATCCCGCCGGTGAACTCCGATGAAATTTTGAAAAAAGGATCAGGATGGTGGGAACCTTCAATTTAACGGTGGAGATCCGTTGGGGTGAAGGTTACCTTCACACTTGACCAAACTACCTAGCTAGGGAGCTCGGGATGGAGAGATTACCGCAGAGAAGGCCTCAACAAATGAGCTTCTCTATCAGGAAGCTTCAGTGGATGGTGGAAAACAGTTCTCCTTCAGGCATCGGGATCGGAGGACGGACAGAGGTGCGACTTCGAGAGGGACGCTGAGAGCTTTCATGGGCGCTTGCTCGAATGGAATGGAGGGATCGATCTCTGGGCTCGAAGGAAGCTTCTGGGAGTTTGAAAGAGCTCTAGGGATCGAGCGAGAGCGAATGCCAATGTCTCGTGAGGTCTGGCAAGCTTTGGGGTATTCGGCCACCCTTCGGGAGTTTGGACGGCCGGGATTGAACTGGGGAAGGCTCGGATCGCTGCTAGGTGGACGATGGCGACGTCCAGGGGGGATCGGGGAGATCAAACTGGTGGGCAGCAGCCTTGAGCCAGAAATTGTCTTGGGGGGACCACCGGAACTCAGATTCCATTGGCTCCAGCCGGCCATGGTCTGGGTCGGGTTAACCGGGGGAGACTGATGGGGACATGCTGGAGCCAAGGGAGAAGTCAATTTGGCCTGGGGAGGCCTGGATCGAACTGGTGGTTGGGTTGGACCCAAATCTGCTCGGTTCGAGTCGAATTGAGCCCGATCCAAGTCAGGTTAGACCCTGAGTTTGGTATGGGAGGTAGGTCTGGGTCCGGTGCACCCAATGCAGGTGGCAATTGGGTCCAATTTGATCTGGGTTAAAAGGTGGCTCGAGTTGATCCAAACCTGCTCGGTTCGGGTCGATTTGGGCTCAACCCAGGTCAGGCCAGACCCTGGGCTTGAGGTGGGAAGTGGGTCTGGGTCTGATGCACCCAATGCAAGTGGCAATTGGGTCCAATTTGATCTGAGCTGGAAGATGGCTCGGATCCAAGTATTTTTGGCTACTTTGGGTTAGCCTAACTCTTGACCCGAGCTAGCCCAAGGCATGGGCTGGCTGGAGGGGGTGTATTGGATCTAGGGCCACCTACGGGAGGTGTTGGTCAAGTTCAATTGGGCTTAGGTTGAGAGTTGGCTCAATCCCAAGTGCTTTTGGGCACTTTGGGTTAGCCTAACTCTTGACCCAAGTGAGCCCAAGGGTTTGGCTGATCAAGGAAGGTGTATTGGGTGAATGGTAACTCAATAGAACCTTGATTTGGATTCAAGGGAGGTCTCTTTTTGGTCACTTGGGTCAAGCCATATGGCTAACCCAAGTGACCCCAAGGCTTGGGTCACCAAGAGGGGTCTCTTGGGTACCTAAGGGGTCATCCCATGCATTCAAAGGACTTGGAATGGACTTGATTCAAAAAATTGAAATGAGAGGGGTGTATGGGTCCATGGGTCAAACTTGGTTGACTTGGTCAACCAGGTTGACCCAAGGTCTGGGTTTGAGTTCAACAAGTTGAGTTTAACATTTGAAATTCATTGGAAGTGGTTTCAAAGAGTTTGTAATTGATTTGATTTGAAATGGCCATTTGAAATCCCATAAGGGTATTTTGGTCAATTTTGACCTATTGGTCAACTAGGGTCAAAAATGGATCTGAAAAATGCAGTTTACTACTCAGTGGGTTAAGATCAAGAGTTTGGAAGTGATTGGAGGCTTTGATAAGGGCTCCAAGATCAAAATTTTCAAGGGGTTAGGTTCAGTGGCATGGACTGTAAATATTTGAAGGTTTCACAGCCTTTGGATTTTAATTCAGATTCTAGGGTTAGAGACCTCAGAATGGGCTCAAAATTGGAGGATAGCCTTTAAAGACATGTCTTATCGCTTTGCAAGTGATAGACCCTGGATCAGAGGCCATTTGATTGGGTTTTGAAATGTTTGAAAAATCTTTAAAAAAGGTGTTTAGGACAAGGCCTCAAGACTTTGGATTTGAGCCTAGATTTTTGGATTTGGAATGGATTTCAAGTTTGAGTGATTGGAATATCCAAATCATTTACAATCATGTGGTGATTGTTAATGAATGGATAGAATCAAAGCTAGGTCGAAGGTAGGATCAAAGTCTAAGTTAAATTTTGGATTCCCAAGTGGATTGAATCAAAGTTTGGATATGTTTGAAATTTGAATTAATTGGGGTATGAGTTGAATGAAGTTTGAGATTTAGATTGATCAAAGGTAGGAATTAAATTGAAGTTGGAGTTGATCAAAGGTAGGAATTAACTTGAGGTTGAAGTTGATCAAGGGTGGGAATTGATTTGAGTCTAGACTGGTCCCAAGATCTAGAGGGGTTTTAGGATCTAGGATCTAGGATCTAAGGGAACCCTAGGCTCTAGAGTAGGCCCTAAGGTCTGGCTCTAGGAAAGGATCCTAAGGTCAAGAGTGGATCCTAGGATCTAGAAATAATCTGGAGTTTGGAAGGGCCTTAATGACCTCATACCAAAAATGAGGTCAACAAATGGACCCCCAATGTGTGTGGTAGAAGGAACTTCTGCTGCACACATTGGCGTTGACCAAATAAAAATAGAATCTTAAGAATGGAATGGAGGTGATCTCCCAACCTTGAGCCTATAGGATGCTAATGGAAAGCTTACACCTATTAGACAAGGAAAACTGGTGAAACCAAAATAAGGAATACCTAACCCTGGGTCTAAGGAAGGGCGTCACCCAACCTTAGGTCTACAGGATGCTGATAGAAGACTTACTCCTAGTAGACAAGGAAACTGGAGAAACCAAGGTAGGGAATACCTGACCTTTGGTCTAAGGAAGGGCATCACCCAACCTTAGGCCTATAGGATGCTGATAGAAGACTTACTCCAAATAGGCAGATTAACTGGAAACCAAAGTAGGGAATACCTAGCTTTGGGTCTAAGCGAGGGCATCACCCAACCTTAGGTCTACAAGATGCTGATAGAAGACTTACTCCTAGTAGACAGATCAACTGGAAACCAAGATAGGGAATACCTAGCCTTGGGTCTATGGAAGGGCATCACCCAACCTTAGGCCTATAGGATGCTGATAGAAGACTTACTTCTAATAGGCAAATTAACTGGAAAACTAGGATGGTGCCACGAAGGGCGTACTCCATCACTAGCGAATGGTCATGTGGGGAGGAAAATTGCTCCACACAGAGGACTGAAACTGGCAAACTAGGATGGTGTCATGAAGGGCGTACTCCACCACTAGCGAATGGTCATGTGGGGAGGAAACTTGCTCCACACAGAGGATCGAAACTGGCAAACTAGGATGGTGCCACGAAGGGCGTACTCCACCACTAGAGAATGGTCATGTGGGGAGGAAACTTGCTCCACACAGAGGACCGAAATTGGCAAAATAGGATGGTGCCACGAAGGGCGTACTCCACCACTAGCGAATGGTCAAGTGGGGAGGAAACTTGCTCCACACAGAGGACCGGAACTGGCAAACTACGATAGTGCCACGAAGGGCGTACTCCACCACTAGCGAATGGTCATGTGGGGAGGAAACTTTCTCCACACAGAGGACCGAAACTAGCAAACTAGGATGGTGCCACGAAGGGCGTACTCCACCACTAGCGAATAGTCATGTGGGGAGGAAACTTGCTCCACACAGAGGACCGAAACTGGCAAACTAGGATGGTGCCATGAAGGGCGTACTCCACCACTAGCAAATGGTCATGTGGGGAGAAAAATTGCTCCACACAGAGGACCAAAATTGGCAAACTAGGATGGTGCCATGAAGGACGTACTCCACCACTAGCGAATGGGAATCAGGATGGTGCCACGAAGGGCGTACTCCACTACTAATCCCCGGGTTAAATGCCAGGGTGGTGCCACGGAGGGCGTACTCCACCACTAGCGAATGGTCATGTTGGGAGAAAACTTGCTCCACCCAGAGGACTGGAACTGGCAAACTAGGATGGTGCCATGAAGAGCGTACTCTACCACTAGCGAATGGGAATCAGGATGGTGCCACGAAGGGCGTACTCCACCACTAATCCCCGGGTCCAATGCCAGGGTGGTGCCACGGAGGGCGTACTCCACCACTAGCGAGGTGCGATCCTAAGGGAGGGAACGGTCCGACCCTAAGGAGAAGGCGAAGAGCGTTAAGAGGTGAAAGAACTTAAAAAGGAAAGAATCGAGTTGCGCATCAAGAAAGGGAAACTTTATTAATTGATAAGATGAGCCACATCAAGCATAGTATTTCTTAAGGAAACGCCCATTGACAGGTAACATTGGGTGGTTTCCTTTACAATCTACTAACTGATACGAGCCTCCTTCGTAGACAGTCTCTATAACGAAGGGTCCTTCCCAAGTAGGTTCAAATTTGCCTCCAAACTTTTGATGGGCTAAGATAGGCCTCCGAAGGACCAACACCAAGTCTCCTACTTAGAAGGTCCTAGGTCGCACTAGTTTATCATGGGCTTGAACCATACGGGACTTATATAACTCTAAACTTTGCTGAGCTTGGAGACGTCGCTCTTCAAGGCCTTTGAGTTCTTCCAACCGCAGTTTTGTATTCTGTTCATTTGTGATTTGATTCTGAACTACAATCCTGAGCGAAGGGTAGAACGGCCTCAGATCCATACACTAGTGCAAACGGGGTGGATTGGGTCGGGGTTCTACAAGTGGTACGGTAAGCCCACAAAGCTTCCACCAACCGCTCATCCCACTGTCGTTTGTTATCATCAAGGGTCTTTTTAACAATTTGCACCAAGGTTTTGTTGAAGGCCTCAGCCAATCCATTTGCCCGAGGGTAATAGATCGTCGAGTATCTCCAATCAATATTATGGTGCCTTACAAAACTATTGATTTTTTTAGACTTGAATGCGGACCCATTATCGGATATGATTCTGCGGGGTACGCCGAATCGATATGCGATATGGTCGCGAAAGAATTTTAAGACATGGTGTGATGTTACGTTGCGTAGGGGAATTACTTCCGCCCACTTTGAAAAGTAATCAGTTGCTGCTAATATAAAACGATGACCTCTCGCAGAGGGAGGGTCAATCGGCCCAAAGATATCTTTGCCCCAACTCTCGAAGGGCCACGAGACTATCATAGGGTGTAACACATTAGACGGCTGATGTAAAACCACACCATGGACCTGACATTGATGACAGTACTTTGCAGTATTCATGCAATCGTCGATCATTGTAGGCCAGTAGTATCCAAGTCTTTTAATCCTCAATTTCATTTTTGGACCCGATTGATGTGCACCACATAGTCCTGAATGAACCTCATTGACAATCTTCAGGGCTTCTCGCTTGTCCAAGCAGCGCAACCACATGTGATCGAAGGACCGACGGTACAACAAATTGTTGACTAATGTGTATGATAGGGCACGTTTCTTAATCTGGTTGGAGAGTGATTTATCCTGGGGAAGCTTCCCTTCTTTAAGGCAGTCAACTAAGGGTCGTCTCCAATCACCTTCTTCGTCGGTTGTCGAAGAGGCAGAAAGGATCTGAAGGGGAGCCTTACTTATGTGTTCCAAATTTATAAGAGAGAGGGCTTTACGACCCTGAATCTCTATAGGGATGGAATCATCCTCAGGACATGCAAATTCCTTTGTGAGTTTTGCTAAGGCATCTGCCTCAGAATTGCTTCCACGGGGAACCCTATATAAAATAGCAGTAGGAATTTGTTCCAACAAGTGAAGTGTATACTGGTGATATCTTAGGAGATTAGGATTCAAGACTTTATAAGTTCTGGCCACTTGATTAATAACCAACTGGGAATCTCCAAAGATCTTAACCTCTTTAATTTTCATTAAAATTACAAGTTCTAAATCGATTATCAGGGCTTCATATTCAGCTTCGTTATTTGTGTAGGGCTCCGATAAATGGTAGGAAAAATGCATCATTCATTTTTCCGGCGTTATGAAAATTAGACCGACTCCAGCCTTTCCAGGAATTACAGATTATTGGGTTGCATTCCTACGAGAGGATACTGCCCCATCAAAATACAATTCCCAGATGGCCTCGCCAGATTCCCTCAAACTCATGATTTATTCGTCGGGTAGATCATCGTTCAGAGGAGAATCTGCCGGCAGCGGGTGTGCTGCCAGAAAATTAGCGACAGCTTGTCCTTTCACAGCACGAAGAGGAGTGAAAGTAATCTCAAATTACAGCAATATCATAGACCAACGAGCTAAGCATCCTGACAACGTAGGTCGGGTCATAAGATATTGCGAAAGATTAACTCTTGAAATTAAACTGATTGAGTGGGAGAGCATGTAGTGCCTCAGTTTTTGAGCTGTAAAAACTAGAGCAAGATAATGCTTCTCAATTGACGGGTATCAAATTTCAGTAGGAAGAAGTCTTCAACTAAGGTAATAGATAGCATTCTCTTTCCCTTCGTCGTTGACTTGAGCCAACAGGGCTCCTAAAGACTCATCTAAGGCTGCAGTGTAGAGAATTAACGGCTTTCCCGGACTTGGAGCTGCCAAAACTGGAGGATTAGAAAGATATTGTTTAATGTTATCGAAAGCATTTTGGCACTTCTCGTCCCATACGAACTTAGCATTTTTCTTTGCAAGGAAAGAAAAGGGTCGACATCTCCCGGAAAGATTGGAAATAAACCTCTTTATATACGCCAATCTACCTTGTAGGGACCTTAACTGGGTAAGGCTCTTAGGAGATGGCATATCCAAGATGGCTTCAATTTTAGCAGGGTCGATCTCGATTCCGCGGTGCCTCACTAAGAATCCTAAGAACTTCCCTGAGGTGACACCAAAGGCACACTTCAAGGGATTCATTTTCAAATCATAGCGCCGCAACCGTTCAAAAACAACTCTTAAGTCATACATGTGAGCCTCTTTGACCTTGCTCTTGACAACTAAATCGTCAATATAGAACTCAACTTGATTGTGAATTAAGTCATCAAAGATATGGGTCATGGCCCGTTGGTAGGTTGCTCCGACAGTTTTTAAGCCAAATGGCATCACCTTATAACAAAAGATTCCAATAGGGGTTCTGAACGCTGTATTTCTCTCATCTTCTGGGGCCATCTTTATTTGGTTATAACCTGATGAGCCATCCATGAATGAGAAAATGGCATGTGAGGAGGAAATGTCCACCATGAGTTCTGGTATTGGTAAAGGGAACTCATCTTTGGGACATGCCTTATTCAGATCTCTATAATCGACATAAATCCGGATTTGACCATTCTTCTTTCGGACCGGCACGACGCTGGCTACCCAAGAGGGGTATTATTTGTTGAGTCCAGTAATTAGGTTGTTAAGCCTAAGTAAATGTCCCACGGCTACCAAGAGGGGGGTGAATTGGTAGTTTAAAAAATTTTAAACCCTCATAGAAGATTAAGTTAAACCGAAATAAAATTTTCTTTTAAAGTTTGTAGAAAAATATTTTTCAACCACAGAGTTGTTAAAACTGAAGTTTAAAGTGCGGAAACGATAAAACAATAAAGTAAATGACACCAGATTTATAGTGGTTCGGTTTATAACTAGACCTACATCCACTCCTCAGAGGCACCCTCTGAGTATTGCACTAAAACCAATAGTGACTCTCCTTTAGCACCCACAGCAAGGTGGAGAAGCCTTTACAACACACTCTTTTCACCACTACCCGGTACGGTAGAGAACCGTCGTCCTTTTACACAATCCACAGTGCTGGCAGAGAACCGTCGTCCTTTTACACTCTCCTAGTGTGGGCAGAGAACCCTACCGCTGTTCACACTCTCCAAGTGTAGGCAGAGAACCGTCGTCCTTTTACACTCTTCTAGTGTCGGCAGAGAACCGGATCTCCTTGACTGATCTTTTCACAAGAATCTAGAAGGAAGAATGAAAAGAGTGAAGTAATCCAAATTCACAAGTAGAGACTCTTACCTTTGAAATCCAAGTGAAGCTTTCTCGCTCCAGTGGTAGGAATCCTCCTTTGAATGCTCTCTTACACTCTCGCCTTGGCTATTCTCTCAAGAGGCACGAAGATCAAATAACAAAAAGATTGGGTGGTAGTCTAATTTGGACTATTTATATGAAAGACAAGAAAAACCGCCCAAAAACTGCAAGTTTTCAATTCTGTACGCAGTGGATCGTCCTGTACGATCATGGATCGTCCTGGACGATTTTACTTAAACGATCTGAAACGACCCTATTTGAATATGTGTACGAAATGTCTTCGTACAGATGATCGTCCTGTACAAACTAGGTTCGTCCAGTACGAGCAGTTATTACTAGGTCGGTTCTAGAAACTGCTGAAAACTGTTCTAAGTCGGTTAATCGTTTGGATGAAAATATGTTCGTCTGGACGAAAATTCTCCAGAGACCCGATCGTCCTGGACGATTATTTACTTTGTCTGGACGAAAATATTTCAGAGGACCAATCGCCACGGACGATAATTTGTTTTTGTCTGGACGAAAATTTTTTAGAGACCAGATCGTCCGGTACGATATTTAATTTCGTCTGGATGAAAATTTTCCAGAGGACCGGTTGCCTCGTACGATAATAAAATTCGTCTGGACGAAAATTTTACAGAGAACCAATCGTCTGGTACGATAATTATGTTCATCCTGGACGAATAGGACTTAGAAAAATTTTTCCGAGCAAGTTGCTATTCGTTCCATGTGCCCTATAGGAGATAACTGTCCGATCGTCCCGTACGATAGGATATCGTCCAGTACGATCAGTATAAAATCTTATGATTTCCTTATGTGTGTGTGAATGTTTTTTTTTTATTCACTCAATTACAATCACTCCCTTTCAAAATTAATTCAAAGAAAAAATGCAAACTTCAAATTAACAAAGTATCTCATGTTGAATTTGATTTGAAGTTATCGTAGTCTGGAGTCTGATTTTCCTGAAATGTTAGTACACACAAGAGCAAATGCAAATCTTCTAAAATTGTTAGGAGATAACTACACATTTGAACAATAATGTTTGGAATCATCAAAACTACATAAGTTGCAAAAATATAAATCATTCAAATAGCAACTATTCTAACAATCTCCCCCTTTTTGATGATGGAAAAAAAATTATTGTTTGTATGGTTTCAAGTTAAACAAATCTCCTATCTCCTAAACTCCCCCTGAATTGATGAGTACATTAAAATAAGGAGGCATAAAGAACAATATTTTTGTTTTTCAAAAATTTTAACACAAACAACCACAAAGTCAAATACTTACAAACAGAATAATCAAAACAGAAAAACACAATAATTTCTCCCCCTTTTTGACAGCAACAAAAAGTGAAGAAGAAATAGACAAGAAATGTAAGTAATTATATGAAATTCATTTTAAAATTTAATCTAAATGGTGATTGACATAGGGTATGCAATTTTAAACTAAAGATATTAGGTCAATCATAGAAATTCATAAAATTTAAGAAGTGATATAACATTGTAAGTTAGAAGAATTTATCAAAGACATGATTCAATTTAGACATTCGACTATAGAAAATCATTACAAGAGAGATGTATAAAAAATTATATATTTCAAAGTTCAATAGAATATAAATGAACATAAGATCAATTTGAATTAAGAGATTGAAAAAATTTGGAAAGAAGAGAATTACCACATGTGGCGCTTTGCGCATCTTTTTCAAAATTTTTGGGGCACATTTTTGTGCAATTTTTCTTTGTTGGGCTTATTTTGTGCCTCTTTTTCACTTTGCAAATCTTTGCGAATTCCTTTTGATTTTTGTACTTTTTGTACAATTTTCAAGAGTAATTGAGACCAATTCTTTCCAAAATCTATAATCTAAAATTTCAAATATTTCTAAGTGCATAAATATCACTTGAGCATATAAATACAAGATAAGAAAACATCTAAATTGCAATAGAATATTAATTTTTATGTAGTCTAAATGAATAGACATGAATTTTAAAAGTTCTAATTACAACAAGTTATAAACAACTTTTTAAATTTAGAAAGACTAAATTTTCTAATATAGATAATCTCAAATTACAATCTAATTTAAGCACTATGAAGATTAAATAATACTAAAGAAATTCATAAACATTAACCACATTCCAAAAAATAAATCAAATTTGAAAAATAGTACAACATGCATTAATATTAATGAACGGATTACATAATATCTAAAAAATAAGAAGAAAATACATTGAACTTAAAAAGAAAAAAAACCAACATAAACATAAACACTTAACATTGAAACAGACACAATAAAAACATAAAATACGAATACAACAAACACACATAAAATTATCTCTACTGTTTTGGAGGAGAAGGAGGAATGCCGCCAAAAAGGTTGAAGTAGGAGGCCATCAACATTAAATTGGTATTAATTTCATGTACTTCATTTCTAATATTACCAATGTCTTGTTGCTGCTGCGTAAGTTGAGCATCAAATTGATCAAACCTTTGATCAATGTATGTCTCTAATCTATCAAATCTTTCAATCAGATTCTGATAATCTGATTGAGGAGCATAAGCTTGCACTCCTTCTTCTTCCTCCTCTTCTGAAGCACTGGCATGTGCTTTTCCTTTTTCCTCCTTGAAGAGCAATGTGAAGGAAGCATCATTATAGTATACTGGCTCTTCGTATTCTTCATCAGGATGCACTAAGTTGTATTTCTTTTCCAAAATATAAGTGATTAAGTGTCCTAATGAAATGTTCTTCTTCCTCTTCTGATCTACATGTCCTATTTTTGAAAGCCCATAGATATGATCTATGATAAGTTGGGCTTCGTCAATAGGATGACATTCCATAATCAAAAAGGTTAGAGCAGAAAGGAGAGGGGTAATATTAATCCTATCACCAGCTTTAGGAATGATTGAAGATCGAAGGATATGCTGGATGATTCGGGCATCTTGGGTCATACCGGAGACTCTAGCGACATGATAGTTAAGATCATTTTCTCTAATTACCCTATTGACATTATGCCATTTGAAACTAGTTTCTGTCATTAGGGTGTGAGCTCTATATCCCTCAGTTCTTAAATTCAAAAAGTCACCAAGGTCATGCTTTGTGATTTCAACTTTTTTCTTGAAGACATAAGAACTAATGGAGGAGTGGTCAGAATTAAAACTCATGTTTGCTAGGAAATAATGGTAGGTTTGCTTGTTGTAGAAGTGGACGAGAGAAAGTATGAAATGAAATTGGGTTGAGGAAAAGAGGTGCATTACCCGAAATTTTAACTCAGTTTGAATTAGAATGCGAGAGGGAGTGATTTTGGCGGATGCAAAACGAGGAAAGGATTCCTCATTCGCCTTATAAAGAAAGTTGTCAGCGGCATTCCTATTTGGTTTCTTCACCAACACCTTTTGTCTCTTGCTTGAGGGTGCCATTGTCGATTTGAAGTAGAAAGGGATTGAAAATGAAGTTTGGAAGTGTGATTGTTAAGTTAGAAAGCCTTCATTTTTAAAGAAAAACGATACGTTCATCCTGGACGTAAATATTCTTCCTGGACGAAAATCATCATTCGTCTGGACGAAATTATTTCGTACAGACGATCCAATTCGTCCAAAATGTAACGGCTTTTCGTAATCAACACAACTTACGATGCGTCTCTACATACAGGCTTTTTGACTTGACCGATCGTACAGACGAAAGTTTTTCGTACAGACGATCAAAAAAAAAATTGTTTTAATGTCTCTTGAAAACCGTCCCCTACAATGAACCGACACATGTTCGTCTGGACGAACAAAATATTCGTACAGACGAAGTCCATATTAATAACTGTCTTATCCACTCAACCGCTCCATTCAATCGTCCCGACGTTTGAGGAAAAAAAATATTTTTCGTCCTGGACGATCGTCCGATCGTACAGACGATCTAATTAAAAACTGCTCTCAAAACGGTTAAAATTCGCGCAAACTGTTCTTTCACATATCGTCCCGTACGAAACCAGATTCGTCCCGGACGATTTCCTCCAAAAATTTTTAATTTCGATTTTTAAATTAAGAAAATCGAACTAAATATTCAAAAACACAGAAAACATAAAACAAAACCATAGACCCAAAAACAATTCATTCAAAACACACAAAATTTCACAAAATCAAAAACTAAACACAATAAATATCAATGTTGCAAAGACATTTTGTTTAAGCATTCAAATCAATAACACCAAGCCTTGTTCTTAAAGTACTGAAAGTATCAAAGGCTAAAGGTTTTGTAAAAATGTCTGCAAGTTGATTTTCAGTTGAAACATGTATGAGTTCAATTTCTCCTTTGGATACATGATCCCTTATGAAATGATGCCTTATATCAATGTGTTTGGTTCTAGAATGTTGAATAGGATTTTTGGAAATGCAAATAGCACTTGTATTATCACAATAAATTGGAATAGTGTCTATAGTTAATCCTAAATCAATCAACTGTTGTTTTAACCAAAGTACTTGTGCCACAAAACTTCCTAATGCAATGTATTCTGCTTCTGCAGTAGATAGTGCCACTGAATTTTGTTTTCTACTAGACCATGAAACTAATGAATTTCCAATGAATTGACATGTTCCAGAAGTGCTTTTCCTATCCACTCTACAGCCTGCAAAGTCAGAATCTGAGTAACCAATAATTTCAAATGAAGAGCTAAACTTAGGATACCAAATTCCTAAGTTTTGAGTTCCTAGTAGATATCTTAAAATCCTTTTCACTGCTGTCAAATGTGATTCTTTTGGATCTGATTGAAATCTAGCACATAAGCAAACACTGAACATAATATCTGGTCGGCTAGCAGTCAAGTAAAGTAAAGATCCAATTATCCCTCTAAATTTCTTTTGATCAACAGATTTTCCCTTAAGGTCCTTATCCAACTGAACTGAGGAACTCATTGGTGTACTAACAGGTTTAGCATTGTCCATTTCATATTTTTTGAGGATGTCCTTAATATATTTAGTTTGACTAAGAAAAGTACCTTCCTCAAGTTGCTTAATGCTAAATCCTAGAAAGTAATTTAAATCTCCCATTAGACTCATTTCAAATTCACTACTCATTGTTTTAGAAAAATCATCACAAAGATGTTTATTTGAAGATCCAAAGATGATGTCATCCACATAAATTTGAACAATAAGTATATCCTTTCCAATTTTCCTTAAAAAGAGAGTTGTATCCACACTTCCTTTTTCAAAAGATCTTTCAAGTAGGAAGGTGCTCAACCTCTCATACCAAGCCCTAGGTGCCTGTTTCAATCCATATAATGCCTTTTTTAATTTGAAAACATGATTTGGAAATTTAGAATTTTTAAAACCTGGAGGTTGTTCTACAAAAACATCTTCCTCAATTACCCCATTTAAAAAGGCACTTTTGACATCCATTTGAAACAATTTAAAACTTTAAAACAGGCAAAGGCTAGTAAAACCCTAATTGCTTCAAGTCTAGCTACAGGGGCAAAAGTTTCCTCAAAATCAATGCCTTCAATTTGATTATACCCCTTAGCTACTAATCTAGCCTTATTTCTAATGACTACTCCTGAGTCATTCATTTTATTTTTGAACACCCACTTGGTTCCAACAACACTTTGATCTTTTGGCCTTGTAGTTAGTTCCCAAACTTTATTTCTTACAAATTGATTTAACTCTTCTTGCATGGCCAATATCCAAAATTCATCAGAAAGTGCTTGATCAATGTTAGTGGGTTCAATAGTTGAAATAAAGGCTGAATGATTGACTTCCTTGTTTAATCCACGCCTAGTTCTAACACCCTCACTTGGTTCACCTATAATCAATTCCTTTGGGTGGTTTTTAGAAAATCTCAAATCTCTAGGCAAAGGGTCTTCTCTTTCTAAATTTTCTTCCACATTTTCTTCCAAATTTAATCTATCAATCTTTTGGGAGTTTTCTTCAATTTCTTCTTCAACAACATTTGGCTCTTCCATGTTTCCATTTTCATCAAATACAACATGTGTGGTTTCTTCAATGACTAAAGTTCTTTTGTTGAATACTCTATAAGATTTTCCAACACTTGAATATCCAACAAAAATTCCTTCATCTGATTTTGGATCAAATTTTCCTAAGGCAGATTTTCCATTATTATGTATGAACACCTTGCAACCAAATACATGCAAATGAGACAAATTTGGTGTTCTACCTTTTAGCAACTCATAGGGTGTTTTATTCAAATTTGATCTCACATTCACCCTATTCAGAACATAGCATGCAGTGCTAACCGCCTCAGCCCAAAAATATCTAGGAAGCGAGTATTCTGCTAACATTGCTCGGGCGGCTTCTATTAATGTTCTGTTCTTCTTTCAACTACTCCATTTTGTTGAGGAGTTCTAGGTGCAGAAAAATTGTGATCAATCCCTTTTTCTTTACAGAAATTTTCAAATCTTTCATTTTCAAATTCTCCTCCATGATCACTTTGTATAGAAATTATTTCAC
The DNA here is from genome assembly GCA_016618105.1 of Dendrobium huoshanense. Lineage (NCBI taxonomy): Eukaryota > Viridiplantae > Streptophyta > Magnoliopsida > Asparagales > Orchidaceae > Dendrobium > Dendrobium huoshanense. Next base: position 14,071,804 of record CM028360.1, read on the forward strand.
ATCCTAGTTTTCTTTGTATCCAAGTTGAAAAATTTCTGAATTCCTCAAATGATTCACTCTTATGAAAAAGAAATTTAACCCAGGTGAATCTTGAAAAATCATCTACTATAACAAATCCATATACCTTTCCTCCTAGACTTACAGTGCCTACAGGTCCAAAAAGATCCATGTGTAGAATTTCTAAAGGTTTACTGGTCCTAAGATCTTTATTGGACTTAAAAGAGGACTTCACTTGTTTTCCTAATTGACATGCATCACAAAGATGGTCCTTGGTAAAGTCTAGTTTAGGTATACCTCTCACCAAATTCTTTTGGGTAATTCTTCTAAGATTTTTCATACTAGAATGACAAAGTCTCCTATGCCAAAGCCATGATTCATCAGAAACAGTTTTCAAACAAAAAGCAGTAGGAGATTGAATACAATTTAAATCTAGCATGTAGACATTGTTTACCCTTTTTTCATTTAAAACAATTTTCCCATTTAGGCTAATTATGCAGCTAGTAGGTAAAAATTTTACATTATAGCCCTTATCACATAGCTGACTTATGCTAAGCAAATTATGTTTTAAGCCTTCAACTAATAACACATTGTCTATGAAAAAGTTTTTCAAATTTCCAATCATACCTGATCCAACCACTTTCTTTGTGGTATTATCTCCAAGTGTAACCTTGCCTCCACTCCTGGCTTCCAGCGTTATGAATTGAGCAGTATCTCCAGTCATGTGCTTTGAACATCCGCTGTCCAGGTACCATATACTCTCACGAGGTCTTGTGTGAGAGTATTCCTGCAAAAATCTCAAATGTTAGACCTGGGAACCCAAACAAGTTTGGGTTCACCTTTATGAAATTTATAATCAGATGCATGTATGATATGTCTAGGTTTATGCATCTTAGTTCTCCACACCAAATTAGTTTTCATCTTTAAAGTGCAGGTGTGAGATATATGTCCCAAAAATCCACAATTATTACATTTAACATTAGGAAAAATATTCCTTTATTTTCTTTCATATGATTGTCTTCTAAGGGATTTCATGAATTTAGGATAATATTTAGGATTTGTAAAATCTTCAAGTTTAGGGGGGGGGGGGGGGTTCCTATTATCCTCGAGAGCTCTTATTGTAAGTTTGTAAAATGAATTCATATCTTCTAAGATTCGATTGGTATAATTGATTCTATATGTCTTGCTCTCAGATTCATCCTTAAAATTCTTAAATTCTTTTTCAAGTTCAGCATAGGATGATTTTAAATTCTCAAAATTTTTATACAACTCATCATATTCATCAAGTAGTTTCATGTGGTTGTTATCTATTAAAGCATGATCTTTCCTAAGGATTTCATGTTCCTTATTAAGCTCTTCCAATTCTAAAACTAAACTAGCATGCATCTTTTTCATTTTCCTATACGCATCATGCATGTATTCATAAACTTCAAATAATTCATTATAGGTTAAATCACATACCTCTTCTTGATCTGATTGTTCAGAATTATCTGCCATCAAGCAAAAGTTGGTGACTTCTTCTTCTTTTTCAGTCTCAGATGAGTCTGAAGCTGAGTCCGCCCAAAAGCCTTTTGAAACTTCTTCTTGCCCTTCTTTACCATTGGTTTCTCCTCTACCTTCTCCTTGCTAGGAGTGGCTTTGAGTTTTGGACAATCAGTCTTTATATGACCTGGTTTCCTGCATTCATAACAAATCACTTCATTAGAAACCTTGCCATTTCTGTTATACTTACCTCTATTCCATTGTTGGCATCTCTTCTGCTTTCTCTTTAAAAAGTTTCTGAATTGTCTAGTCATCAATGCAATATCGTCTTCATCCTCAGGTTGTGACTGTTCACTTTCTGACTCTTCCACATTTAGTGCAATATTCTTGTCCTTTCTAGGTTCACCTGCATCAATCTTTCTTTGACTTACTCCTTGCTCATAAGCAATGAGTGAACCAAGAAGATTGTCAATGGAATAAATGTTCAGATCTTTAGACTCTGTAATTGCAGTAATTTTAGCATCATATGCAGTAGGTAAACAACGAAGAATCTTATTGACCATTTCAGCATTAGTTAATTCCCTACCAAGTGCATGCAAAGAGGTGACAATTTGAGTGAATCTTGTGTACATGTCAGAAATAGATTCATTAGGTTTCATATGAAATAATTCATAGTCATGTAACAAGATATTGAGTCTTGATTGCTTAACCTCATTTGTCCCTTCATAAGTTATACAAAGTCTATCCCATATGTCCTTTCCGCTTTTACAAGTGGAAACTCGCATGTAGTCTTTAGATTTTAAAGCACAAAAGAAACTATTTAAACGTTTCACATTTAACTGTGCTAAGTCACGTTCTTCAATAGTCCAATCTGCATAGGGTGTTTCTACCCTAACTCCATCAACTAATCTAGTTGGTTTTGAGTAACCTTCCTAGACTAGCATCCACATGCGATAATCAAGTGACTGTAAGAAAGTAGACATGCGTGTTTTCCAAAAATCAAAAGGAATATTGTCAAACAGTGGAGGTCTAGTGATAGAGTAACCCTCAGGTGTGTTTCGATTTCCAAATGTAGCCATCTACGTTAATCAAAAAGTAGTTTAAACTTATGATTTTGAAACTATGCTCTGATACCACTTGTTGAGTCCAGTAATTAGGTTATTAAGCCTAAGTAAATGTCCCACGGCTACCAAGAGGGGGGTGAATTGGTAGTTTAAAAAATTTTAAACCCTCATAGAAGATTAAGTTGAACCGAAATAAAATTTTCTTTTAAAGTTTGTAGAAAAATATTTTTCAACCACAGAGTTGTTAAAACTGAAATTTAAAGTGCGGAAACGTAAAAACAATAAAGTAAATGACACCAGATTTATAGTGGTTCGGTCTATAACTGTTGAGTCTAGTAATTAGGTTGTTAAGCCTAAGTAAATGTCCCACGGCTACCAAGAGGGGGGTGAATTGGTAGTTTTAAAAATTTTAAACCCTCTTAAAATTAAAGTTGAACCGAAATAAAATTTTCTTTTAAAGTTTGTAGAAAAATATTTTTCAACCACAGAGTTGTTAAAACTGAAATTTAAAATGCGGAAACGTAAAAGCAATAAAGTAAATGACACCAGATTTATAGTGGTTCGGTCTATAACCAGACCTACATCCACTCCTCAGAGGCACCCTCTGAGTATTGCACTAATACCAAAAAGTGACTCTCCTTTAGCACCCACAGCAAGGCGGAGAAGCCTGTACAAAACCCTCTTTTCACCACTACCCGGTGCGGCAGAGAACCGTCGTCATTTTACACAATCCACAGTGCTGGCAGAGAACCGTCGTCCTTTCACACTCTCCTAGTGTGGGCAGAGAACCCTACGGCTGTTCACACTCTCCAAGTGTAGGCAGAGAACCTTCTTCCTTTTACACTCTCCTAGTGTAGGCAGAGAACCCACGTCTGTTCACACTCTCCAAGTGTCGGCAGAGAACCGGACCTTCTTGAATGATCTTCTCACAAGAATCTAGAAGGAAGAAAGAAAAGAGTGAAGAAATCCAATTTCACAAGTAGAGATTCTTACCTTAGCAATCCAAGTGAAGCCTTCTCGCTCCAATGGTAGGAATCCTCCTTTGAATGCTCTCTTCCACTCTCCCTTGGCTATTCTCTCAATAGGCACGAAGATCAAATGACAAAAAGATTGGGTGGCAGTCTAATTTGGACTATTTATACAAAAGACAAGAAAAACCGCCCAAAAACTGCAAGTTTTCAATTCTGTACGCAGTGGATCGTCCCGTACGATCCTGGATCGTCCTGGACGATTTTACTTAAACGATCTGAAACGACCCAATTTGTATATGTGTACGAAATGACTTCGTACAGCTGATCGTCCTGTACGAACTAGGTTCGTCCAGTACGAACGGTTATTACAAGGTCGGTTCTAGAAACTGCTGAAAACTGTCCTAAGTCGGTTTATCGTTTGGACGAAAATATGTTCGTCTGGACGAAAATTTTCCAGAGAGCCGATCGTCCTGGACGATTATTTATTTCGTCTGGACGAAAATTTTCCAGAGGACCAATCGCCGGGGACGATAATTTGGTTTCGTCTGGACGAAAATTTTCCAGAGAGCTGTTCGTCCGGTACGATATTTATTTTCGTCTGGACGAAATTTTTCCAGAGGACTGGTCGCCTCGTACGATGGTAAAATTCGTCTGGACGAAATTTTACAGAGAACCCATCGTCCGGGACGATATTAAAATTCGTCCTGGACGAATAGGACTTAGAAAAATTTTTCAAAGCAAGTTCCTATTCGTTCCAAGTGCTCTATAGGAGATAACTGACAGATCGTCCAGTACGATAAATATCGTCCTGTACGATCAGTATAGAATTTCATGATCTCCTTAATTTGTGTGTGTGAGATTTTATTCACTCAATTACAATCACTCCCTTTCAAAATTAATTCAAAGAAAAGACAAACTTCAAATAAACAAAATATCATATGTTGAATTTGATTTGAAGTTTTCGTAGTCTGGAGTCTGATTTTCCTGAAATGTTAGTACACACAAGAGCAAGTGCAAATCTTCTAAAATTGTTAGGAGATAACTATACATCTGAACAATAATGTTTGGAATCATCAAAACTACATAAGTTGCACAAATATAAATCATTCAAATAGCAACTATTCAAACAATCTCCCCCTTTTTGATGATGGCAAAACAATTATTATTAGTATGGTTTCAAGTTAAAACAAATCTCTTATCTCCTAAACTCCCCCTGAATTTATGAGTACATTAAAATAAGGAGGCATTAAAGAACAATATTTTTGTTTTTCAAAAATTTTTAACACAGAAAATACAAACCACAAAAACACAAACACAAACATAATAATTTCTCCCCCTTTTTGACAGCAACAAAAAGTGAAGAAGAAAAAGACAAGAAATGTAAATAATAATATGAAATTCATTGTTAAAATTTAATCTAAATTGTGATTTGACATAGGGTATGCAATTTTAAACTAAAGATATTAGGTCAATCATAGAAATTCATAAAATTTATGAAATGATATAACATTGTAAGTAAGAAGAATTTATCAAAGACATGATTCAATTTAGACATTTTGATTATTGAAAATCATTACAAGTGAGATGTAAAAAAAATTCTATATTTCAAAGTTCAATAGAATATAAATGAACATTAGATCAACTTGAATTAAGAGATTAAACGAATTTGGAAAGAAGAGAATTACCTCATGTGGTGCTTTGCACATCTTTTCAAAGTTTTGGAGCACATTTTTGTGCATTTTTCTTTGGTTGGGCTTATTTTGTGCCTCTTTTTCACTTTGCAAATTTTTTGCGAATCCCTTTTGATTTTTGTACATTTGTACAATGTTCAAGAGTAATTTGACCAATTCTTTCCAAAATCTATAATCTAACATTTCAAATATTTCTAGGTGCATAAATATCATTTGAGCATAGAAATACAAAATAAGAAAACATCAAAATTGCAATAACAATATTAAATTTTATGTAGTCTAAATGAATAGACATGAATTTAAAAATTCTAAATACAACAAGTTATAAACAAATTATAAATTTAGAAAGTCTAGATTTTCTAATATAGATAATCTCACATTACAATCGAATTTGAGCACAATGTAGATTAAAAATAATATTAATGAAATTCATAAAGATTAGCCACATTTCAAAACAAATCTAAGACAAACAAACTTTCATTGATTAAAAAAAAATTACATAAAAAACATTGAACTAAAAAAAACATAACAACAATCACAATAACACATATAAGATAAAAACAAAACAACAAAACAAAAAATACAACAGACACACATAAAAAAAAAAAACTTCTACTGTTCTGGAGGAGGAGGAGGAGGAATGCCGCCAAAGAGGTTGAAGTAGGAGGCCATCAACATTACATTGGTATTTATTTCATGAACTTCATCTCTAATATTACCAATGTCATGTTGCTGCTGCGTAAGATGAGCATCAAATTGATCAAACCTTTGATCAATGTGAGTCTCTAGTCTATCAAATCTCTCAATCAGATTCTGGTAATCTGATTGAGAAGCAGAAGCTTGCACTCCTTCTTCTTCTTCTTCTGAAGCACTGCCATGTGCTTTTTCTTTTTCTTTTTCCTCCTTGAAGAGCAGTCTGAATGATGCATCGTTGTAGTAAACTGGCTCTTCATATTCCTCATCAGGATGCACTATATTGTACTTCTTCTCCAAAATATAAGTAATCAAGTGCCCTAAAGAAATGTTCTTCTTCCTCTTCTGATCAGGATGTCCTATTTCTGAAAGCCCATAGATATGATCTAGGATGAGTTGGGCTTCATCAATAGGTTGTCTTTTCATGATTAAAAAAGTTAGACAAGAAAGGAGAGGAGTAATGTTAATCCTATCACCAGCTTTAGGAATAATTGAGGATCTAAGGATATGCTGGATGATTCGGGCATCTTGGGTCATACCGGCCACTCTAGCAACATGATTGTCAATTGCATTTTCTCTAATTACCCTATTGATTTCAACCATGGAAGAGTTTTCTGACATTAGGGTGTGGGCTCTATATCCTTCAGTCCTTAAGTTTAAAAATGCACCAAGGTCGTGCTTGGTGATCTCAACTTTTTTCTTAAAAACAAAAGAACTAATGATAGAGTGGTCAGAATTGAAACTCATGTTGGCTAGGAAGTAATGGTAGGTTTGCTTATTGTAGAGGTGGACAAGAGAAAGAATGAAATGAAATTGGGTTGAGGCGAAGAGGTGTAATACCCGAAATTTCAACTCCGTTTGGATAAGAATGCGAGACGGAGTGATTTTTGCAGATGCAAAACGAGGAAAAGATTCCTCATTTGCTTTGGAAAGGAAGTTGTCTGGGGCATTCCTGTTAGGTTTCTTCACCAAAACTTTTTGTCTTTTGCTAGAGGAGGCCATAGTTGATTTGATGTAGAAAGGGATTGAAAAAGATGTTTGAAAGTGTGATTGTCAAGTTTGAAAGCCTTCATATTTAAAGAAAAACGATACGTTCGTCCTGGACGAAAATATTCGTCCTGGACGAAAAATTATCGTTCGTCTGGACGAAGTAATTTCGTACAGACGATCCAATTCGTCCAAAATGTAACGGCTTTTCGTATTCAACACAACTTACGATGCGTCCCTTCGTACAGGCTTTTTGACTTGACCGATCGTACATACGAAAAAATTTCGTACAGACGATCGAAAAGCGTTTCGTTTTAATGACTCTTGAAAACCGTCCCCTACAATGAATCGACACATGTTCGTACAGACGAAAAAAATTTCGTACAGACGAAGTTCGTATTAAAAACTGTCTTATCCACTCAACCGCTGCATTCAATCGTCCCGACGTTTGAGAAAAAGAAAAAATTCGTACTGGACGATCACAGATCGTACAGACGATCCAATAAAAAACTGCTCTCAAAACGGTTTAAATTCGCGCAAACTGTTTCTTAACACATCGTCCCGTACGAAAATATTTCGTCCTGGACGATTTCCTCCAAAAAAAAATTTTTGATTTTAAATTTTTTAATTTAACAAAATCAACAAAAACAATCAACAACACAGAAAACATAAGACAAAATCATAAATCCAAAAACAATTCATACAAAAACACACAAAATTCACAAAATTACAAAAACAAAACACAACAAGTATCAATGTTGCAAAGACATTTTGGTTAAGCATTCAAATCAATAACACCAAGCCTTGTTCTTAAAGTACTGAAGGTATCAAAGGCTAAAGGTTTTGTAAAAATGTCTGCAAGTTGATTTTCAGTTGAAACATGTATGAGTTCAATTTCTCCTTTGGATACATGATCCCTTATGAAATGATGCCTTATATCAATGTGTTTGGTTCTAGAATGTTGAATAGGATTTTTGGAAATGCAAATAGCACTAGTATTGTCACAATAAATTGGAATAGTGCCTATAGTTAATCCTAAGTCAATCAACTGTTGTTTTAACCAAAGTACTTGTGCCACACAACTTCCTAATGCAATGTATTCTGCTTCTGCAGTAGATAGTGCCACTGAATTTTGTTTTCTACTAGACCATGAAACTAATGAATTTCCAATGAATTGACATGTTCCAGAAGTGCTTTTCCTATCCACTCTACAGCCTGCAAAGTCAGAATCTGAGTAACCAATAATTTCAAATGAAGAGCTAAACTTAGGATACCAAATTCCTAAGTTTTGAGTTCCTAGTAGATATCTTAAAATCCTTTTCACTGCTGTCAAATGTGATTCTTTTGGATCTGATTGAAATCTAGCACATAAGCAAACACTAAACATAATATCTGGTCGGCTAGCAGTCAAGTAAAGTAAAGATCCAATTATCCCTCTAAATTTCTTTTGATCAACAGATTTTCCCTTAAGGTCTTTATCCAACTGAACTGAAGAACTCATTGGTGTACTAACAGGTTTAGCATTGTCCATTTCATATTTTTTGAGGATGTCCTTAATATATTTGGTTTGACTAAGAAAAGTACCTTCCTCAAGTTGCTTAATGCTAAATCCTAGAAAGTAATTTAAATCTCCCATTAGACTCATTTCAAATTCACTACTCATTGTTTTAGAAAAATCATCACAAAGATGTTTATTTGAAGATCCAAAGATGATGTCATCCACATAAATTTGAACAATAAGTATATCCTTTCCAATTTTCCTTAAAAAGAGAGTTGTATCCACACTTCCTTTTTCAAAAGATCTTTCAAGTAGGAAGGTGCTTAACCTCTCATACCAAGCCCTAGGTGCCTGTTTCAATCCATATAATGCCTTTTTTAATTTGAAAACATGATTTGGAAATTTAGAATTTTCAAAACCTGGAGGTTGTTCTACAAAAACATCTTCTTCAATTACTCCATTTAAAAAGGCACTTTTGACATCCATTTGAAACAATTTAAAACCTTTAAAACAGGCAAAGGCTAGTAAAACCCTAATTGCTTCAAGTCTAGCTACAGGGGCAAAAGTTTCCTCAAAATCAATTCCTTCAATTTGATTATACCCCTTAGCTACTAATCTAGCCTTATTTCTAATGACTACTCCTGAGTCATTCATTTTATTTTTGAACACCCACTTGGTTCCAACAACACTTTGATCTTTTGGCCTTGTAGTTAGTTCCCAAACTTTATTTCTTACAAATTGATTCAACTCTTCTTGCATGGCCAATATCCAAAATTCATCTGAAAGTGCTTGATCAATGTTAGTGGGTTCAACAGTTGAAATAAAGGCTGAATGATTGACTTCCTTGTTTAATCCACGCCTAGTTCTAACACCCTCACTTGGTTCACCTATGATTAATTCCTTTGGGTGGTTTTTAGAAAATCTCAAATCTCTAGGCAAAGGGTCTTCTCTTTCTAAATTTTCTTCCACATTTTCTTCCAAATTTAATCTATCAATCTTTTGGGAGTTTTCTTCAATTTCTTCTTCAACAACTTTTGGCTCTTCCATGTTTCCATTTTCATCAAAAACAACATGTGTGGTTTCTTCAATGACTAAAGTTCTTTTGTTGAATACTCTATAAGATTTTCCAACACTTGAATATCCAACAAAAATTCCTTCATCTGATTTTGGATCAAATTTTCCTAAGGCAGATTTTCCATTATTATGTATGAACACCTTGCAACCAAATACATGCAAATGAGACAAATTTGGTGTTCTTCCTTTTAGCAACTCATAGGGTGTTTTATTCAAATTTGATCTCACATTCACCCTATTCAGAACATAGCATGCAGTGCTAACCGCCTCAGCCCAAAAATATCTAGGAAGAGAGTATTCTGCTAACATTGCTCGGGCGGCTTCTATTAATGTTCTGTTCTTTCTTTCAACTACTCCATTTTGTTGAGGAGTTCTAGGTGCAGAAAAATTGTGATCAATCCCCTTTTCTTTACAGAAATCTTCAAATCTTTCATTTTCAAATTCTCCTCCATGATCACTTTGTATAGAAATTATTTCACATCCTAGTTTTCTTTGTATCCAAGTTGAAAAATTTCTGAATTCCTCAAATGATTCACTCTTATGAAAAAGAAATTTAACCCAGGTGAATCTTGAAAAATCATCTACTATAACAAATCCATATACCTTTCCTCCTAGACTAACAGTGCTTACTGGTCCAAAAAGATCCATGTGTAGAATTTCTAAAGGTTTACTGGTCCTAAGATCTTTAATGGACTTAAAAGAGGACTTCACTTGTTTTCCTAATTGACATGCATCACACAGATGGTCCTTAGTAAAGTCTAGTTTAGGTATTCCTCTCACCAAATTCTTTTGGGTAATTTTTCTAAGATTTTTCATACTAGAATGACAAAGTCTCCTATGCCAAAGCCATGATTCATCAGAAACAGTTTTCAAACAAAAAGCAGTAGGAGATTGAATACAATTTAAATCTAGCATGTAGACATTGTTCACCCTTTTTCCATTTAAAACAATTTTCCCATTTAGGCTAATTATGCAGCTAGTAGGTAAAAATTTTACATTATAGCCCTTATCACATAGCTGACTTATGCTAAGCAAATTATGTTTCAAGCCTTCAACTAATAAAACATTATCTATGAAAAAGTTTTTCAAATTTCCAATCATACCTGATCCAACCACTTTCTTTGTGGTATTATCTCCAAGTGTAACCTTGCCTCCACTCCTGGCTTCCAGCGTTATGAATTGAGCAGTATCTCCAGTCATGTGCTTAGAACATCCGCTGTCCAGGTACCATATACTCTCACGAGGTCTTGTGTGAGAGTATACCTGCAAAATTCTCAAATGTTAGACCTGGGAACCCAAACTAGTTTGGGTTCACCTTTATGAAATTTATAATCAGATGCATGTGTGATATGTCTAGGTTTATGCATCTTAGTTCTCCACACCAAATTAGGTTTCATCTTTAAAGTGCAGGTGTGAGATATATGTCCCAAAAATCCACAATTGTTACATTTAACATTAGGAAAAATATTCCTATGTTTTCTCTCATATGATTGTCTTCTAAGGGATTTCATGAATTTAGGATAATATTTAGGATTTGTAAAATCTTCAAGTTTAGGGGGGTTCCTATTATCCTCGAGAGCTCTTATAGTAAGTTTGTAAAATGAATTCATTTCCTCCAAGATTCGATTTGTATAATTGACTCTATATGTCTTGTGCTCAGATTCATCCTTAAATTTCTCAAATTCTTTTTCAAGTTCAGCATAGGATGATTTTAAATTCTCAAAATTTTTATTCAAGTCATCATATTCATCAAGTAGTTTCATGTGGTTGCTATCAATTAAAGCATGATCTTTCCTAAGGATTTCGTGTTCCTTATTAAGCTCTTCCAATTCTAAAACTAAACTAGCATGCATCTTTTTCGTTTTCCTATATGCATCATGCATGTGTTCAGAAACTTCAAACAATTCATTATAAGTTAAATCACATACCTCTTCTTGATCTGATTGTTCAGCTTTATCTGCCATCAAGCAAAGGTTGGTGACTTCTTCTTCTTTTTCAGTCTCAGATGAGTCTGAAGCTGAGTCCGCCCAAAAAGCCTTTTGAAACTTCTTCTTGCCCTTCTTTACCATTGGTTTCTCCTCTACCTTCTCCTTGCTAGGAGTGGCTTTGAGTTTTGGACAATCAGTCTTTATATGACCTGGTTTCCTGCATTCATAACAAATCACTTCATTAGAAACCTTGCCATTTCTGTTATACTTACCTCTATTCCATTGCTGGCGTCTCTTCTGCTTCCTCTTTAAAAAGCTTTTGAATTGTCTAGTCATCAGTGCTATATCATCTTCATCCTCAGGTTGTGAGTGTTCACTTTCTGACTCTTCCACATTTAGTGCAATATTCTTGTCCTTTCTTGGTTCACCTGCATCAATCTTTCTTTGACTTACTCCTTGCTCGTAAGCAATGAGTGAACCAAGAAGATTGTCAATAGAATAAATGTTCAGATCTTTTGACTCTGTAATTGCAGTAATTTTAGCATCGTATGCAGTAGGTAAACAACGAAGAATCTTATTAACCATTTCAGCATTAGTTAATTCCCTACCAAGTGCATGCAAAGAGGTGACAATTTGAGTGAATCTTGTGTACATGTCAGATATAGATTCATTAGGTTTCATGCGAAATAATTCGTAGTCATGTAACAAGATATTGAGTCTTGATTGCTTAACCTCATTTGTCCCTTCATAAGTAATACAAAGTCTATCCCATATGTCTTTTCCGCTTTTACAAGTGGAAACTCGCATGTAGTCTTCAGATTTTAAAGCACAAAAGAAACTATTTAAACATTTCGCATTTAATTGTGCTAAGTCACGTTCTTCTATAGTCCAATCTGCATAGGGTGTATCTACCCTAATTCCATCAACTAATCTAGTTGGTTTTGTGTAACCTTCCTGGACTAACATCCACATGCGATAATCAAGTGACTGTAAGAAAGTAGACATGCGTGTTTTCCAAAAATCAAAAGGAATATTGTCAAACAGTGGAGGTCTAGTGATAGAGTAACCCTCAGGTGTGTTTCGGTTTCCAAATGTAGCCATCTACGTTAATCAAAAAGTAGTTCAAACTTATGATTTTGAAACAATGCTCTGATACCACTTGTTGAGTCTAGTAATTAGGTTGTTAAGCCTAAGTAAATGTCCCACGGCTACCAAGAGGGGGGTGAATTGGTAGTTTTAAAAATTTTAAACCCTCTTAAAATTAAAGTTGAACCGAAATAAAATTTTCTTTTAAAGTTTGTAGAAAAATATTTTTCAACCACAGAGTTTGTTAAAACTGAAATTTAAAATGCGGAAACGTAAAAGCAATAAAGTAAATGACACCAGATTTATAGTGGTTCGGTCTATAACCAGACCTACATCCACTCCTCAGAGGCACCCTCTGAGTATTGCACTAATACCACAAAGTGACTCTCCTTTAGCACCCACAGCAAGGCGGAGAAGCCTGTACAAAACCCTCTTTTCACCACTACCCGGTGCGGCAGAGAACCGTCGTCCTTTTACACAATCCACAGTGCTGGCAGAGAACCGTCGTCCTTTCACACTCTCCTAGTGTGGGCAGAGAACCCTACGGCTGTTCACACTTTCCAAGTGTAGGCAGAGAACCTCCTTCCTTTTACACTCTCCTAGTGTAGGCAGAGAACCCACGTCTGTTCACACTCTCCAAGTGTCGGCAGAGAACCGGACCTTCTTGAATGATCTTCTCACAAGAATCTAGAAGGAAGAAAGAAAAGAGTGAAGAAATCCAATTTCACAAGTAGAGATTCTTACCTTAGCAATCCAAGTGAAGCCTTCTTGCTCCAATGGTAGGAATCCTCCTTTGAATGCTCTCTTCCACTCTCCCCTTGGCTATTCTCTCAATAGGCACGAAGATCAAATGATAAAAAGATTGGGTGGCAGTCTAATTTGGACTATTTATACAAAAGACAAGAAAAACCGCCCAAAAACTGCAAGTTTTCAATTCTGTACGCAGTGGATCGTCCCGTACGATCCTGGATCGTCCTGGACGATTTTACTTAAACGATCTGAAACGACCCAATTTGTATATGTGTACGAAATGACTTCGTACAGCTGATCGTCCTGTACGAACTAGGTTCGTCCAGTACGAACGGTTATTACAAGGTCGGTTCTAGAAACTGCTGAAAACTGTCCTAAGTCGGTTTATCGTTTGGACGAAAATATGTTCGTCTGGACGAAAATTTTCCAGAGAGCCGATCGTCCTGGACGATTATTTATTTTGTCTGGACGAAAATTTTCCAGAGGACCATTCGCCGGGGATGATAATTTGGTTTCGTCTGGACGAAAATTTTCCAGAGAGCTGTTCGTCCGGTACGATATTTATTTTCGTCTGGACGAAATTTTTCCAGAGGACTGGTCGCCCAGTACGATGGTAAAATTCGTCTGGACGAAATGTTTACAGAGAACCCATCGTCCGGGACGATATTAAAATTCGTCCTGGACGAATAGGACTTAGAAAAATTTTTCAAAGCAAGTTCCTATTCGTTCCAAGTGCTCTATAGGAGATAACTGACAGATCGTCCAGTACGATAAATATCGTCCTGTACGATCAGTATAGAATTTCATGATCTCCTAATTTGTGTGTGTGAGATTTTATTCACTCAATTACAATCACTCCCTTTCAAAATTAATTCAAAGAAAAGACAAACTTCAAATAAACAAAATATCATATGTTGAATTTGATTTGAAGTTTTCGTAGTCTGGAGTCTGATTTTCCTGAAATGTTAGTACACACAAGAGCAAGTGCAAATCTTCTAAAATTGTTAGGAGATAACTATACATCTGAACAATAATGTTTGGAATCATCAAAACTACATAAGTTGCATAAATATAACTCATTCAAATAGCAACTATTCAAACAATAACTACACCTACATCCACTCCTCAGAGGCACCCTCTGAGTATTGCACTAAAACCAATAGTGACTCTCCTTTAGCACCTACAGCAAGGCGGAGAAGCCTTTACAACACACTCTTTTCACCACTACCCGGTGCAGCAGAGAACCATCATCCTTTTACACAATCCACAGTGCTGGCAGAGAACCGTCGTCCTTTTACACTCTCCTAGTGTGGGCAGAGAACCCTACCGCTGTTCACACTCTCAAAGTGTAGGCAGAGAACCGTCGTCCTTTTACACACTCCTAGTGTTGGCAGAGAACTGGATCTCCTTGACTGATCTTCTCACAAGAATCTAGAAGGAAGAAGGAAAAGAGTGAAGTAATCCAAATTCACAAGTAGAGACTCTTACCTTTGAAATCCAAGTGAAGCTTTCTCGCTCAAGTGGTAGGAATCCTCCTTTGAATGCTCTCTTACACTCTCTCCTTGGCTATTCTCTCAAGAGGCACGAAGATCAAATGACAAAAAGATTGGGTGGCAGTCTAATTTGGACTATTTATATGAAAGACAAGAAAAACTGCCCAAAAACTGCAAGTTTTTAATTCTGTACGCAGTGGATCGTCCTGTACGATCATGGATCATCCTGGACGATTTTACTTAAACGATCTGAAACAACCCTATTTGAATATGTGTACGAAATGTCTTCGTACAGATGATCGTCCTGTACGAACTAGGTTCGTCCAGTACGAGCGGTTATTACTAGGTCGGTTTTAGAAACTGCTGAAAACTTTTCTAAGTCGGTTAATCGTTTGGACGAAAATATGTTCGTCTGGACGAAAATTCTCCAAATACCCGATCGTCCTGGACGATTATTTACTTCGTCTGGATGAAAATATTTCAGAGGACCAATCCCCACGGACGATAATTTGTTTTCGACTGGATGAAAATTTTCCAGAGACCTGATCGTCCGGTACGATATTTAATTTCATCTGGACGAAAATTTTCCAGAGGACCGGTCGCCTCGTACGATAATAAAATTCATCTGGATGAAAATTTTACAGAGAACCAATCATCTGGTATGATAATTATGTTCGTCCTGGACGAATAGGACTTAGAAAAATTTTTCCGAGCAAGTTCCTATTCGTTCCATGTGCCCTATAGGAGATAACTGTCCGATCGTCCCGTACGATAGGATATCGTCCAGTACGATCAGTATAAAATCTTATGATCTCCTTATGTGTGTGTGAATGTTTTTTTTTATTCACTCAATTACAATCTCTCCCTTTCAAAATTAATTCAAAGAAAAAAAAATGCAAACTTTAAATTAACAAAGTATCTCATGTTGAATTTGATTTGAAGTTATCGTAGTATGGAGTCTGATTTTCCTGAAATGTTAGTACACACAAGAGCAAATGCAAATCTTCTAAAATTGTTAGGAGATAACTACATATTTAAACAATAATGTTTGGAATCATCAAAACTACATAAGTTGCAAAAATATAAATCATTCAAATAGCAACTATTCTAACATTGTTCCTCCCGAATAAACCCGGCTTCGGCCAATTTCTTAACTTCAGAAATGACTTGTTGTTCAATTTCTAAGCGCATGCGTCTAGGAGCTTGTTTGACAGGAATGATATCATGCCGAACTCCAAGTTTATGAACTACTACCTCAGCAGGTAAACCTGGCATTTCATCGTATGTCCAGGCAAAGCAATCCCTAAACTCAGACAAAAGTTGGATCAAATCTTGGGTCTCTCCCTCGCTCAATTGAGCACTTATAAAGATTGGACGGGGATCGTCATCGGTTCCCAGGTTAATTTCTTTTAATTTATCGACTGTCGATTTGATTCCTTCTTCTAATTAAGGGGGTGCATCCCAAACTTGAAGATCATCAGGATCATCTAAAGTCTCCAAACTTAGCCCATCAAGAGGACAGAAAGGATCTGCAGGGACATTTGGCGATTCAAGATGGTAAGTTATCATTAGGCAAAACTCATCGTCATTGAATGAACTAACAGTTCCAAAGCCGATACCACTTGTAGGAAGACACTTGTGCGATAGGCAACCCCTATAGATCTCACTTCATCTCAGTAGGAGACTTCCATTTAACACTATGAACTTCTAGTTACATCATTATCTTTACCATAATCTTGGATATTGCAGTCACTCACTGCTCCTCTCAAGCTATATCTTATTCTTTTCTTCTTTTAATCAGGGGTTTAAAAGATGACATAACCACCCGAGTCAATTCTTTCCTTGGGTAAACTAGCATATTATATGATAATGTTAATTTCCCTTTCAATATTTTCTTTCTAGCCAGTCCTTGAAGATGTAGAAATCTTTGATATGAAGGTTAATTACCTAATGACATGGGTAAAAATTTGGGTAGCTAGCTTGATTAGAATCTTTTGGCCTCTTGCAATATGGCAGTTCTAGGACTGCTACCGATGCTTGTTGAAATAGTTTGGCTACACATTCATTCATGCAAGTGTATTTTTTTATTCATTTTCTCTTTGAGTGAGGTGAACATTTAATATCAGATTCCCATTATTTTCCCTGGTTATTCTCCTACACTAGTAAATGTTTGAGGCTTATCGTTTCCCCCAAGTATCGATTTTGGATGAGGGATAGGATTCACCATTTACTTTCCCCTTTCTTCTTTGTACACTGGTTGTTTTCCCTTATCAACATTATACACAAGCTATTTTCCTTTATTATCCCTATAAAAGAATATAGATTTGGCTTTTCCTCTTATGGTGTCCGAAGATATGGCTTTCTTGGTTTTATCAGAGTGGCCTACTTATTTTGACAAGTTTAACTTTTGAAACATTTCCACTATGTAGAGAAGGTCCTAAAATGTAGTAATAGAGGCCATGCACAAAGATAGTTTCATCATATGATCCAAGTTTTGCATCAACAATTCAATGGTATGCTTCTATTTTAACTATTGCTCAAATTTCATACTTAAGTTGTGCCATCATTTTATATTCTTGGTCATTAATTTATCCCATTTTTATTTTTCTAGGGTGAGGTTATAAATAGTTATCTTCTTGGTTGTGGTGACAAACCTCTTCACCAATATAATTTCAAATTCTGCAAAAGTCTTCATAGAATCATTTGCTAGTTTAGTGTACCTTTCAAAAGCAGTTGAAGTCAAACTACTGACAAACGGTCAAAAGAGTACTGGGTTGTTACCCCTCGTCTTGCCACAAGTAGCTTTAACCTAGGCCAAGTGTTACTTGGGTCGAATTCTACTAAATAGGGTTGACCCTTGCCTGTTAGCTTCTTCGCTTGATTAGTGGCTATAATAGCCTTGATCTCCTCATTGATTTTTTCCTCTACTTATGTAGTCATCCCAAGCTCTGAGGTACTTTGTTCTATAGAGTATGCTGGTAGATTAAGTTATTGATCTCATTTCCACCTTCAGGAGTGTTCTATACTTTTGAGACTTAAGGCATTTGGAGGTTTGAAGGATTAGTAGGAGTAGGTATAGGGAATATGCTATTAATTATCTATATTATCTACATCATCAATATCCTTTGGGCCATCATCTCAATCATCTTCTTCTTTAATTAAGAAATTTTTTCCATCTTTAGACCTTTTTATCGTTTCATTTTCCTTTGCATATTTGCAAGTGTGATATTTTTAGCATTGAAGTGGATTCTCTTTAAATTCATCTTTTCCTTCTTTTGAAAGGTGACCACATCTCCAAGCAACAGACTCCAGTGGCATTGGTGTGCTAGTCTGGTTGATGATAGACAATCCCCATCATCATAGTCAGTATCAACATGTCTTTCCATATAGGCCTCCCCAACATCCATGGTTTCTTCTTAATCTTCTTCCTCTTCCTGTACTTAAATTTTTAGGTGACATAGCCACTAGATCTCTGATTCATTATTTGATAAGAAGAGTTCCTCAATCCATGAACTACGATCGAAGTTGACCTCTTCCTTAGATGGAACTAGTGAATGATGGGTCCCTTAGAGTATTCCTTAAGGTGTCAACTGTTAAGTTGGTCATCATTATGGGCCTTCTTTGGGAACCATTTGTGATGATTTTATTAATGTGGGTAGATCTATAAGAAGCTACACCGAATGTTATGCCTATATTAAGTCTTTTTCAATATAGTTTCTCCTTATGAGGCCTTCGCCTCCATACTTATTTTCCTTTACAGTGGGTCCTTTTGGCGATGGATCCCTGAACACGTAATTAGGGTGTCACACCTTGATGCTCACCATGTGGAGCTTGTCTTTGTTCCTTCTTTTTACCATAATAGGTGGTAGCCTTTCTCCCTTTGCCCCTATTACAAACGGCTATTGAGATTTCTTTTTCTTCAGTCACTTCTTCTTCGCCACTTTTTATTACAATCCAGGTCCACTACTTTGTGATTTTGATGATGACAAATAATAGTATTAAAATTTTTCTTTTCTTAGTGAATGTTTTGGATATTCTTTTTATCTTTGAGCACTAACATTATAGGTAAAATATACACCGCTCAAGGCTATTGGAAGGTCAAGAATGGGTAGAATAGGATGTCAAGTAAAAGTCTTTATATTTTAATTTTTCTTTATTTTATATTTCTTGAGTCTAACCATATAAGAGTGTATGCAATTTGGTGAACGAACACACACACATAAGAGGGGGGGGGGGGGGGGGGTAAAAAAATTAAAGTTAACATTTTTATAATAACCATACAATACGACTTAAAATCATATTATTAGATCAATTATAGAGAGAACGAGCTTAACATCTAATTGAATATTTAGTCTATGTGAACTAATCATATTGTACAATATAGATCATATTATATGATTTGTTACAATCTAAAAACCCTTGCGGCCGAATAAATTAAGTAAGACATTCAAAATTTAAAATTTATAATTATCATACTATATGATATGAATCATATTGTATGAAAATTTGAAATCTTATTCGAATTAACTCTGAAAGTTCGTTAGGGATGTTAAGCCCTTATGAACTAGCCCAAGGCTAATAATGAGATAGAGAGGTCAATCAGTATTTAAAACAAACACAATCTTAAATCCAAAAACAAGATTCACCACATTCAAAACCAACGATGCGAAAATTAAATGCGGAAGCAAATAATAAGAAAGAACACACCAGATTTATAGAGGTTCGGTCAAACCTTGACCTACGTCCACTCCTTGGAGGCACCCTCCAAGTATTGCACTAAAATAAGTATCTCTCCTTTAGCCCCCACAGATAGGAGGAGAAGTCCTTACAAAATCACTTCCACCTTCCCCGGTGCGGCGGAATCATCGGGTCCTTTGACACCAAAGAGATCTTCTTCTTTGGTTAACTTCCCTCGAGACAAGCCTTGAATCCGACGGTATTAAGATGCAAGCCTGCGGAGCAACCATGTGTAATCCCCCTCCACACTCCCTTGAGTCCCCCATCACAAGATCTTCTCCCTCTCTCAGACTTCACCCGTTCCTCACTCCCTTTCAAGCTTTCTCTTCAAGTTTCCCCCACAAGAGCGAAGCTACAATAGCTGCCAAAGATACTTACAAAGTTCCTTGTCATAGCTTAAATAAAAGAGCTAAAAACGAGCTCATTAATGCAAGTTGTCGACTTTATCATCTAGGACGATTGATATATCATCTTGGCCGATTAGTTCAAATATGAGGAAAATCGACCTGAATATCGCCCTGAAATAAAGCTGGCTGATGTCCAATCGGCCCGGATGATCTTGCGATCAGCCCGGATGAAATCACCATTAATTACTTTCCTTAATTGCTAGAAAAATTTTGGAAAAATTATCTTGGACATCCTGGCTGATATTATAGAGTGCAGGCCGATCCACAAGGCCGATGTCCAAAAATAAGTAATTCCTAAATAGATCTAGCGGCAGAAACTTTTTGAATTTAGCCTATCATCCTGGCCGATACAAAATCATCCAGGACGATGTGTTTTGCATAATGACGGCTGCTTTAATGAGGATGCCCTAATTAGGATTTTTGCTTTTGAACAGATCATCCCGACCGATATACATATCGTCCAGGATGATGTTACCAAAAACAGTAAACTCTAGGGAACAGTCAGAAACTCTTATAATTTACAAAGCATCAGGAGCCACAACAAATACAATAAACTCAAAAAAGGAAAAAGTGTACAAACTGACTCAGATCTAGTCTACCCAATCTTGAGGAGGTTTCAAATTGCAGTCCAATACTGTGAACCTGAAATGTCAGTACATAAGGCAGTCGTAGAGAAATAAAAATATTTTCTATCATCAAAATCATAAATCATTGATCCACAACACTCTCCCCCTTTTTGATGATGTCAAACAATTCAATTTAAATTTTCAAAAAAGTAAATTCTCCTAATCTCCCCCTCACTAGAATAAACCCTTTTAAAAAATAGGGGAAATAAAAAATATTATTTTTTTAATTTTTTGAAAAAAAAGGATATAAATTCAATCTTACATTCTCCCCCTTTAACATTATCAAAAAGAGAGGAGGCACAAAAAACAAAACAAATAAAAGAAAAAAAGTGTTCCCTGATCTAGTGAAAAAGCAAATATTATTAAAATGAGAAAGTTACCTCTTAGTTTTAATAAAAAAACTTAGTAGAATTGGATTGACAATGCATATCCCAGAAAATGTTAGAAATTTAGAATTTGATAATCCAAACTCAAGTTCTTTAAAAAGGCTCAAAAAATTTTTAATTCAATATCTAAATCATAAGAAAAATTAGAGAAAGAAATAGTAATTTTTCAAAACTCCTTTCATAAAATATGTCTAATAGAAGATTAATGCACGAATTGTTGAATCAGGAATCAAGATTTTCAAACTCAAGTATCGAAAATATTAAGGGTTTTCTTAAGCTTTAAGTGTCACGACCCGACCCGACGGGGACGGATCCCTCCCGAGCCGGATCGCGACAGAACGTCTTTCTTATCCAGGATCTGGCTTTGGAATTTGGTTACTGAACTGATCTTCCAAATACTTAAACTCAACAGGCACACAATCACAGAACAACAGAGCTACTATAAATCATCAAACACAGCGGAACAAAATATCTATCTTTTCATTTCCTCAAAATAATCATCTACAGAACAGTACATGGCTTTCAACAGAAAGAAAGATAGAACAGAAAAGCCATGACTGTACGAAAATCAAAAGTACAAAAGTACCTATACTGATCAGACTCTGAACTCTAGTCCTGGACTTCCTTCCCTTTCCCAGAACCTGAAAACCACCAGAAAGCAAGGGTGAGCTCAACAGCTCAGCAAAGCAACAAACCCCCAATCTAAATTCTCAGAAACCAAAACCAAACTCATCAGACAGAAATCAGATCGGAAATTGGAATAGAATCGGATCTCGAATCAGAATAGAATCGAAAATCAGAACTTATACGGACAGATATCAAATCAGAATCAGAGTCGTACAGATCAGATCACAGAACAGAATAAATCAACAGAGTCAGAATTATACAGAAATCAGAAATCAGAATTTGCAGATCATATCATATCAGAATCACAATTGCATACAGAACAAATACAGAAAACAGAACAGATTCATATGTCATTCACAGCTTGCCCTGACACTGACGGAATCTCTACGGATTCCGGCCCCTTATGCCTCCCTTCCCAGACACTGACTGAATCTCATAGGATCCAGGCCCCTTATACCTCCCTTTGTGCTCACGGCACCAGAACAGATGTGCTTATAGCACCAGAACAGAATTCATCGGATCCGGAACAGAACAGATATCAAATTTCAGATTTGAGCTCATTTCAGATTTCCCATTTCGCTAACTGAATCGCATAGGATCCAGACCCCTTATAACTCCCTTTTTATAGCTTATACATATAGCATTTCAATTCAAAGAAAATCCGGACAAAGCAGAAATTACCCAAAAATCGGGCAGCACAACGGCAGTATACAGAATTTACACAAAATTTCCTGCAAAGAAAATTTACCGAATTCGCACAGAATACAGATAATCATATTCCAGAACATTTATTCTACTGCACAGAGAATTTACAATTTCACAGAAAATTATAGTCTACGAAAAACATCGCCGAATAAAAAATACCAGGACAAAAATCTTCAGAAAATAACCAAAATGTGCACACTCGGCACGTCAACAATATACGGAAAGTTACACGGTAAAAACTGAACCAATCAAAAGATACGGACGAAAAACCGTAACGGAAACGAAATCCGGACAGAAATTACCGCCAAATGCGACGGAACTGAAAATTGAGAAAGGCGGAATGTGCCTTACCTCGAGCACAGCAATTTCCTGAACAGTCTCGTCGGACGAAAACGGCTCCGCGTCGTCCGAAAATCCACTTTTCCACAAAAGCCCTCGACTTTCTCTCTCCTCAGAAAAATCAGATATTTTATAAAAAGATTTTCTCTCTCTTCAAAACGACTGAAATCAGCTTTATAATCTTCAGATCGGCCCGGCCGATCGCGACATCGTCCCGGGACGATCCGACCAAAAGGATCGTCCTGGAATCCTCCCAGGGCTATTGTCTGGCCGATATTTTCTACAGTACCAATCGGCCTGGCCGATGTCTCCAATCGGCCTGGACGATGCCTACAGAAAATCACCTGGAACACTTCTGGACAGATTCTGGAGCTCATCTTCAACTGATCGTCCCAGGACGATCCCAGATCGTCCTGGACGATACTGGAGCAGATTTTTGATATTACATTAAGAAGTACAAGAATGATAAGCATTGAAATTTTTGGGCTCATTTTATGCCTCTTGACAATTGGTTGGCGCATTGCGCATCTTTTGATACACTTTGTGTATTCTATTTTTCAATTTGGCGTCTTTACGCATCTTTTATTTTTTGCATCATTGGCCTTTTTTTTTTTTGAATATGCTACCTTTCTTAAATCTTAAAAAACAAAAGTAAATCCATCCTAATGACAAAGCGAATTTCTTGATTAAGAAAATTATGAGTTAGATTCAACAACTTGCAAAAGATTCCTATTCAATAAATAAAATGTAAGGAGATAAAAAAAATTAGTTTTAAAAACCAATTAAAAAGATGAAGAAGATTTTAAATCAAAAGTAGAATAACCTCTTTTAGGAAATAGAGATTAAGAGTAAAAAACATGAGTTTCCTTTCTTTGACTGTTTTAGAGAAGTCAAACACAACTTACCAAAGATTTCAAGAAAAAACAGGAAGTAGATTTTTCATTTTTAGAAAAGTGAATGTGTGTGTTGATCAGAGAAAACTTTCACGAAAATGAAAATTTCAAAGAATAAACAAAATAAAAACACAAAATAAAAATGAAAAACATAAAAACAAAAACATAACACAAAAATACGTAAGGCTTTTAACCATTATCTCTCTCCTGGTCTGATGCTTTAGAAACTAGATCTGCCCATGAGATTTTTTGTCTTTCATTATTTCCCCAGTTTAAATTTTGCTTCACCTTGTCCTTTTCCTTCGTAAGAAGAATTTTTAAATTAGGGCACTGATTTTTTCTATGTCCAGGCTTCCTACATCAAAATCAAATAACGTCAGAAGGAATATGAACATCCTTACCATTTTTACCTTTTTTCCACTTTTGCTTATGCTTTGGTGAGCTTTGTGATTTGCTTGACAAGTCATTGCATTCGTCACCAACTAAGCTATCTCTTTCTGTATCTTCAGCTTTTAGAATAATCATTTTACCTGCATCCAAAAGTCTTTGACCCAAGCATTGCTCGTAGGCAATGAGTGAGCCAATCAAATTATCAATAGAATAATCATTCAAATCTTTTGATTCATTAATAGCAACAACTTTGGCATATATTTTTTCAAGTAAGCAGCGAAGAATTTTGTTAACTTTTTTAAAATTTAAAAATTCTTTTCCTAAGGCATGCAATGCTGTTACAATTTTAATGAACCTGGTATACATGTCTAAGATTGTTTCAAAAGATTTTATGGAAAATAGTTCAAAATCATGCATTAACATATTCAACTTGGATTGCTTGATTACACTAGTGCCTTCGTATATGTTGTGTAGTTTATCCCAAACTTCCTTACTAGCAGTGCACGTGGATGCTAACATGAAATCTTCAGAATTTAAAGCACATAAAAAGCAATTTAAAGATTTTGCATTCAGTTGAGCATTTAGTTGTTCTTCCCTGATCCATTGATTAAAAGAAATATCAATTTTAATTCAATTAATAATATGTGACGGTGATGAATAACCAGTTAAAATCATATGCCACATGCGAAAATCAATCGATTGCAAGAAAATAGTCATGCGAGTTTTCCAAAAATCAAAAGACATATTTTCAAATAAGGAGGTCTGGTGATTGAATAACCTTCCGCAACATTACGATTAGCCATGGATCAAAAAATTGAAAAGCTTTTAAAAACTTATTTTATGAATCCTGCTCTGATACCACTTGAAAGTTTGTTAGGGATGTTAAGCCCTTATGAACTGGCCTAAGGCTAATAATGATATAGAGAGGTCAATCAGTATTTAAAACAAACACAAACTTAAACCCAAAAACAAGATTCACCACAATCAAAACCAATGATGCAGAAATTAAATGCGAAAGTAAATAATAAGAAAGAACAATCCAAATTTATAGTGGTTTGGTCAAACATTAACCTATGTCCACTCCTTGGAGGCACCCTCCAAGTATTACACTAAAATAAGTGTCTCTCCTTTAGCCCCCACAGCTAGGCTGAGAAGCCCTTACAAAATCACTTCCAGCTTCCCTGGTGCGGTGGAGTCACCGGGTCCTTTAACACCAAAGAGATCTTCTTCTTTGGTGAACTTCCCTCGAGACAAGCCTTGAATCCGACGGTATTAAGATGCAAGCCTGCCGGAGAAACCGTGTGGAATGCCCCTCCATACTCCCTTGAGTCCCCCCTCACAGGATCTTCTCCCTCTCTTAGACTTCACCCATTCCTCACTCCCTTTCAAGCTTTCTCTTCAAGTTTCCCTCACAAGAATAAAGCTACAATGGCTGCCAAAGACACTTACAAAGTGCCTTGTCATAGCTTAAATAGAGGAGATAAAAATGAGCTCATTTATGCAAGTTGCCGACTTTATCGTCCTGGCTGATTAGTTCAAATATGAGAAAAATTGTCCTGAATATCGCCCTGAAATGAAGCTGACCGATGTCTAATCGGCTCGCACGATCTTGCGATCAGCCCGGACGAAATCACCAATAATTGCTATCATTAATTGCCAGAGAAATTTTGGAAAAAATATCCTGGATCGTCCTAGCCGATATTTTATAGTCCATGCCGGTCCACCAGGCTGATGTCCAAAAATATGTAATTCCTAAATTGATCTGGCAGGCAGAAACTTTCTGAATTTAGTCTATCATCCTGGCCAATACAAAATCATCCAAGACGATGTGTTTTTCGTAATGATGGCTGCTTTAATGAGGATGCCCTAAATAGGGTTTCTTCTTTTAAACAGATCGTCCCGGTCGATATAAATATCGTCCAAGATGATGTTATCAAAAATAATAAACTCTAGGAAACAGTTAGAAACTCTTATACGTTACAAAGCATCAGGAGCCATAATAAATACAATTGACTCAATAAAGGAAAAAGTGTACAAACTAACTCAGACCTAGTCTACCCAATCTTGAGCTGGTTCCAAATTACAGTCCGATCGTGTGAACCTGAAATGTTAGTACATAAGGCAGTCGTAGAGAAATAAAAATGTTTGCTATCATCAAAATCATAAACCATTGATCCACAATAAACTCTTATAATAAGTAAATTAAATTATGGTTTAACTAATGATAGTAGATCATACTGTATGATCATGATCATAATGTTTGATTAACAGAGATAAAATTTAGTCATTTTAAAGATCGTACTGAATGAAACCATGATTTTTGAACTAATCATACTATACCATATTTATATCATCATGGATGATCGACTTAGAATTAACTAATCATTTTGTATGAAGATAGCAATATCGGATGATTGACATAGATAATTTTAATCCTCACAAAAAGCATCCTGTATGAATAGAGATAAAGCAAACAGATTAATCTGGATGATTTTTAGATTGTCCTATATAATGTATTAAAAAAATTGAATTGTTTGTCTGAATGATTATTTGCATCGTATTAGATGGGTCTAGTTTTTGAACTGGTCATATTGAACAAATTTCATTTGTATTTTACGAATAGTGACGAACAACTTGAATTTTTAGGATTTCTTGAAGCCTAAGACTTAAGCAATGTTTTTAAAATCTCTTAGAAATAAGAGACCATAGTGTAACTATTGAAAAAACTCTGAGAGAGAAGCATTTAAGAGTGATCTAGGGTTTGAAAGGAAGGAAAAGGTAAGGTTGAGGGTGAGGGAGAAGAAGTGTGAGGGGATCACACAGTTGCTCCGGGTTAGCTACACCCTTACTCCACCTGTGATTTTTGTGAGTACTTAAATGCTCTCATGGGAGACGCTTCTAAAAAAAGTCCTCGAGATACTCTTCCTTCTCCAAAAGGGAGGAAAAGATTGGCGGTACTCTTCTTTATCTAGCAAGGAGAAAAATATTGGAGGTATGCTTCCTTCTATAGGAAGGAGAAAAAGATTTAGATTCTTTGCCTTCTCCAGGAGATAAAAAAATGATTCAAGGTCCACCATAGTCAACGGGAAAGGTGGCATAGCTTTTGGCACTCCACCGCATTAGGTTTTGTGAAAATGAGTTTGTAAGGGCTTCTCCGCCTTGCTATGGGAGATAAAGGAGAGTCACTTTGTATTATTGTTATACCCAGAGCGAAGGACTTTGAGGAGTAGATGTAGGCCAAGGTTGACCAAACTACTATAAAATTTTGGTGTGCTCTTTCTAATTTTTACTTTATGCATTTACTTTTTTGCAATTTATTTTCCTAATAATTGCTTAATTAATTCTATTATTGATGTTTGATTTAGTTGAATCAATTATTATCACCATTATTATAAGTATTATTATTTTTATTAGCTTCCACATCATGTGATCAAATTATTTATTTCAAAGTGTTTAAAACTTACAAAAAGATTTTTCTTGTGATAAAGAAATTTTATAAATAATCAATTCACCCCATAACCCTCTTGTTGCATCTTGGGCAAGTTATGTGAGGTTTACAACCTCCTCATACTTTCACTTTTAGCATATGTTGTGATTTCAGTAGAGTGGGGACTCTTGGTAGGCTCTTAAGACCTTCCCAAGGATGATGGCAACTCTTACAATAGTTGTAGAGAATTGTAGCCACCCAAAGTGAATGGTGCCTCTAGTGTTCCCATTGTTGTTGATTATATTTACCAATTGAATTTAGGCATCACATTTAGTTGGATAGTGAAATAAGTGTTTTGCATATCCATCTACACAAATGAAAGGCAAGAATTAGTAATCAGCATTCAGTACATTACCCCCATATTTTCAAAATGTAGAGACTACATAAAATAGAACAATACAGATAAATAATTTAAATAAGTTTTAACACTATTTAATGAATTTTTTATAGGTTATTAAGTGATCATCTTTAAAATATTAGAGATTTAATATGTTAAATAATCATTTTTTATTTTGTTTGGAACTTTTAACCTATGTTGATTT
Organism: Dendrobium huoshanense; assembly: GCA_016618105.1. Classification (NCBI taxonomy): domain Eukaryota; kingdom Viridiplantae; phylum Streptophyta; class Magnoliopsida; order Asparagales; family Orchidaceae; genus Dendrobium; species Dendrobium huoshanense. The sequence continues at coordinate 14,099,657 of CM028360.1, forward strand.
GCTGGTACTATAGAACTTAGAAAACATAACTAAAGATGGAAAGAGAAACCATAATCAGTGGAGTAGCATGAAATCTATGGGCTCCAAAAATTTGAGCCACATCCTCTTGTGAACCCCTTTCATCTTTTTATTTGGGTCTTCAAGAAGAATTTTAAAAAGTAATTTTCGAGGTAAACTTTCAGAAGATATATTGGGTTTTAAATGACACCCTACTAAGAGATTTAACCCTCATTTTGCAAGGATTTTAGATATGAGTTAATGTTTCTTATATGCACACACCCCTATAGTTAATTACCCCTCCTGATAGCGAGGGAGAACTTTTGATTAAGGCTAATTATTATACACATACGTGGTATCAAGCGTATAGTAGTAGCATGGTTTCGGTGTTAAAAGTTTTGATATTTAATTTTCAAAATTTCACCATCTTGCACTTAAAGCAGATAGAAAGGAAAGTGATAATGGAACCGATCAAAATCCCATGGATTCTCCATTCCGGATCATCATGGTCCCTTCTCTATGTTGTCAAAGGAGGTAGTCATCCCAACCTACAAAAGGTTCCTTATCGGTATCAATAGGTTGCTTCATCTAAGGGTGCCTTTTAGACCTTTTGGAATCTTTATCTAAGGGGATAAATTTGAATCCACCTTAGTTAACAGAGGGCTTTGTACCCTTTTTATTATATCCTATTGATTCATATCTCAAGCATTTGGATCCATTATCATACATAAGTGCTCTAATTATGATTATTATTTAGTGGTTTCATTTGGTGGCATAATCACCAACTTAGAGGGTCCCGATCATAATTATCTACCTGTGGTGTCATTTGGTAACAAAACCATCGGTTAAAGGATATGTGTCTCATCCTTACTAATAAGAGAAGGATAAAGAATGAATCCTAATGGTATTCTCAACTATATATTCACTCTTGGAGAGCTAAAGTATTTGCATATTCATTCGGGAAACTATTATGGAGGATGAATGGGGGTTACTTCAAGCATTTGATGATTTATTTAATTTTAAATATCTTAATTTTTTGGATAAAATTTTTTATCTTCATGGGCATTTGGGAAATTAGGAGGCATTTTAATTTTTTATGCTCCCCTCCAGTTGATATTTTCTATCAAAACATCCATTATTAAGGTATTTATGGGCATTTTTTTTTAACAATTAAACTTTTTTTACTCTGTCTACTTACTAATAGAGGATCAGATTCATTATTGGCTTCATGACTTTATTGGTGAGTTTTATTTGTTAAATACTTTTAAGGCCTAATATGAATGTATAAAATTAATATCACAGTCAATATCATGACCATATATTTGTTTGATAGATTATTGTTGCATTTTATATATTATAACATGTATACATATAATCTGAATAAGTCATTACATATTTTATTATGTGGGGGTATTTTTACGATTATCAGTTATGCAAATGACCATCATTGATGAGCATGTGATGAGCATGCAAAATCTCTTTTGGAATATAAAAATGCCTTATGTTCGCTTGTACTAGTGTTGAAGATTCAGTTGCATAGTGCTGCACTATTGGCTTCCCATTACTTATTGTAGGTAGGTTTTCTTGCTACACTAAATTATTGTTGGCAAGTAGTGGTCATTTGAAAGATGCAAAAGTTTCCTTGAGGGACGTGTGAACACCTTCTATCCATTTGTGTGTATATTATGAATCTGGTGGCATTACTTAATAATGTATTATACATAATTTGACACACATCTTCAATATAGTTTAGTTCACTTCATCTTCTTCATACTTCCATATTCATTTTTATTCAGCTATCAAGAGTGTACTTCACCCAGCAAGCAAACTACACATCACATCAAGAGTCCTCCACCAGTTGTTTTCAAGCAAATTTATTTGTCTATGTGACTGCCTTGCTCCATGAGTTTACTGCTTTAGTTTGCCAAAGGCTCGTAATTTTTTCTATAAATTCTTTAATTTTGCTTTTGGGTGAATTATATCTTTGAGCTATGGGTCATTTAGTACTTTATGTAGGTATACTATTGTGCACTAATGAATATTCTGTAGTGACTTATTGGTACTTACATTTATTGAGTATTTATGTTAGTATACTTACTATTGAGTGGTTGTCAACCGCAGGGGCACTGTACCATTCATTGCTTGTTGGGGATTTTTAGTTGTAGATATGCTATTGTGCATAAAAAAAATCTTATGTTATTGCAAGTAGATGTTCACATTTATCATATTACTACACTATATATGTTTGCAAGGGACTATTTTGTTTGTTACATGTTGCGAGCCATCACCCATAGGTTTACTATTATATGAATGAGGAGTATTCTACAGTGGCCCATAAGAGCTCATATTTATCTCTAATCGACCAACTTTTCTTATAGGATCAACCAACTTTTCTTATAGGATATCGATGTATTTATTAAAAGATAAATTTTTATTAACTGTGCAAACACCATGACCTTTATCGCATGCTACCTGAGTACGTTTACATGGAATACTATCATTTGCATAATGGTTTAGTGTGTTCATTTCACATTGATTTTATATTTATATGGGACTAGTATATTCATTTACATGTTGAGCTGTGTTGGTTGCAGGGAGTTCCATCTATTCACTACCTATTGCTAGTTATCTCCCATAGGCATACTGTTGTGCATGTAACAAAACTTCAATCATTATCAGAATGTGTTTGCATCCACTGCATTCTTCTACCTTTATTTTAGGTGATGTGTTGCATATTTACATTTATAGAGGATTTATTATACTTGCAACTTATCCTCCATTTTTGCTTGCACAAAACTCAATGTCTGCAAGTTGATTTTCAGTAGAAACATGAATGAGTTTAATTTCTCCTTTGGATACATGATCCCTTATGAAATGATGTTTGATGTCTATATGTTTGGTTCTTAAATGTTGAATAGGATTTTTAGAAATGAAAATAGCATTAGTGTTATTGGTATAGTGCCTATAGTTAATCCTAAATCAATCAACTGTTGTTTCAACCAAAGTACTTGTGCTACACAACTTGCTAAAGCAATGTATTTAGCTTCAGCAGTAGATAGGGCTACTGAATTTTATTTTTTACTAGACCAAGAGACTAAGGAATTTCCAATAAACTGACATGTTACAGAAATGCTTTTTCTATCCACCTTACAACCTGCAAAGTCAATATGAAAAACCAATTATTTCAAATGAAGAGCTAAACTGAGGATACCAAAGTCCTTAGTTCTGAGTTCTTAACAGATATTTAAAATCCTTTTTACTACTGTTAAATCTGATTCTTTTGGATCTGATGGAAATCTAGCACACAAATAAACACTAAACATAATATCGGGTCGGCTAGCTGTCAAGTAAAGCAAAGATCCAGTTATCCCTCTAAATTTCTTTTGATCAACAGATTTTCCCTTAGGGTCCTTATCTAGTTGAACTGAGGAGCTCATAGGTGTACTAATAGGTATAGTATTGTCCATTTCATAATTTTTGAGGATGTCCTTAACATACTTTGATTGACTAAGAAATATACCCTCCTCAATTTGCTTAATGCTAGCCTAAAATGTAGCTTAAATCTCCCATTAGACTCATTTCAAATTCACTACTCATTGTGTTAGAAAAATCATCACAAAGATTTTTATTTGAAGATCCAAAGATGATGCCAACCACATAAATTTGTACAATGAGTATATCCTTTCCAATTTTCTTCAAAAAGAGATTTGTATCAACACTTCCTTTTTTAAATGTTCTTTCAAGTAGGAAGGTGCTCAATCTCTCATACCAAGTCCTAGGTGCCTATTTCAATCCATATAATGCCTTTTTCAATTTGAAAATATGATTTGGGTATTTAGAATTTTCAAAACCTGGAGGTTGTTCTACAAAAACATCCTCTTGAATTACCCCATTTAAAAAGGCATTTTTTACATCCATTTAGTACAATTTAAATCCTCTAAAACAGACAAAGACTAACAAAACCCCTTTTGCTTCGAGTCTAGCTACAGGGGCAAAAATCTCCTCAAAATCAATCCCTTCAATTTGATTATACCTCTTAGCTACTAATCTAGCCTTATTTCTAATGACTACTCTTGAGTCATTCATTTTATTTTTGAATACACACGTAGTTCCAACTACACTTTGATCTTTTGGCCTTGTAGTTAATTCCCAAACTATTTCTTACAAATTGATTTAACTCTTCTTGCGTAGCTAAAATCCAAAATTCATTCGAAAGTGCTTAATCAATATTTGAGAGTTCTATGATTAAAATAAAGGCTGAATGATTTACTTCTTTATTTAATCCACACCTAGTCCTTACACCCTCACTAGGTTCTCAAATTATCAATTCCTTTGGATGTTTTTTGAAAATCTCAAATCTCTAAGAAAGGGGTTTTCTATCTCCAAGTTTTCTTCCGATTTTCTTCAAAATTTTCTTCCAAATTTATTTTATCAATCTTTTAGGAGTTAATCTCAATTTCATCTTCTACAACATTTGGCTCTTCCAAAATTCTAGATTCATCAAATACAACATGTGTGGTTGTTGACCTCATTTTTGTATGAGGTCACTAAGACCCATCTAGAATCCAGATTTAATCCTAGACCCTAGGATCCACTCTAGACCTTAGGATCCTTCTAGATCCAAGACCTTAGAGCCTATTCTAGATCCTAGGATTCCCTTAAATCCTAGATCTTAGAATTCTTCTAGATCTTAGGATCACTCCAACTTCAAATCAATCTCCACCCTTGATCAACCTCAATTTTAAATCAATTCCTATATTTGATCCACTCCAATTTCAATTTAATTCCTACCTGTGATCAATTTGAATCTCAAACTCCATCCAATTCAAATCCAAATTAATTCAAATTTCAAACATATCCAAACCTTGATCCAATCAATTTGACAATCCAAATTTCAATCTAGACTTTGATCCAAACATCAATCTAGCTTTGACCCTGTCCATTTATTAACAATCACCACATGATTGTAAATGGTTTGGATACTTCAATATTAATCATTCAAACTTCAAATCAAATCCAAACCCAGAATTCAGACTTAAATCCAAACTCTTAAGGCCCTGTCCTAAACACCCTTTTCAGAGATTTTTCAAACATTTCAAAACCCAGTCTAATGATCTTTGATTCAGGGTCTATCACTTGCAAAGTGATAAGACATGTCTCTAGAGGTTACCCTCCAACTTTGAGCTCATTCTGAGGTCTCTAACCCCAGAATCTGAATTAAAATTCAAAGGCTGTAAAACCTTCAAATATTTACAGCCTATGCCACTGAACCTAACCCCTTTGAGATCTTGACCTTGGAACCCTTATCCAAGCCTCCAATCACTTCCAGACCCTTGATTTTAACCCATTGAGCAGTAAACTGCATTTTTCAGACCCATTTTTGACCATAGTTGACCAATAGGTCAAAATTGACCAAAATACCCCTATGGGGCTCAAATAGGGATTCCAAACCAAATGAGCTCCAAATTGGATGCAACCACCTTTGACAAATTTCAAATGTCATTTCAAATCTTTTGAACCTATTTCCAACCCTTGGGTCAACCTGGTTGACCAAGTCAACTGGTTTGACCCAAGAGGCCCTTTAAGGGTCCAAACATGTGTTTTGACCCAAATGACCTCTCTGAGTCATCCAACCACTTCCATTAACCTTAAAATATCATTTTAAACCTGTTGAGCCCAAACCCAGACTCTGGGTCAACCTGGTTGACCAAGTCAACCCAGGTTGACCAAACAAGCCCTTAAGGGTTCAAATAGTGATTTGGACCAAATTGACCCCTCCAAACCCTGGGACCACATCCAGTAGACTCAGGACGACATTCTGAATTTGTTGAATCCATTTCAAGCCCGTGAACCCAACTGGTTGACCAAGTCAACTAGTTTTGGTCTAAAAGCCCATTAAGGGCCCATTAAGCATTCTTGATTCAATTGACATACATGACTCTTGGAATCACCTTCCAATCCACCTAATCAACCCATTTGGACTACCTAGGTGCAATTCTACAAACCTTTGATGGGATTGACTAGTCAACCAGTCAACTCAAAGCTTAAAGAACCATTTGTGTGGTCAAACCCTTCAACCCATTGAACCTAGCTCAAGCCACACCCATCCAGCCATTTGAAGAGGTTCCATGACCTGCTCCTATACCACATCAGCAACCATTGACCAGTTGACCGGTCAAAATGGTCAATCCCCCCCTTAAACCCTATTTTTCATGGTCAAAACCCTATTTCCTCCCTATATCACATGCCTAAAAGCCTCTTTTTGCTTTATTTCCCTAACTAATCCCTGCTTAAGCTGCTCCAAGGGCTTGGCTTAGGCTATTTAGGCAATGCTCCCTCCCACTCATCCCAAGTCCACCCAATGGGAATGAGGCTTGGCCAGCCTTTGGGGCAGCCTTCCAGCTTTCCCAGGGACAGGTGGCATCATCTGGAGAGCCCAGGAGTCAATCCCAGCCATCCATTTGGCTTGGGGGCGTTTGAATAGGGGGAAAAGGCCCTAATGCCTCATAATCTAACCCTAACTCTCTCTCTTACTCAAGCTCTCTCAAGCCCAGCTCCCTGTTCCACTGAGCTCCCCAGACATCCCCAAGCACATCCCTACTCAGATCCCGGCGATCAAACCTATCTCCGGCGATCTTCCGGCGAGATCTAGTCCAATCCATTCAAGGAGTTGTCCCGGTCGATCCAGGCGATTTCGAAGCTCAGAGTCAACCAGGGATCTACACTTGGACAATCTACAAGCTCAACCATCCTTTTAACGGTTCAATCCGTCCAAAAATCAAGGTGAAAACTTAAACCCTAGATCTAGGCACACTAGATTAAATAACTTTAGTTTCACCGCATTTTAAGATCTAAAATTACCTCCCCATTATTTCTGTTCATCCCCTTTACCTAGGTTTAAAATTTTACAAACATTGATCGAGCCGATCGGGAGAACGAGACAAAAAACGCTTTCTAGGGCGTTTTCGTAGTCTCGTTCAGGTGCACATTTTCTGGACCGTTGATCACTGGATCAACGGCCCAGATTAAGCCATTCGGGACCAACATCCGACCTTGTATCCGTTTGGCGTTCGCCTTTTGGTCCGGCGATATCCTGATCGTTCGTTTGAGATCACGGGATTTAATCCTAACCGTTTGATCTTTCTTAACGAGATCGAAACGTAGGATTAAATCCCGTCCGTTGAATTAAACCCGCGGTTTCGATCCGACAATCCACGCCAACCGCTGACGTGGTTAAGTGAAACCGCGTGAAGCGGTTTGCGATCGACGCGTGGCTGACCGCCGCCGCCAATCATTGGCGCCGTCGCGTATTGATCCCGCGGCCCGTAATGCGCCACGTCGCCCCGCCGTTTCCGTGGTTCGATCGGACGAACCCGAGCGAGCCACGTGTCCCGCCGGCGCCGCCGTTTTACTAATAAATGGATTTAAATTCATTTTAATTAGCATAACTTCAAAAAATTATAATAAATAAAATACAGAACCAAAAAATGAGTATAATATATCAAACTGTTCATAATCTTATCTAGTTTTTTTTAAAAAAACAATGAGACTATTTTGATTATTATTTTATTAATAATTTAAGAAATATAGAAAATGACTTTTTATTTTTAATTAAATATATGTAAGCTATATTACTTTGAAATTTGGCATGATTATCATGGGATATATGATTGATTTCCAGAAAAATTTTCAGAGTTATTTGAGTAAATTTTAGTATTAATTTGAGTTATATGATTATTTTGATAGTTTATTAATATTTAATTAAATATTATGATAATTATATCATATTTTAAAAGTTATTTTCAAATGACTCCAAAATCAGTGGATCTCTCAAGTTTCAAAATTTTATTTTAATGTTATTTTAAATTATCTTATTTTAAAATTAATATTCTTATAGGTTTACATATGAAAATACCTATATTTCACAAATTATTTTAAAATTATATATATTAAACCTTTAACATAATTGAGAGATCTTTTGAAACTTTAAACCTAGATTGAGCTTGATTGAATAACATTGATGGGGAGTAATTAGTGTATAGTTGTGCTTCAACTATTCACTAATCAAGATTTAAGTTAAGTTGATTATGTTAGTTTTTGCATGATTAAGGTACACACACCACCTAGTCTAGGTTCTCCTAGATTTAAGGACTTGAGTGTGATGCTTATGTATTTCATCCATGCCTGTTCAAGGGTTAGAGAAGGTTTGATTCAATCCTATTTAAATCTAGTGACATTAAGGACAATAATTAAGGACATGTTTAGAAAATTTAGAATATTTTCAATAATTAGGATTCACTTCCTCTTGAGTTGGAACTTCAAACACTTGAACCTAGTGACATGTACAGCCACTAGGAAAATTTTCACTGATTTATGAAATCATTTAGATCCCTAACTAATTTTCCTAAGTTTAAGCCTTAATTAAGCCTTGAAACCTTCCCGAAAATCTAATAAATCCATTTTAAACCTAAAAATTATATTTAACCTTTCTAACTGGCCATAATTAAACCCTTAACCAATGAAAATTAAAATCAAATTGTTTTGACAACAATTTGAACCTTAATCTAATTTTAAGTGAAAATAAATATTTAATTCTTTTAATTAATTAAAAAATATTTAAATTTCCAAAAATTTCCCAAACACTTGGGAATCTCTCCTTAGGTCATTTCTAACCTTTGGAGTTTATTTCAAATAGATTGAAATTCATTTGGATGAAAATAAAAAAAAAGCTCTCTAATTAAGAAATTTAGAAAATTCATTAAATAGTCAAAATTTCAAACCTTCATAACTAATTCCAGAAAAATCCAAATCACACAAACTCACTTGCATTCAACCCCTAATAAGGTCTAATATTTACTAAAAATATTAAATTCCAGAAATTTGCAATATTTTAAAAAGTCAACAAATTGGTCAAACCGTAGTTAAAACTAGTTCAAAACTTCAAACCTTCGTAATAAAATGTAGAAAAATCCGATTTCAAAGTACTTACCTTCTAACTGATCGTAGTAAGGTCTAGTATTTTAATAAAATACAAACATTCCAGAAAATACATTTAATCTAAAATTCAACTTTTGACCCTTTAATTAAATGATTAAAATATTCAATATTCTTAAAAAACTCAAAATTATTCTAAACTCCAGAAAATATTGGTTTAATGCTTAAAACACTTAACAAATCCTTTAAAACACAACAACCACCCTAAAGTTGAAGTTTATCGGCTGGACTACTCCGGGCTGCGGGGCTAAGTGTCCTAAGGAGGCTGGTTCCTCGAGCCTGGTGGCACAACGCTACGAATGGATTCTAAGGGGTGTTAAATCTTAAAATAGATTAATTTTTAATTATTTAACATTTTAAAAATCCCTAATTCAATTACATTAATTTGGTTTATCGGCTGGACTACTCCGGGCTGCGGGGCTAAGTGTCCTAAGGAGGCTGGTTCCTCGAGCCTGGTGGCACAACGCCACGAATCAATTAATGGAAAACTTAAATCAATCAAGCTTTAAAAATCAGTAACTAACTCATTTTAATACTAATCCACTCTTTTAATTCTAACTAATTTTAAATAACTTAATCAATCCCGATTGCTACTGGGTAACCCAGGCCTACGAGGCTATTAGCTTAGCCCCAAGGAAGGTGAAATAAACTTCACGGCCTCGGTGTGAAACAAAGGTAGTAATCAATTAACTTTTAAAATATGTCTAATTAAAATTTTTAATTCATTAATATTTAAATTTTAATCTAAATCCCCTTCTAGGCCTTAACAAATCCAAATTTTTAGACAACTTCAATTAATAACCTACTTTAGGATCTATCCCAGCCACACGACCTTTCTCACACACCTTAGATGATGTGCTAGGACAACCAACTCTAGATCTAGGATAGGCCGGTGTTTACTTTACTGCTGTGTGCCGGATTTTTCGTAGTTTTCACTGCATGTTGTGGATGAAATTGCTTTGCTGTGTCTGCTTACTTTTTCTGTACTCTGTGGATGGATTGATGTGTTTGGCGACTAGATTACCCTTAGGTTAGGTACGATCTGGATGTTGACACAGTTTTCTGCAGGTGGCCACGCTCATGCAGGGCAATATAAAAAGGGGGCAAATAAAAAAAAATGCATAAATATTATAAATTCTTTGCACAGGTGCTTTAGCTGCTAAAGCCCCCAAATCATAAAAAGAGCGTGGCCAGTGTGTTTACTTTCTTTTCTGCTCATATACAACTGCTTGGGAATAACTTTTTTTTTATATATTAATTGTTTAGGATAACCCTGCAGGTGAGTCTAGATTTTTATTTTGATATTAATGTAATTTGTGTAAGTGTCAAGTGTTGTGAAAGTTGATTTTGAGTTGGGATACATAGATCCAAAGCTTGGATTCCAAAGAGGAAAGGATACCCCTTTAGGGAATACTCCTTTTCCATTTGGAAATCCAAATTTGGATCATACCTCTTCCTTACCCAAAGAGGAAAGGGTGGCCTCCCCCTTAGAGGGAAGTGCCCTCTTGTCCATTTGGGTAATCCACTACGAAGATTCCAAGAAGATTGAAGAAAAGGAATCCAAAGAAGAATGAGATTGAAGATTTGAAGATTTGAAGATTGAGAGTATCCCACTCAAAAGAACTTGCGTCATTACTAGGTTTAGAATCCGGGTTGTTGTCAGTGGTGCCCGGCCACTTTACTTTATGTAATATTCTGGTTTGTAATAAGCAAGGCAATTTTGCCTATGGACATTTATTAATTAATTTATATTTGATGTGATGATTTGATTGCCTTTAGGATTACTTGTTTTTACTAGTTTTTTGGCGATTGCATGCCGCTCTTTGTTTTCGCCTGGATACGTGAGGCTCGTGAGGGTGTGAAAGTTTTCTACTCATAATTTTAAAAGTCTAAAATTTTAGTGAGTCTAAATAACATAGAAAGATAACGAATCTAGGGAATTAGCCGGGGATCGACCCCGGGGTCGCATGCATATTTCTGCATTACTCTTTCCTTGCTTTAGACCCTTCCCCGCCTGCGGGTAGAGTCCGGATAGTCTGACCTATGAGGACGAGGTGCCGGACCTGGAGAAGTCCAGTCTTCTAAAAAATTATTTTTCTAAGCCTGTTTTTAAAATTTCAAGCATATCTGATTTAGAGTTATTAACCAGTATGCATTGCATTAGATACAAATTAAAAGAGTCAAAATTTTAATTTCATAGTCCTTAGCATTTTGCACCCAACATATGTCAAAGGGGCCAATTAGGAGAATCTCTAGATGTCGGCCCCAATTCTTCAAAACTTTAACTATAACGTCCCTACCACTCTTTCATAAAAGACCGGATTCATCTCTTTTAAATCGATTAGGTGGTTAGCTGGCTCCCCAATCCAGGCCGGGGTAAGTCCAGACCTTGCACTGCATTAGTTAGGATCGGACGACTGTGGTCCAGTGTCCAAAATAGATTTAGGTTCCGGGGCAGATCTTTGATTATAAGACCCCAAACTTCGGGAATCTAGTCCCAAATTTCTAATAAAATGCTCAACTCTAATTAAATATTATTTCAATCCAAAATATAAAGCCCAACACTTAGATTAAGTTGGGACACTTCCGGATGGTTCTGAAATCTCAAAGTGTCCCCTACCTCTCTTCCTTTAACTCCGTTAATAACTGTTCAATTTTGATACATTCCCTTTTGATTTTCCAATAATTCTATTCATACTTTGATATCACTCCTAGAAACTCTAAACAAAATTCTGCCATTATTTTAATCGAGAGTTTTCATAGAAGATTTTATCTCCCTACGATGTAATTAACTACGAGGGCTTGCGCTCGTAGGAGATTTGGAACCCCACACACCTGATTTTAAAGAAAACTCAATTTCTAAAACTTCATTAGATTTCTTTGGGAAAAGTTAAATAATGATCATCATGGTCGCATTGGAAGAATTATCGTAGAATGGTATCATTTCCCTTTGGGGAGATACACCCTTCTTCGATAAGGCTTTGGATGTGAATGTGACGATCATGTTTCTTGAATATTGTAATCGGGTACTTAGTTGAACTATACTTTGTCCCCTCGGGGCCATATAAAGTTCTTCTTAGAACCCGATCATAGTATTCAAGATGAGTTTACATAATTCTAAGTCTGAACACCGTTATGAAAGTTTATTTTCGTCCTACGGGGTGATATACTCTTTCTAACGAGTCGATTCGATCTTAGAATTAAAACCCAACCTTAATCTTAAAATCCCCAAAGAAAATTAATATTTTTCAAAACCTGTTTTCCAAAATTCCACCAACAAAAATGGCACGCCCGGTGGGACAAATCTCTCTCTCCATCTTTAATAATGGCAAAATTTTGTTTCATCGGTAGTCTTAACTACCTTTCTTCCGTTGGTCCCTCTACCCATTTCTTTCTTGGGTGATTGTCGCCAACATCTAAAGGAAAATACCTTTTAAATAGAGAGGTGAGTGATGAAATCTTTGTCTAAGCCGGGCTTTGACATTTTGCCTCCAAGTTAATTGATAGAGCAAAGGAGTTAAGCCAGGTTCCTTGAATATTCTCAATCAATTTTGTAAACTCTCTTATTTGGTGAAAACTCAATATATTGAGGTTCAAGATTTTGAGAAAATTAATCATGCTTAAAATTCAAATTTTAATTCAAAATTGACTAACTTAAATCACTTTTCCTTAATTCCAGGATACTTAAATACTCAAATGGCTGGGAAACTTATCTTCTCCCTGGATAGAAACTTGACAATAGAAGGAATTACCTCTGGCAACTTGATCCAGTTTGGGATAGAATTTCAAAACTTCAAGTTATCAGTCAACGAAGAAGAAATGATTGATCTCTTTGCTGGAATACAAAGGGATGTCCCCCTAGTCGAGATTACTTTAGGGTCAGGAGTTGACTCCCCCATCTCTATGATGGAGGTCGTTGTCGCCCCTTCGACCACTGTGCCCTCTACTCAAGAGGATAAGAATCGAGAACCATTAAAAATGGAAGAATTACCATCTCAACCTGAGATTGGGTCAAGTTCTAACACCCCTATTGCCAGTAAAAGTAAGTGGAAGAAATACCTTAAAAGGATTAAGAAGAAGGTTGCTAAGGCCAAAAAGACTGCTAAGGTAGAAGCCTTGAAACAAGTTAAATTTGAGGCCAATCAAGAATTCGTTGCTCCTTACACCTACCCCCTCCATGGTGGAAATGTTTTCCACCCTACTCCTGTTACTCAAAGGAGAGAGGTTGTGAAAATGAGAGCACGATCTCCGATACACCTTCTTGACTACTATACAGAGAGAATCAATCAAGAAAGAGCTAAGCAATCACCTGTAATAAATCATAGGCCCCTAGTTGAAGGTTATGACCCATCCACTCTATTAGATGAAGTTTGGTCACGTTACTACACGTGCCCCACTGCGTCTTTTATAGAGGAGGATGTGCAGAAACCACCCGGGGTGCCACTCTCATAATTGCTAGGTTACTAGTAGTTAGGGAGGGAAATAATAATGGATATGAGATCTTATCAGATAGTGACACCATTTGAATTTAACTTCTAGATGGGTCCTATCGTGATAGATCCTTAGATTGAAATGATGCAACACTAGTTAGGGGTAGTGCAGACCCCACAACAATCTCTTTCTTTAAAGAGATTGTGGAAATATAATTTATATTGATAGGGTCTTGCCACCTGGACTTGCTATTTTAAAGGAAATCACATTATTTCTCAAGTGTACTGGATCAGAATTTTCAAGATAGTTGATCCATCTTTTTAATGAAAATTGACCTCTACTTTAAATAAAAAATAGGAGAGAGTCGTGGTTGACCCCATTGGATCTTCAAAGGCCCCTCCCTCCCACCGCTTCTGCGGGTTGATTTGATTTTTGAATTAAAATTTGTATCAAACTTAAGTTGGTTTTAGAAATGAAAATCCTCTTAGTCTTCTCGTGATTTTTCATCTTATAGGCTTCTCTTGCATGTTCTAAATCTATTCAATGATTTTCAAAGTCAAGTTGATATTTTCTTATCAAAAGATTGGGTCCAATTTGGGGATTATTCTTCCTTGGATAAGAAAATGAATTTCCTTCTCTTATACTTGCGATATAATCCTGGATTAAAAAAGAGCAATTATTTTAAGGTTTTAAAGAAAGTGAATCCTCTTGTTAAAAAAAATTCAAAGGATGCACAAAGTGCATTAAAAAAAAATTCAAAATCAAAAGAAGCGTAAAGTGCGCCAAAGAAATAAAAAGATGTGCAAAGCATGTCACAAAAAAAATGAAAGAGGCTTCCTTCTTTTTAAATCCTTAAATCTCAAAGAGCCCGATCATTCTTAACAGCTTGACTTTGAAAAATCTTGAATCTAGATTTATTGTCATGCATGGACAGTTTATTAGATAGAAAATTCTATGCAAGAGAATTGAAAAGATTAAATTTCTCGATCCAACTTAAATCCTTTTGAAATTAATTTTAATTCAAACTTTCTACAAGGGAGAACTTAGTTCAGTTTCTATGAAATTTGATCCGGGTCAACAAAATCCAAAACCCTTGGCTCTTTTCGAGTCAATTGGGGTCACTCTACTTCTTACTATACTTTTGAATTTGTTCTCACTTGTCATTTTGACAGGGTCCAAATGATTAAGAGGAAATTTTCAATAAAAAGAATGAATCTTCTATTCTCGATAAGAATTCAAATCCCATTCTCAAGAGATATATGTGAATCTTTAAACATATGCATCATTTCTTTTAAGATCCACTATGTAAAATAACACTCTATGCTGGGTCCAAGGTTGTTCTCAAATAGAGGTGTGTTTTACATCTCACAAAATTGACTTTCAAAATTGAGTCACAACTAAGTAGAGTGCCTGACTCCAATTGGAGGATCTTAAAGGCCTTGAAGAAAGTTGTTTTGAACTCAATAAAATTTGAAATTACATAAGTCACGTATGATTCAAGCTCATTATAAATTGTGTCACCTCAGGACTTTTCAAGTATGAGACTTGGAAATAGTCCTTTTGAGACTAATTTTAGTCCACCATAAGATTAATAGAAGTTTTGAATCAATGTTGACTGGATCATCCACCAGAGATGATCTATAAGGGAGGTTCATGACAATTGATTAATTTTGAAGATGCCACCAAATGTTTCATTTCATTTGGGTGGTTCTTTAAGAAGTATCATGCATGATGATGATCATGTTAAACATCAAATTCACCCCTTAAAGTTCATAGAAATCAAAT
>CM028360.1:14115363-14242510 GCA_016618105.1 Dendrobium huoshanense
CTCTTGCAAGTAGAAACCCGCATGTAATCTTCTGATTTAGAGCACAATAAAGAAATCAAAATATATTGGCAATGAATTAGTTGCGAGTCACATTTTTCTACTGTCCAGTCCATCAAAAGGTGCTCTAACTCAGGGGTCTAGTTGGATATGCCCTTCCTTTTTGAACTAAGATCCACATACAATAATGTGATTGTAAAAATGTAGGCGTGTTTTAAATAATATTTTGGAGGTCTAGTTATAGTAACCCTCAGGTGTATGTTTGATTTCTAAATATAGCCATCTACGTTGAAATCACAAAAGTAGACATATTAGAAATCAAGCTCTGATACCACTTGTTGAAACATTAAGTTGAACCTAAGCTTATGTAACGGCTAACCTAAAAACCTTTACCCTCTTTTAAAGCACCAAAAAGAGGAGCAAATAATACTAGAAAAAAAGCACAAGTTAAACAATAAAGCAAAAGGCAGCGGAAAATAAAAAGATACATTTCAAATGGTTCCTGACCTACATCCACTGGAGGTCCGAGAAATATTGAAATACCACAAGTGACTCTCAATTCAGCAAGGCGGATAAGCAAAATTCCACCACCTACCTGCGGTGTCGTACATTGTGTTGCCAGATCTTTTTTCTCTCGTATGTGTAGTGTCAGAGAATTTTGTAGTGTGATTGAAGCGTTCACCAAATCTCATGAGTATGGGCAGAGCTGCGTTCGTCCTTTCATAAGCAAGTGTGGGAAGAGATGCTGCTGGGGCACGCTTCCTCCTTTCACACTCTCCAAGTATGGGTAGAGAACCCTTCATCTTTTCACACGCCCCAAGTGTCGGCAGAGAATCGGATCTCTTTGACAGATCTTCTCATAAGAAATCTAGTATGAAGAGAGAAAAGAGTTAAGTAATCAAAAACCGGGATAGGTTAACCGATATTTATTTTGAGTACCAAGTGGAATCTTTTATGCTCCAGTAGTTATAGAAATCCTCCTTCAAGTCTCTCACACTCAAGTCTTCCTTCAGTTGGCACGAAGATAAGTAGGCAAAAAGATTAAGAGGCAATTCTAATTGGACTTTATATAGGAAAGATACAAAAAACCATCCAAAAATTGCTGATTTTCAAGTCTGTACATAGTGGATCGTTCCGTACGATCGTGGATCATCTTGGACAAACTTACTTAAATCAGTTGCATACGAACCCAATGTATATTAGTATGAACTGACTTCGTACCCAATTATCATCCTATACGAACTAGGTTCGTCCGGTACGAATAGTTATACCATGGGTCAGTTTCGACGAACTGCAGGAAGTTATCAAAATTAGAAAGGATAGAGCATTTTCATCCTGGGACAAATAAGAGTTCGTCTAGAAAAAATTTTTATAGAGAGCATTACGTCCTGGGCCGAATATAGGATTTCATCTGAACTAAAATTTTCCATAGAGCATTTCGTGCTAGGATGATCTGGAGTTCGTCGGGGCGAAATTATTATAGAGAGCATTTAGTCCTTGTACGAAAAGGATTTTGTCTGAACGAAAATTTTCCAGAGAGCATTTTGTCCTAGGATGAATAGCAAAATTCATCTGGACGATCAGGACTTAGAAAAATTTCTTACTTCCTGTTCGTTCCATTGCTCTTTTGAGGGTATAACTGACTTGATCGTCCCGTACGAACATGGTTCGTCCCGTACGATAAGTATGAATTTTAAAGATCTATCCAAGTGTGTGTGTGCTAAGTTACTTAATTACAATCACTCCCTATCAAACTCAATACAATGAAAAGTACAAGCTTAAATTTATAAATTATCTCATGCTGAATTTTGATTTGAAGTCTTAATTAGTCTGGAGTTCGATTATCCTGAAATATTAGTCCACACAAGAGCAAAAATAATTCTTCTAAAAAGTGTTAGGAGAAAACAAAACTTTAAAAGAATAATATTTGGAATCATCAAAACTTTACAAGTTGCAAGAATATAAAACCTGCAAATAGCAACTCTCATAACAGAGGTAACTTATTTATGCTGAATGGAAAATGATATAGTTATTAACTCAGATCTGGGAGAGGTATGTGTGTTATCTTATATTGATTTATTTTTTATTTCTATAAAAATGTATGATTCATATATGAAACACATAAAAATTGCATGCATGTTTAAAGAAATAACTTTTTGATTTCAAAATTTATCATGAAATGGTTGTTAAAGAGCTTACAAATCTTAAATTTGAGAGTATCTCATTAGATAAGGAGCATGCATCATTATTAGATGAGATTGGTGAGTTAAATAAGAAGTAGATTGAGTTAACAAAGTTGTATGATTCCTTGAAAAGTGAGCATGTTGAACTAGAAGAAGCATTCAAGGAATTATAATCACTTATAATAGAATTGGAAAGTAATAAGTATGAAATATTAGTGTATCTACGAGTTCAAAACAAATTCCAATAAATGCTTGCTTAAAATATTTAATGCACTTCAATAGAGCACACCTGGGCCTAAAACATACACAGGTGAAGCTTAAGATACAACATGCATCATATATCTCTAGGAAGAGGAACTATCCCTAATATAGGTTAATAAGCCCATTTCTAGGGATTAGGTGAAACTCTTGTGGAATGATAGGATATATAATAAGCACGTGCACTTTGCACCATAGAACACCCATAGTTTGGAGGCCTAGTGTTCATTAGAGCATAACTTGAATTTCATTTATTCAATGAAGTATAATGTTAAACCCAAATTCACTTGGATTCTCAAATATAACCTTTAATTTTGTAGGGATACTCTCATAAGAAGTCATGTGAGAGCATGTGGTATTTGGGTAATGAAATCTCAAGATAAATGACTGGAGATAAAAAGCAGTTCATCACGTTGGATGCCATAAGAAGAGGCTTGGTAACTTTGGGTGATAACACTAGGAAAGTGGTTGACTCATGTACAATTGGTAAGAATAATTGTTTTATTATTGAGAATGTGCTTTTAGTTGAACCTTTAAAGCATAATTTAATAAGCATTAGTCAATTATGTGATGAAGGATTTGATATTAAATTTCTTTTTAAATAATGCCTTATTACTTTAAATGGTAATATTATTTTGGAAGAAAGATAATTAATGATATATGTATGCTTAATGTGTCTTATATTTATACTTATAATAGTATTTTTTATTTGAAAACTATTTTGGATAAATCTTGGCAATGGAATAGGTGACTATGCCATGGTTATATTAAAACGTTTAGGAAGATTACCTAGCAAGACCTAGTTAGAGGCATTCCCAAGTTCGAATTTTCTAAGGATCTTCTCTATAATGCATATTAATTAAGAAAGAAAACTAGGCCATCTTTTCATTATATTAATGATATCACTACCAAAAGATTGTTAGAGATCTTTTATATGGATTTGTTTGGACCCATTTGAAAGTCTGTATAGGTTGTTAGACCTAAAGTAATTGTCCCAAGGCTAACCAATAGGAGGGGGGGGGGGGGGGGGGTGAATTAGTTATTTAAAAAACTCTTGAAAAATATATAGAAAACCCTTTTTATAATTTTAAGCACAATAAAAGTTTTACAAAATAAAAAATTTTCAACCACAAAAATAAAATTACTGAAAATAAAAATACAGTAAAGTAAAAATACAAAATTTTATAATAGTTCAGTCCAACTAGACCTACTTCCACTCCTTGAAGACTCCCTCTTCAGGAATTGCACTATTAACAAAGTGTCTCTCATTTTGCTCTTACAGCAAGGGGGATAAGGCTTTATTAAACACCTCTCTTCCACCAATCCCGGATGTAGTAGAGTACCGTCATTCTTTTATACTTTCCAAGTGTCAACAGAGAACCGTCATTCTTTCACACTCTCCAAGTGTTGGTATAGAACTGTCATCCTTTTACACCCTCCTGATATAAGCAGAGAACTATCGTCCATTCATCCTCTCCTTGTGTTGGCACAGAACCTTCATCCTTTCACACTCTCCTTGTGTCGGCAGAGAACCATCATCCTTTCACACCCTTCTTATGTCGGCAGAGAATCGTCATCATTTCACAACCTCCTGGTGTCAGTAGAGAATTGGATCTTCTCCAAAGATCTTCTCTAGTGAAACTTCAAAGAAGGAAGAGATTTGATTAAAATTATAAGGAAATCCTCACCTTTAGCCAACCTTTTGAACACTTCACAATTTCCACTTATAAGATCTCTTTCCACACTCTTAAACACTCTTCTAAATAAAAGTAATACATGCTCTCAAATAAAATAAGAAGAAGAATTTTTTTCCTCAGTTAGTTTTTAGGACATTATATATGAAAGGCACAAAAAACCATCAAGGAAATTAAAATTTTCAAATTGATCGTCCATGATATTATAATATGATCCCAAATCATATGTACGATCTATACACACTTAGTATGTATGATCTAGTATGAACCAATTTCTTACTTTGATTAACAAAGATACAAACTGACATCAAACAGTATTATCAGTTTAAAATTAATCAGATTCATCCATATTTCATTTGGTATAAAAATGGACCAAACCATTTCATCTTCTAGAATGCGTCTATACAATCCTAGGATCATATAAAACGAACAATTCAGAAAAAAAATCAGGAGTTGGTCGGGATAAACTTCTACATATCTATTTTATACTCTGGAAGGCATATGTATAAAGCTAACTTCATACAATACAAATAAGACTTAGAAAATTTTCCTGGTATGGCTCAATTAACTGCTTTCTGTAGGAATGCTCAAGCCAAATCATCTCGTACGATTCAAAATAATACAGTATGATTAATCTTAAAAAATTTATAAATTTTAATACTCCCCTAGTGTGTGTATGTGCACGATTACCCAACTACAATCACACTCTCTCTAATTCAAGAAAAGTATAAAAAGTACAAACTTAAAAACTATAAATCCTAATATAATCTGACTTGAAGTCTTCAATAAGCTGGAGTATAATTTTCCAGAAATGTTAGTACACACAAACAATAAAAGCAATATTTCTAATATATGTTAGGAGTAACAGTAGTAAATATAATAATATTTTGGAATCATAAAAATCACAAACAATATGAAAACATAGTTATGAAAATTATGTTGCAACAATCTCACCCTTTTTTATGATGGCAAAACAATTATTATTTGTGTTAACATTTAAAATAATTTTTCTCCTTAGCTCCCCCTAAATGAATGACCAACTAAATAACAAGGGGTTTCCATGAAGATAAAAAATAATAAACCTAAAAATTAAAAAGAAACCAAATAAAATACAATTTGAATAAAAATACATACACGAACGAACATTCAAACATTTAAAACATACATTCAAAAACATATACAAATGCTCTCAAAATATATACATAGACACACACACACATTCACAATATTCACAACATAATACACATCGCATACATCAATCATCAAACAATATTCTGACTCCCCCTTTTGACAACAACAAAAAGGAAATCCAACTAAGTTAACTGCAATAATCAAACTACTTTCCTCCTTATCTCCATACACACATTTGTTTCTGGATTTCCAGCAAAGAAAAATAGTCGAACAATAAAGATTATTAAGAAATACTTTGTTTGATGCATATTTTTCCAACCAAAATGCAGCATTCCTAAAATGACCCAAAAGAAGGAATTTAAAAACCTCATTCATTCAAAATATGCACAATTTGAACAAGCTTTGACAAGTGACTGCCACATGTTCATAATCTTCCATCACAATACATCCTCTAGGGCATAAATTACCATCTCTTAACCTTTCATGCTCTAAGAATTGGAACGTCATAATAGCATTGTGTAGAGCCTCAACCAAAAAACTTCCACCCTTGGATTAAGCTTAATCTTCTTACTCCATATCCAATACATCTTTACAATCGGATAATGCATAGCTGCTTTAAATGCTAGAATAGAAATTGGTTTACTTGTTACCTGATTAATAAGTTCTACTTAGTCTTTTGTGAAATTTGGATCAATCTGGACTTCACAAATCAACCTGATGTACTCCTCCCCAAAAGAATTCTGAAGCTCCTTCTTATCCAAGACTCAATCCTTAATGAAATTATAAACAGTCATATCATCACTCTCTGAAATAGATACAAAAGTAGGCCACTTATTAAGACTTTTATCCAAAACCCTAACATCCTTAACCACATTAATTGAATTCCCTATTGAGATCTTCTACCTAATAATAGGTTGTAGAGCTTTTCCACCACTCAAAATAATCCTCCAAGCACTCAAAGAATTCTTCTTAACTTCAGGATTCCAATAGGATGAATTGTATCTGGACTCCGTGGTCTTGTATAATAATGAATCGACATCATTAAGGAAATTCCACTGCAGCTTCACCCTTAATGCTCCAACCTTGCCAGCACTGGAATGCAGACCACGACCACCCATTTGAATCAGTTTACATAATCTTTCTCAACTCACATAGTGAAGTCTCTTCCTCTTGTCATTCTTATGCCAAATAAACTTCATACAAATCTTATCAATTTCAACCAAAATACCATTAGGAACAAAAGAATGAGTGCGTTAAAAAAACGGAATCGAGAAAATAATTGAAATCAAAAGAGTAAATTTCCCAGATAATGAAAAAAAAACTTCTTCCCCCAGGTATTAAGTTTTCAAATGACTTTATTCTGAATGAACTGAAAATCCTTAGCCACAAGTCTTCTCAAGGCAATCTTCACATCCAAGTAATTCATCTCTTTAATAGTTTTAAACCCCATCAACTTAGCAATTCTTTTTCTCCTTCTTCTAATAGATTTTCCAAAGATAATAATAAATTTTCTATAATTTACCATCTGGCCCGACCAACTACAATTGTCCAGTAAAATATCCCTAATCTTCTTTACCTCCTTTACATTAGTTTCATAAAAAAATATCAATATATCATCTGCATAAAGCGAACGAGATATCCTCGAAGCATTTGGATGAATTTTTATCCCAATCTCATTGTCTTCTTGTATCAAAGCATTTGATAAAATTTGAGAGCATAAAATAAATAAAAATGGAGATAAGGGACAACCTTGACAAAAACCACTTCTAGCATTAATCAAATTTAAAGTGTTGTCGTTAATTATGATAGAAAATCTGGTATTCTCTACAAAATCCATTATAAGTTTAAAAAACTTCAACGAAAAGCCAAAATAGCTCAAAACCTGCTCCAAAGTTCTCCACGCCATACTATCATAAGCTTGCTCCATATCAATCTTGAATGAAAACAAACCTTTAGAAGATTTAGAATATCTGAATTTATGAAAAACTTCTTGAGCTATGAAAACATACTCAGATAGAGAACGACCCTTTAAAATAGATGATTGATTTTCTGAAATAAGCTTAAGAAGTATAGATATAAATCTATTGAGGAGAATTTTTGCCACCAATTTATAAATAGTTTTGCATAAACTTATTGGCCTAAAACTAGAAGGAACCAAAGGATTATCCACCTTAAGAATGTGAACAATCAATGTATCTTTCCAAATAGAATCCATTTTCCTAGTAGAAAATATTTGCTTGATAGCATTCGAATATCTAAATTGATAATGAACTAATAAGCCTTGATAAATGAATATGCAATCCCATTAGTTCTAGGTGAAACACCACAACGAAGCTGATTTACCTCTCCCATAACTTCCTCCATAGATAAGTCAGCCTCCAATAGTCTTGTATCATCCATTCAGCACGCACATAGGTGAAGGACAACCATTCAATGAACAAACTCTAGCTTTACAAGACCTTATACTCTAATTTCAATCTAAACTTGGACATCCACTATCACTCCATTATCATACTTGATCTTGTAAATATGGTTAGAATTCTTCCTAACACTTGTAAAAGAATGAAAAAACTTCAAATTAGTATTCCCATCTTTGATTCATTTAACATTTGCCCGTTGTCTCCACCACATATTCAACCAAGCAAGAGTGCTATTAAGCTCATTCACTTTTGTCGACTTCCTCTTCAGGCATATATTTAGGAGATAGATTTAGTCTTTTGTTAAAGACAATGCACTATTTTCTCTTTTTTTTAGATGGTACAAGTTCGTAAAAATTTGTAAATTAAAATTTGTATATATTTTTTGAATTAATGAAATAAAATATTATTCACTTTTGGGTATTCATGATCTCTACTTTTTTTTTACCCTTTTTTAGATGGTACAAGTTTGTAATACTAAATAAAGGTAACACTTTTGGCCATTAACTACTTGAGAAAACTTTAATCTAGGTTAGTTGAACATATTAAATCTGCTGGGCAAGAATTTAATAGCTCTCATCTTCTAATTGCTGAAATAGGGGTTCCCTACTACAACCTTTCTTATGACTTGTTTAATAGATGGAGTAGCCAGCAACTCAGGCATATCATGGCTTGTTGAGTTAGACTTTATACACTTATTCAGGCTTTAGACTTGAGCTATGGAGAAATGTGCTAGTCAATATGTGTTTTTTTTTTTTTAAGTTTCCATATTTAAAGAAATTCGTCATGGTGTGACATCTCAAAGCTTACACGTATTTGATAGTTATTGATTGATACTTATTCTACCCACTATAACATTAACTCACTGATTAATTATGAGAATGTCATGGACTTCGACTACTTGAACTTATTAAGTCAGATAAGCCTTCAAGCTTCTTACAGTCCCTACTGATGAGTTGACAATGTGGGGGTTCCTCTACTATGACCTTTATTTAGAATTATTAATTAGATGGAGCCGCCAATGATTCAACCATATTTGGGCTTTTGTTTCTGGCCTTACACACCCATTCGAACCCGAAGCTTCAGGCTACAGAAAAACTTGTGCAGCTCTAGCTCGACTTCCTTGGGTGTGTAGCCAAAAAAAATCTTTTTTTCATGACTTTCAAAGTCTTGGTATATGGGAAAAGGTGATATCCCAAACTTTAAAGAATTACCTACATATACCAAAAAGAGTAGATTATCGTATTCTTCGTTTGAAGGACTACTTGTATTTGTCAATTTTAAATAATTATTTAGAGATGTCTGCGTGTAGCACAATATTGTTAAAAATGAATATTTAAAAATGCCCCTAACTAAGAGGAGAGGATCAGATAAATTTAAAATCTTGATATTTTAATTATTTATTTGGGAATCTCGGCACACGATGTGGGTCAACCTAAATAACGTATTTGAATATTTTAATTATTTATTTGGTGATTTTAGCATGAAGCTCAATATTGATCCAACTAAATATTTAAAAATGTCCCTGCCTTGTAGAAGAGGGTCAAACAAGTTTTATACTCCATGATTTTAAATGTTTATTTAGGGATCTCAGCATATGGTGCTATGTTAATCGAAATAAATATTTAAAATATCCCCTATCTTGTAAGTATAATTATATATGATACTAGAAATTCTTTCTTGTAATATAACATAATTTCAAGAATATAATATACATATATTAATATGCATGTATAGAATGCATAAAATATAGATTTTTTTTAATAAATATTATGTGTGATATTTCTTCAAATATCGGTTGTTGATCAACGACATGGGCCTCTAACCCTTTAGATCAATAAGTTGATAGGATCCTCCCTAATACTTGTTCTCAATGACAAAAGGGCCTCCTGGTTGGATAAAAATTTTCCATCAATTTTTTAGTATGGGATGATTGGCCTTCTCTGTCCCCGAACTAACTCCCCTTCTTGAAATGCTCAATGGCACAACATCTGATCAAAGAATTTCTTTCATCTTTTTTCAATAGATTTATAGATTCTACTAAGCCTACAGTCTATTATTATTGAGTCTTCCAAGCTCTTCCATCCTTAGAAGAGCATTTTGTCCTTGAGGGAGAACATATTTAATGTCTACCTGAAGTGACGATAGCTTGATCACTAGTGGTAGTACTACTTTAACCTTAAATATCGGTGGGCAGGGAGTAGCTTTGGTTGGAATCTTATAGGTCATATAATATTCCTATAGTGCTTCAACTATCTTAGTGTGCCACTCCTTTTATTCTTGGTAAAAATCTTCTTTAGAATCTTCACAAACATCTTTTTGAAACCTTCAGCTAGGCCATGCGCCCTTGGGTTATATATAAATGAGTATTGCCAATATTTTTTGTATAAATCAACAAAATTATAGATTTTAGTACTCTTGAATAAGGTCATGCACATAGCACTCGGCCTTTTGATGCATCAGTTCATCAAATATGCACATCATTGGCTGCTATTAGGTATCCTAGTATTCTTCATGCTGAAGGACATGACTATGTAACAGAATATGCCAATGAGTGTTCGAAATAATGTATGCTTTTTATCTTCATACATCATCTTGATCTGATTATATCCCAATGATCCTTCAAAAAAAGAGAACATGTCATAGTTGGATGTGCTATCTACTACGAGTTCTGGTACTGGGAGCAAAACGTCGTCTTTTAGATACGCCTTATTGAGGTCCATGAAGTCGATGCAAAAATGGATCTACCCATTTTTTCTTCTTAATAGGGATGATGTTTGTGATCAAATCAGCATGCTTTTCTTCATGAATGAAGCCTGTATCTCTAAACTTCTTTGTCTTTACAATCATCTATTCTTTAATCTCCAACCTCATTCTCCTTAAAGCTTTCTTGACCGGTGTTGGATCTAGTTTAATGCTAAATATTTGAACTTCTACATTAGGGGATAAGCTAAGCATCTTACCATATTTCCAGTCAAAGTAATCCTTAAATTTACAAAGGAGCTCTTTTATTTCCTCCACTTGATCTTTGGGATGAAAAGCACAAAGGAAGGTTAGATGATGGTTTTCCTTAGTCCCCAAGTTAAATTCTTCTAACTCATCCATAATAGTCGCCTTTCCAACATATTTAAACTCTTTTTTATATAGATTTAGCTCTTACATGCTGATCATCATAAGTATCAACTTCATATATTTTCTCCTCGCTCCTATCATCAGCTTCAACTTGCCCTCATGTGATTGCACAAACAAATCTCCTTTAAAGGGCACTTTTACTTAATGAATTCAAGAATGCTTCATGAAAAGATATTATGTCTTCATATTGTGTGAGGATTTCTTCGATAACATATTCTCATGTAGAGACGAGCTCGTCGTTTAGTAGTATTGACATGAGCACCTTATTTATTTAACATTCTTCAAATATTTTTGGGGCAATACCTAGTTATCCTGCTAGAAATTATCTCTCTAGAATGAATGAGTTTGAAGAGCTAATCATTATTCTCCTCCTCATGTTCGCTAGACTTGTTTAGTTGGCTTTATGGCCAAATCCTTTTACTAAGAAAATGTACATAAAGTGTTTTGAGCTCTTCAACATTACACAGCTCTCAAGGGTAGATTTTGTTGAAGTGTGATGGGGGAAGAGGCGTGACCTCAAATATGTTCTATAAGATCGATAAGCTACATATTTTTCTTGAGAAGATACATTGAACCTTGCTTGTATAGATTGACTCATAGTCTTAATCAAAATCTAAATGTTTAACCTTCTTCTTCCCTTTGACTGTGTACTAGAAAATCCTCTTGGATTTGGAAAGGATGACATCATCTTCTTCCATGTCACTCCCTAAGTGAGACAAAACTCTTCTTATTTTAGAAGTAATAACAGCTTTAAAAAGAGTTGATATTTCTTTCTTTCTCCCCACTTACTTCTTCTTACCTTTTTGCTTAGGATGCTTTGCAGGCTTTGAATTTTAGGCCTTGGCCTCAAGAGAGTTTGATGACTTTATCTATTTTGGAATAAAATATTTTGCATCATCTTATATTTTAACCTCGTGGATTGAAAAGGGCTAGATGTCACTTGAAATCCTACACTCTCCTCTATCTCCAAGGTACTTCATACCTGGTCTTGTGTTGATCGGATAATGTCATACTCATGTAATCACCTTGAACAAGGTATCCACATCAATCACATGAATTTCAACTTCTATGTAAAGTTCTCTAAATATGAGAAGGAGTATGAATGATCCCATAGTCTGATGTCTCTCCCAATTGAAGCTATGAGCCATCATTTTATCTTTCCCAAGGTGCTATAAGTCGAAGCAGAGTGATCTCAAAGCATTTAAGCTTATAAGATTTATGGAGGACCCATGATCAACTAGGATCTAACTAATCATAATGTCATACCATATAGACGAAGTTGTGATCTGCTATCCCAAGCATCAGATCACCTTCAAAAAAAGCTATGATTGGCTAATTTTGAGCTTATAGAATTATGGTCATGCGATGCTCAACAAAGTATGCTTCATATCTTCCAGGATCTTTATGAGACTAAATCAAAGATTCTCGAAGATTTTCAAGCATTATAAGTGTGTTGTATATGCTGAGTTACATAGGGATCATCCTCATATAGGATAAGACGTTATAATTTATCCCTTTAGTTAAAGTGCCTTTCTTCTTAGGGTCTTTAGAAATAATGTTTTTTTGTTAAAAACTATCTTTTTTATCCTTTTACTTTGTTGGAGACCCCATTTTTTGGTGGAGGCAGCAGTATCTTGCCACTTCTCGATGGCACCTTGGCCACATCATTTCATTCATAATCATTTAATGAACCATTCTCTTTAGAGTCAGACCTCATTACCTTAGGAGATTCATATGCAAGATCAAAATCACCATCAATATTTACGTGCTCTACCTGTAATAATATGACGAGATCTGATTAACCTTTATTTAAAAAATATAGATCCTTTTCTAAATTATAGTCCATCGATGACTCCATTATAAAATGACTCAGAAACTTCTTCTCCAGCATATTATTTTTTTGTAGGCATATCTTATGTGACTAGGATGACTCATCATATCTATATGAGAGGATAATCTTTAATATCTTCTTCTAATTTATCCATTTTATGTTATGACATAAAATTAACAAGCATAATAGATCACCTTATAGTCTTGTAATATTCATCTAAACTATCAATTGTCCTTTGAGTTATTGTCTTTTTTCTCTTTTGGCTTCTTCAGTTTAGTTCTTCTCTTCGTAACTTTTGCTTTGCTGGGCTTTGAGGTAATGGCTAGGCCAAGGTGTTGTTTAGAGGTAGAAACTTGTGTGATAGGCAACCCCTATAGATCTCGCTCCATCTCAGTAGGAGACTTCCATTTAACACAATAAACTTCTAATTACTTCATTATCTTTACCATAATCTTGGATATTACGTTCTCTCACTGCTCCTCTCAAGCTATATCTTATTCTTTTCTTCTTTCAATCAGGGGTTTAAAAGATGACATAACCACCCGAGTCAATTATTTTCTTTGGTAAACTAGCATATTATATGATAATATGAATTTCCCTTTCAATATTTTCTTTCTAGCCAGTCCTTGAACTTGTAGCAATCTTTGATATGAAGATTTATTACCTAATGATATGGGTAAAAATTTGGGTAGCTAGTTTGATTAGAATTTTTTGGCCTCTTGCAATATGGCAGTTCTAGGATTGCTATCGATGCTTGTTGAAATAGTTTGGCGACACATTCATTCATGCATGTGTATTTTTTATTCATTTTCTCTTTGAGTGATGTGAACATTTAATCTCTGATTCCCATTATTTTCCCTGGTTATTCTCCTACACTAGTAAATGTTTGAGGCTTATCGTTTCCCCAAAGTACCGATTTTGGATGAGGGTTAGGATTCACCATTTACTTTCCCCTTTCTTCTTTGTACACTAGTTGTTTTCCCTTATCAACATTATACACAACCTATTTTCCTTTGTTAGCCCTAGAAAAGAATGTAGATTTAGCTTTGCCTCTTATGGTGTCCGAAGATATGGCTTTCTTGGTTTTATAAGAGTGGCCTTCTTATTTTGATAAGTTTAACTTTTGAAACATTTCCACTCTGTAGAGGCCATGCACAAAGATAGTTTCATCATATCATCCAAGTTTTTCATCAACAACTCAATGGTATGCTTCTATTTTACCTGTTGCTCACATTTCATACTTAAGTTGTGCCATCAAGTTATATTCTTGGTCACTAATTCATCCCATTTTTATTTTTCTAGTGTGAGGTTATAAATAGTTATCTTCTTGGTTGTGCTGACAAACCTCTTCACCAATATAATTTCCAATTCTACAAAATTCTTCATAGAATCATTTGATAGTTTAGTGTACCTTTCAAAAGTAGTTGAAGTCAAACTACTGACAAACGGTCAAAAGAGTACGGGGTTGTTACCCCTCGTGTTGTCACAAGTAGCTTTAAACTAGGCCAAGTGTTGCCTGGGTCGTATTCTACTAGATAGGGTTGACCCTTGCCTGTTAGCTTCTCCTCTTGATTAGTGGCTATAATAGCCTTGATCTCCTCATTGATTTTTACCTCTACGTTTGCAGTCATCCCAAGCTCTGAGGTACTTTGTTCTATAAAGTATGCTGGTAGATTAAGTTATTGATCTCATTTGAACCTTTAGGCGTGTTCTACACTTTTGAGACTTAAGGCATTTGGAGGTTTGAAGGATTAGTAGTAGGTATAGGGAATATGCTATTAATTATCTATATTATCTACATCATCAATATCCTTTGGGCCATCATCTCAATCATCTTCTTCTTTAACTTAGAATTTTTTTCTATCTTTGGACCTTTTTATCATTTCATTTTCCTTTGCATAATTGCAAGTGTGATATTTTTAGCATTGAAGGGATTCTCTTTAAATTCTTCTTTTCCTTCCTTTGAAAGGTGACCACATCTCCCAGCAACATACCCATCCTCATAGTGGCATTGGTGTGCTAGTCTAGTTGATGATAGACAATCACCATCTTCATAGTCACTGTCAACATGCCTTACCATAAAGGCCACCTCGACATCCATGGTTTCTTCTTAATCTTCCTCATCTTCCTGTACTTAAATTTTCAAGTGACATAGCCACTAGATCTCTGATTCATTATTTGACAAGAAGAGTTCCTCAATCCATCAACAACGATCGAAGTTGACCTCTTCCTTAGATGGAACTAGTGAATGATGGGTCCCTTAGAGTGTTCCTTAAGGTGTCAACTGTCAAGTTGGTGATCATTATGGGCCTTCTTTGTGAACCATTTATGATGATTTTATTAGTGTGGGTACCCCTATAAGAAGCTACACTGAATGTTATGCATATATTAAGTCTTTCTCCATATAGTTTCTCCTTATGAGGACTTGGCCTCCATACTTTGTTTCCTTTACAGTGGGTCCTTTTAGCGATGGATCCTTGAACATGCAATTAGGATGTCACACCTTGATGCTCACCATGTGGAGCTTGTCTTTGTTCCTTCTTTTACCATAATAGGTGGTAGCCTTTCTCCCCTTGCACCTATTACAAACGGCTATTGAGATTTCTTTTTCTTCAGTCACTTCTTCTTTGCTACTTTTTATTACAATCTAGGTCCACTAATTTGTGATTTTGATGATGACAAATAATATTATTTAAATTTTTATTTTCTTGGTGAATGTTTTGGATATTCTTTTTATCTTTGAGAACTAACATTATAGGTAAAATATACACCGCTCAAGGCTATTTGAAGGTCAAGAATGGGTAGAATAGGATGTCAAGTAAAAGTCTTTATATTTTAATTTTTCTTTATTTTATATTTCTTGAGTCTGATCATATAAGAGTGTATGCAATTTGGTAAAGGAATGCACACACATAGGGGGGGGGGGGGTTTAAGAAAATTAAAGTTAAAATTTTTTATAATAAGGATTAGTAGGAGTAGGTATAGGGAATATGCTATTAATTATCTATATTATCTACATCATCAATATCCTTTGGGCCATCATCTCAATCATCTTCTTCTTTAATTAAGAAAATTTTTCCATCTTTAGACCTTTTTATCGTTTCATTTTCCTTTGCATATTTGCAAGTGTGATATTTTTAGCATTGAAGTGGATTCTCTTTAAATTCATCTTTTCCTTCTTTTGAAAGGTGACCACATCTCCAAGCAACAGACTCCAGTGGCATTGGTGTGCTAGTCTGGTTGATGATAGACAATCCCCATCATCATAGTCAGTATCAACATGTCTTTCCATATAGGCCACCCCAACATGCATGGTTTCTTCTTAATCTTCTTCCTCTTCCTGTACTTAAATTTTTAGGTGACATAGCCACTAGATCTCTGATTCATTATTTGATAAGAAGAGTTCCTCAATCCATGAACTACGATCGAAGTTGACCTCTTCCTTAGATGGAACTAGTGAATGATGGGTCCCTTAGAGTATTCCTTAAGGTGTCAACTGTCAAGTTGGTCATCATTATGGGCCTTCTTTGGGAACCATTTGTGATGATTTTATTAATGTGGGTAGATCTATAAGAAGCTACACCGAATGTTATGCCTATATTAAGTCTTTTTCAATATAGTTTCTCCTTATGAGGCCTTCGCCTCCATACTTATTTTCCTTTACAGTGGGTCCTTTTGGTGATGGATCCCTGAACACGTAATTAGGGTGTCACACCTTGATGCTCACCATGTGGAGCTTGTCTTTGTTCCTTCTTTTTACCATAATAGGTGGTAGCCTTTCTCCCCTTGCCCCTATTACAAACGGCTATTGAGATTTCTTTTTCTTCAGTCACTTCTTCTTCACCACTTTTTATTACAATCCAGGTCCACTACTTTGTGATTTTGATGATGACAAATAATAGTATTAAAATTTTTCTTTTCTTAGTGAATGTTTTGGATATTTTTTTTATCTTTGAGCACTAACATTATAGGTAAAATATACACCGCTCAAGGCTATTGGAAGGTCAAGAATGGGTAGAATAGGATGTCAAGTAAAAGTCTTTATATTTTAATTTTTCTTTATTTTATATTTCTTGAGTCTAACCATATAAGAGTGTATGCAATTTGGTGAACGAACACACACACATAAGAGGGGGGGGGGGGGGTAAAAAAATTAAAGTTAACATTTTTATAATAACCATACAATACGACTTAAAATCATATTATTAGATCAATTATAGAGAGAACGAGCTTAACATCTAATTGAATATTTAGTCTATGTGAACTAATCATATTGTACAATATAGATCATATTATATGATTTGTTACAATCTAAAAACCCTTGCGGCCGAATAAATTAAGTAAGACATTCAAAATTTAAAATTTTATAATTATCATACTATACAATATGATTCATATTGTATGAAAATTTGAAATCTTATTTGAATTAACTCTTATAATAATTAAATTAAATTATGGTTTAACTAATGATAGTAGATCATACTGTATGATCATGATCATAACGTTTGATTAGCAGAGATAAAATTTAGTCATTTTAAAGATCGTACTGAATGAGACCATGACTTTTGAACTAATCATACTATACCATACTTATATCATACTGAATGATCGACTTAAAATTAACTAATCATTCTATATGAAGATAGCAATACGAGACGATTGATAGAGATAATTTTAATCCTCACAAAAAGCATCCTGTATGAATAGAGATAAAGCAAACAGATTAATCTTGATGATTTTTGGATTGTCTTATATTATGTATTCAAAAAATTGAATAGTTTGTCTGAATGATTATTTGCATCGTATTAGACGAGTCTAGTTTTTGAACTGATCGTATTGAATAAATTTCATTTGTATTAAACGAAAAGTGATGACCAACTTGAATTTTTAGGATATCTTGAAGCCTAAGACTTAAGCAATGTTTTTATAATCTCTTAGAAATAAGAGAGCATAGTGTAACTATTGAAAGAACTTTGAGATAGAAGCATTTAAGAGTGTTCTAGGGTTTGAAAGGAAGGAAAAGGTAAGGTTGAGGGTGAGGGAGAAGAAGTGTGAGGGGATCACACAGTTGCTCCGGGTTAGCTACACCCTTACTCCACCTGTGATTTTTGTGAGTACTTAAAGGCTCTCATGGAGATAGGCTTCTAATTAAAGTCCTCGAGATACTCTGCCTTCTCCAGGAGGGTGAAAAAGATTGGTGGTACTCTTCATTCTCTAGCAAGGAGAAAAAGATTGGAGGTATGCTGCCTTCTATAGGAGGGAGAAAAAGATTTAGATTCTCTTCCTTCTCCAGGAGATAAAAAAGTGATTCAAGGTCCACCATAGTCAACAGGGAAGGTGGCATAGCTTTTGGCACTCCACCGCATTAGGTTTAGTGAAAGTGAGTATGTAAGGGCTTCTCCGCCTTGCTTTGGGAGATAAAGGAGAATCACTTTGTATTATTGTGATACCCAGAGCGAAGGGCTCTGAGGAGTAGATGTAGGCCAAGGTTAACCAAACTACTATAAAATTCTGGTGTGCTCTTTCTAATTTTTTCTTTCTGCATTTAGTTTTTTGCAATTTATTTTCCTAATAATTACTTAATTAAAAATCTATTATTGATGTTTGATTTAGTTAATTCAATTATTATCACCATTATTATAAGTATTATTATTTTATTAGCTTCTACATCATGTGATCAAATTATTTATTTCAAAATGTTTAAAACTTACGAAAAGATTTTTCTTGTGATAAAGAAATTTTTTAAATAATCAATTCACCCCATCACCCTCTTGTTGCATCTTGGGCAAGTTATGTAAGGCTTACAACCTCCTCAAACTTTCACTTTTAGTATATGTAGTGATTTCAGTAGAGTGGGGACTCTTGGGAGGCCCTTAAGACCTTCCCAAGGATGATGGAAACTCTTACAACAACTGCAGAGAATTGTAGCCACCAAAAGTGAATGGTACCTCTAGTGTTCCCATTGTTGTTGACTATATTTAACAACTGAATTTAGGAACCACATCCAGTTGGATAGTGAAATAAGTGTTATGCATATCCATCTACACAAATGAAAGGCTAGATTTAGTAATCAGCATTCGGTACAATACCCCCATACTTTCAAAATGTAGAGACTACATAAAATAGAACAATATAGATAAATAATTTAAATAAGTTTTAACCCTACATAATGAATTTTTTATAGGTTATTAAGTGATCATCTTTAAAATTTTAGAGATTTAATATGTTAAATAATCATTTTTAATTTTTTTTTTGGAACTTTTAACCTTGTTGATTTGCTGGTACTATAGAATTTCGAAAACGTAACTAAAGATGGAAAGAGAAATCATAATCAGTGGAGTAGCATTAAATCTATGGGCTCCAAAAATTTGAGCCACATCCTCTTCTAAACCCCTTTCTTCTTTTTCTTTGGGTCTTCAAGAAGAATTTTAAAAAGTAAGTTTTGAGGGTAAACTTTCAGAAGTTATATTGGGTTTTAAATGACACCCTACTAAGAGATTTAACCCTCATTTTGCAAGGATTTTATGATATTAGTTAATGTTTCTTATATGCACACACCCCTACAGTTAATTACCTCTCCTGATAGTGAGGGAGAACTTTTGATTAAGGCTAATTATCATACACATACGTGGTATCAAGCGTATAGTAGTAGCATGGTTTCATTGTTAAAAATTTTGATATTTAATTTTCGAAATTTCACCATCTTGCACTTAAAGCAGATGGAAAGGAAAGTGATGATGGACCCGATCAAGAACCCATGGATTCTCCATTTCGGGTCATCATGGTCTCTTTTCTATGTTGTCAAAGGAGCTAGTCGTCCCAACCTAACAAAAGGTTCCTTATCGGTATCAATAGGTTGCTTCATCTAAGGGTGCCTTTTAGACCTATGGGAATATTTATCTAAGGGGATAAATTTGAATTCACCTTAGTTAACAGAGGGCTTTGTACCCTATTAATTATATCCTATTAATTCTTTTCTCAAGCATTTGGAGCCATTATCAAACATAAGTGCTCTAATTATGATTATTATTTGGCGGTTTCATTTGGTGGCATAATCACCTAGTTAGAGGGTCTTGATCATAATTATTTACTTGTGGTGTCATTTGGTAACAAAACCACCAGTTAAAGGATATGTTTCTCATGCTTACTAATAAGAGAAGTATTAAGAATGAATCCTAATGTTATTCTCAACTAGATATTCACTCTTTGAGAACTAAAGTATTTGCATATTCATTCGGGAAACTATTATGGAGGATGAATGGGGGTTACTTCAAGCATTTGATGATTTATTTAATTTTAAATATCTTAATTTTTGAGAGATTTTTAAAAAATTTTATCTTCATGGGCATTTGGGAAATTGGAGGCATTTTAATTTTTTATGCTCCCCTCCAATTGATATTTTCTATCAACACATCTATTATTAAGGTATTTATGGGCATTTTTATTTTTAACAATTAAACTTTTTTTACTCTGTCTACTTGCTAATAGAGGACCAAATTCATTATTGGCTTTATGAATTTATTGGTGAGTTTTATTTGTTAAATACTTTGAAGGCCTAATATGAATGTATAAAATTAATATCACAGTCTATATCATGACCATATATTTGTTTGATAGATTATTGTTGCATTTTATATATTATAACATGTATACATATAATGTGAATAAGTCATTACACATTTTATTATGTGGGGGTATTTTTACGATTATCAGCTATGCAAATGACCATCATTGATGAGCATGTGATGAGCATGCAAAATCTCTTTTGGAATATAAAAATGCCTTATGTTTGCTTGTACTAGTGTTTAAGATTCAGTTGCATAGTGCTGAACTATTGGCTTCCCATTACTTATTGTAGGTAGGTTGTCATGCTACACTAAATTCTTGTTGGCAAGTAGTGGTCATTTGAAAGATGCAAGAGTTTCCTTGAGGGGCGTGTGAACACCTTCTATCCATTTGTATGAATATTATGAATCTGGTGGCGTTACTTATTGGACATAATTTGTCACACATCAGCAATATAGTTTAGTTAACTTCATCTTCTTCATACTTCCATATTCGTTTTTATTCATCTTGTGAGAGTGTACTTCACCCATCAAGCAAACTGCACATCACATCAAGAGTCTTCCACCAGTTATTTTCAAGCAAATTTATTTGTCTATGTGACTGCCTTGCTCCATGAGTTTAATGCTTTAATTTGCCAAAGGCCTGTAATTTTTACTATAAATTCTTTATTTTTTTTCTTTTGGGTGAATTATATCTTTGAGCTATGGGTCATTTAGTACTTTATGTTGGTATACTATTCTGCACTAATGAATATTCTTTAGTGACTCATTGGTACTTACATTTATTGAGTATTTATGTTGGTATACTTACTATTAAGTGGTTGTCATCCGCAGGGGCACTGTACCATTCAATTCTTGTTGGTGATTTTTAGTTGTAGACATGTTATTGTGCATAAAAAAAAATCTTCTGTTATTGCAAGTAGATGTTCACATTTATCATATACTACACTATATATGTTTGCAAGGGACTTTGTTTTGTTTGTTACATGTTGCGAGCCATCACCCATAGGATGACTATTATATGAATGAGGAGTATTCTACAGTGGCCCATAAGAGCTCATATTTATCTCTGATCGACCAACTTTTCTTATAGGATATCAATGTATTTATTGAAAGATAAATTTTTATTAACTGTGCAAACACCATGACATTTATCGCATGCTACCTGAGTACGTCTACATGGAATACTATCATTTGCATAAAGGTTTAGTGTGTTCATTGCACATTGATTTTATATTTATATGGGACTAGTATATTCATTTACATGTTGAGCAGTGTTGGTTGCAGGGAGTTCCTTCTATTCACTACCTATTGCTAGTTATCTCCCATAGGCATACTGTTGTGCATGTAACAAAACTTCAATCATTATTAGAAGGTGTTTGCATCCACTGCATTCTTCAACCTTTATTTTAGGTGATGTGTTGCATATTTACATTTATAGAAGATTTAATACACTTGCAACTTATCCTCCATTTTTGCTTGAACAAAACTCAATGTACTCATATGTAATTTGGTGCTGACTATCGGTTGATGATCAAGTTATATTTGGCTCTAATCTCTTCATATTAATTGTAGTGAGTTGCTATGTTCACTACACATCAATCTTCCAATTTCGTTGGAGGCCAATACATTTATTTATTGTTGACCTCCTTTTTGTATGAGGTCATCAGGACCTATACAGATCCTTTCTTGGTGATTTGATGGTTTATAATCACCAACTTTTCAATCATCTAGACCCCAAATGAATTCCAATTTAGTCCTCAATTAAATTCCAATTCAACTTATAATTTAGTCTTGAATTTAACATTCAATCATTATTGAATTATTCATCAATCATGACTAATCAATCTCAATTATCCATTTAATTTTGATTGATGTGGATGATTCAAACTCAATCAATTAAACCCAAACCCCAAATAAAATCAAGAATTCCAGACTAAATTTAAAGGTTAAAGGCTTATGTACTGATACCCTTTTTGGATGATTTTTCAATCACTTCAAAATCTAATCAAATGAACCTAGGGTATGAACCTAGGGTCAACCCTCTAAATTTGAGGCCAATATGAACCCTCTAACTTTAAAAATTGAATTAAAATCCAAACATTACAAAACCTTCAAATATTTACATCCTATGTCAATAGACCTCTCACCTTGTAGAATTTGACCATGGGACCTACCCCAAGACCCTTAACATTGTTAATATCCTTTATTAGGTCATGTTGAATACTAAACAAAATTTTAGTGAACTCATCTTGATCTAAAGTTGATTAGAGGTCAAAATGACCAAAATTCCTTTAACAACAAATTTAGATTTTTCACCAAATTTCAACATGGCTCAGTTAAATCAAACCTTCAAAACTCTTCCCAATCATCTTAAACAATATTATATGTGCTTTAGACCTAAACCAAGGCTATGATCTAACCTAGTTAACCAAGCCAACCATAGTTGACCAATGGCCTTTTAAGGGTCCAAATGACCATTTCATTGCTTAAGACCACCTCCATTAGCCTCAAATGGTCAAATCAGACTTGTTGAGCTTAATTTAATTCTATGATTTGATTTTGTTGTCCAAGTCAATATTGGTTAACTAGATCAACCATCAACCCCATTTACACCTAACTAATTTTCAAACCCACTTTAGATTTCTTCAAATTCATTTGATTAACCTCATTGGTGGTTTAGACCTGACTGACCACTTTGATCCAATCAAAAGGTTACATAGTCAACTAAACATGTGATTGATATAAATTGATAAGTCTGGCTCAATTCAATGCATTTAATTAAATCAACCTATTCAAGCTTCATCAAACCTTCAGATTTACTTATTCCAAGGCTTAAACTTGTCACAACCATTGTTGAGTCAAAGCCATGGGGATTTGGCCTAAGTCAACCTTTTAAAGTTTGGTAAAACTTTCCCATACACATGTTTGTTCAATTAAACCATGAATGCATTGCTTCAAACTTTCCCCAAATCACCACAATAGCACTAAGTCACAATTTGGTTTTCACCACACCAATGGCTGACTATTTGACATGTCAACCAGTTAGCAAACCACTAAAACTCCATTAGAATGGTTAACTGCCCCTAAGCTTCAAATATTCTACTTCAAAGCCTTGAAACTCACTTAACTAGCAAGTGACTCCGCCCCTTCCACCTCATCAATGCTTAACTAATTTGACTAGCTAAATAATAAAGAAGTGGTTAAAATGTGTTAAATCTTTTGAGCTCAAAATCCCATTCAATCCTTCTAGTTTATCCTTTCTAAATGGGACCTAAATCTCCATTATAGGTATCTAAAACAAATCTTAGCCCTTGTTTAACAAAAAATGGCAAGAGGGGTCTACTCCACTCTAAGGGCCTCTGGCCACTAACCATTTATGATACAAGTCCCTAATCGAAGGAAGGCTCCCGATGCTTCTAGGCCCTCCAATCAAAGCCCTAGAGGTCAAAATGCCAAAGAGAGCTCATTCAAGTTTTTCTATCTTATTTCTCATAGCCCTTCCAACCCCTATCTGATTTCATCTCGACTTTCCAGATCCTCTTCAATTCCTCAATTAAAACCCATAGGAGAGTGCCTACCATTGATGATAATTTTGGCTAACCTTCGCCCCAGTTTGTCCATGGTTTGATGCTCGTGATCCAAACCATTTCGACCACTGTTTTCTTTAAGGGAAGCATACAAGGATAGTCTACAAGTTGAACTGAACTTTAAACATGTCAAACCATCAATTAAATATTGGTAATATCTCAAACCTAGCTTTAGACACTTTAGTTAAAATATCTTTTTATAAAGCACATTTTGACCCAAAAAAGCACTCCACATGGATGCTATTTGATACATCATCAAAAAATTATCTTGATCAGGCACGAATCTCGATGACAAATAAAATTGGAAACTTTCAGAATTACAATTGGAACCATCCAAATTCTAATTTAAGCAAACTTGCAGTCAAACTGAACGCCTTGAGAAAAGGAACACAACGACACCAAATCCAACCCAATCCGAGCCCAAATGGATCTAAATCAAGGGTTATAAGCATTGTTGGAAGGTTTGAACCACAATTTAGACTACCAAACGGTTTCCAAACATAACATGCTTAAGACATTCAAATGTCAATCATACGGTCCATGATAAAATGATTAAACATCGATCATCCATCCAACCACTCCCCATTTACCCTTAATCTCCCACCTATTTAAGGGCCATTCCACTCCCAAAATCTGTAAATAAAGCCCCCTTTTCTACTGCAAAGGGACCCCAAGCCAAACGATTCAAGAGAGAGATCAGATATCTCTCTTGCCTCTTTGCTCCTCCTTGACCACCGCCTGAGTTTTGTTGGACCAACGCCTGACATCATTACTCCATCGGACCACCACTTAAGGCCCTCACTTCCACTAAACCACCACTTGAGGCCCTCATCACCATCGGACCACCAATTGAGGCCATGAGCTCCACCAGACCACCACTTGAGGTCCTTACCTCTAACGGACCACCACTTAAGGCCTTGAGCTCTACCGAACCACCACTTGAGGCCCAGAATTCTACCTAACAACCAGTTGAGGCCTCAATTTCTTCTAGACCACAACATATGCCCAAAAGTTCTATCGAGCCACTACCTGAGGCCCAGAGTTCTATTGTACCTCCACTCTATACTTGGAGTAAACCAAGAGTTCTGCCAGACCATCACATGATGCCCAGAGTTTCGTCAGACTATCATCTAATGTTGGACTTCCACCAGACCACTTCCTGACACTGAAGTTCTGCCAAACCAATTCCATGCTACCAGCTAATGCCCAAATTTTCAAGTAGTGCCGGACTTCTACCAATCCACCAAGTGACACTATAATTTCATCCCTATTTGTCACTAAATATCAACCAAATGATAGACATTTGTAATCTAATTGTCCTAAGGGATGTGTCAGACCATTATAATATACTTAAACACTAGTGGAATCATTTTAGACTGGGACAGGCCCCATTGTTTTTCCCCTTTCTAAAGTTTTCTATGTAAGAACATCTTATGTTATCTGTATGTGAGATGGATATTCGTACAATGCTATGACACAGAATTTTAACTCTATCATCGCGTATATTCTAGCCTGTAACACTATTCATATACATACACTCTGTTTAAAATTTCATTAAAATTAATCAAGCCATTTGAAAAAATGAGTCGATTATTTATTTCTAGGGTTTAATCGCTTAAGCCATGCATATATACAAGATCTAAGACATTGATCTTATGATCAATGGCTCAAATCGTGTCTTCCCATGGTCTGCTCTGATCACATGACTCTTTTGTTTGATTAGATGATCATCAAATGGCATCACAACCATTGGTTCAAAATTGTACATCATGTAAAGGACATCGTAACTTGCTTACTCATATAAGTGTCATGCGCCATCGCATCCCGCATTAAAATCCAATGATTGCGACAATGCAATCATTGGCTATTAATGCTCATCACATCACTTTCACTTCGACAAACTAGAAAGTGCCACAAGTGCTACCGCCATTAATTAGATTAATAAATTTTATTTAAAATTGTTTCAAATGCTTTTAAATTCAGAAAACTTAAAAAAAAATATAATAATTTTATCTTTTTACCAAATTTTGTTAATAAGAATTCATTCTCTTTATATTTCAATCCTCTATTATTTAAAATTAAAATTAAATAAAAATGTGTTATGACTTTTAAGTAATTTCTTTTATTTTACATTTGTTTTTATTTAATTAATATCTTATTAAGTATAAAATCAAATATTTTGAAATTTGATAGTATAATTTGGCATGTTATCCAATGTCTCTAGTAAATTTTTTAGAATTTTTTTAGTAATATTTTGATGCCATTTAATTTTACATTATCATGCCTCACAATTAACACTTTTTTTAGAACATTTATTGGTTCTTGGTATTAGTATCTTTTGAACTAAATTAGACCTTAAATGGAAATTTCTAAATAGAGATTAACATGAGTGAAGTGGTATTAGTGAAATCCAATGCAAATTTCTAAACCATGTGCATGTAGCCTTATATTTTATTTTAAATTTTTTATCAATTAACCCTTTTAGGCTACG
Source organism: Dendrobium huoshanense (assembly GCA_016618105.1). Classification (NCBI taxonomy): domain Eukaryota; kingdom Viridiplantae; phylum Streptophyta; class Magnoliopsida; order Asparagales; family Orchidaceae; genus Dendrobium; species Dendrobium huoshanense. Next base: position 14,141,653 of record CM028360.1, read on the forward strand.
TTCATGTTTCATATGTGAATGTTATGGTAAGTCTCCTATATGCCATAACATTTCCAATCTAGATATGTTGGGAAGTGTTTTGTGGGTGAGTTTGCAAGTGCATGGGTTATGGGTTAACCCAAGAAGTAAAGAGTTCACGCCTTTCTGTCCACTTATCGTTAGGACTTTTTTTTTTTTTTGCATGATGTGATTGATTGATTATGTGAATGTGTTAAGGGTTATTGACATTTATTTATAAACCCCCACAACTTAGTGGCATTTAAGAACAACAATCAATGACAAGCCTTAGCAACTTAGGGAATTCGTAGAAAATTACAATGAATCCAATAGAAAAACTTTCAACCTTGACATTACCTCTCTTAAGTCAAGAGACTACTAATTTTAAAGGTCATTAGATCTAAAATTTAATTACGTTAAAATTAACCCTTAATTATGCTTGAAAACTCCAAAAATCATAATTAATTCAGATTAAGTCCAAAAAAATCAAATAATATATCAAATTGACTAGAATTAAACTGCCAACCTAGGAATATTAAAATCCCTATGATTGGACACTTAATTTAATCTTGATTTAATTTTTACTAAAAATTAATTATTGATTAGTTAAAAATAATTAAAAATTCCAAATAATTTTCAAACACTTTAAAACACTCCCATGGGTCATTCCTTACCATTGAAAGTGATTTCTTGAAATTTGAAATCTGTTTGGAAAAAATCCTTAAAACCCCTTTAATTAAATAATTTAATAATTCAATTAAATACCCAAATAAAATAAAAAAATTTAAATTAAATTAAATACCCAAATTTAAAAATTTTATAGTTAATTCTAGAAAATTTTAAATTAAGCAAACTCAAATCCATTAGAATCCATTTATGGTCTAATACTTAGTAAAAATGTCAAATCACCAAACATAAGTCAAAGTAAAAAAGTTAAAATTTTGGTCAAGTGTAGTTAAAAATAGATTAAAACATTACAAATTCATAACTTTATATAAAAAAAATCCAATTCTAGTAAACTTCTAATCTAATACTAATTTTAGGGTGTAGTGTTAAGGAAAAATACTAAGATTCTAGAATTCACTTTAATTTTAAAAGCTAAATATTGACCCCTTAATTTAATGAATTAAATAAATCATAAAAATTTTAAAAATTCAATAATTAATTAAAACTCTATAATACATCAACCTAATTAATAAAATCAATCGTCCAACCCCTTAATATATATTAGGCACTCTATAGATGAAGTTTTTAGGATGCATTACCTTGAGCTACGGGACTAAGTGTCCTAAGAAGGTTTCTTCCTCAAGCCAACAGTGACAACGTAACAAATGAATTCAATGCCGAGCAAAATCTTAAAATTAATTTAATATTAATCACTTAACAAAATTAAAATCCTGATTTTAAATACGTCATCCTTGTATATAGGCTGGACTACTTTAAACTATGTGGCTAAGTGTCTAAGGAGGTTTCGTCATCAAGCCCACTATAACAACATCATGAATAAGTTGATGGAAAATTTAATTAACTTAATTCTTAAATCAACAATAAATTAATTAACTAAAGTATTAAAAATCCTCTAAATTTCTAATCAAAATAAAATCAACTAATATATACTAGTTAATACCGGGTAATATGGATTTACAAGGTTATTAGCTTCTCTCAAAAGAAGGCGAAATAAACTGTATGCTCTTGATGTAATAAAAGTAGTAATCATTCAACTATTAAAATAAATCTTAAAATTAACCCCAAATCATTTATACTTAAACTCAAACCCAAATCTTTTAAATCTTCAACAAATCAATTCAATCGATAAATTTAAAGAACTACCTAATGTAGGACATATCCAAGCCACACCTTCTACTACACACACTTTATATTGTTTGGTAGGACAACAACCTTTAGTTTTAGGCTTAGGAAGTGTTTATTTTTTATCTTCTTATGTTCCAAATTTTCTATGATTTTCACTACATGTTACTTATTATACTTGATTGATGTGATTGTTTATTTATTTATCCAATCTATGAATTTATATGAAGAGCCTTAGATTGCCCCTAGGATAGGAATGATCTAGATGATCATTGAGTTTTTTGTAGGTGCCCATGCTCATGCAATACTAAAATCAAGGGGGGAAATAATTAAATTTAATATGACAAATTTTTTCCATATGATTAAAAATGCAAAGCCCCCTTCAAATTTAAAGAGCATGGCTAAGTGTGGCTAGGATTTTGTTTGGGTAAAAATATATATAACTACTTGGGATATTGTTTTAATTATAGGTGCCTAAGATGACTATAGAGGCTATTTAGATCTTTTATATTTTTGATGTAATTTAATTCAATGTAATTGATTTGTGAAAGTTGACTTTGAAATGGGATGTTATACATCAAACTTGGAATCCAAATAGGAGGGAAGATCCCTTAGGGGAAAGTTCCCTTCCATTTGCATATTCAAGTTAGGATGATTTTGAATCCAAAGAGGAAAAAAGCACCCCTTCGGGGAAGAGTTATTTCCATTTGGACACCTTTACATGATGAATCCATGGTGCTCGCAAAAGGATGGCGAAGTGAAGACAGAGAATACCCCAGCCTCAAAGTCACTTACATCATTTCTAGGATTATAATTTTTGTAGTTGTTTGTGGTACCCGACCACTTTAATTTTTTGCAAATTTCCTATTGTAGTTAAGTGGCATTTGCCACATGAACCTTAAATTTATTTCATGATTAAATTTATTTGATTGTTTGCATTATTTGCACAGTAGAAATTTCTAGTTTTTTTCAAGTTTCTTCTCTTGCATGTAATTTTTTTATTTTGCCTAGAATTGTGTGGAGGCTCATGAGGGTACAATTAATTTTTTTTCTACTCAAATAAACTAATTTTTTTAGGTTCACATAGAAATTCTAACTCTTTAAGAAGTAAGCTCAGGCTCACCGAGAGTTCATAAGTATCATATTAAGAGTTACTTTCCTTGTTAGGCACCTCCCTGCCTGCGGGTTTCGGTAGACCACCTGGCCTATTAGAGTATAGTTAATCAAGGGGTTGTTGTATAATCTCTAGGAAAAAGTTATTTTTAAGCTTTTTTAAAACTGCTTCATATTGATTTATGTAATCAAAGTCAATTAGCATGCATTGCATTAGAAAAAGAAGGATTAAGAATGAATCATAATGGTATTCTCAACTAGATATTCACTCTTTGAGAGCTAAAGTATTTGCATATTCGTTCGGGAAACTATCATGGAGGATGAATGGGGTTTACTTCAAGCATTTGATGATTTATTTAATTTTAAATATCTTAATTTTTTGGAGATTTTTTAGAATTTTTTATCTTCATGGGCATTTGGGAAATTAGGAGGCATTTTAAATGTTTATGCTCCCCTCCAGTAGATATTTTCTATCAGCACATCCATTATTGAGGTATTTATGGCCATTTTTATTTAATTAAACTTTATTTACTCTGTCTACTTATTAATAGGGGATCGAATTCATTTTTGGCTTTATACCTTTATTGGTGAGTTTTATTTGTTAAATATCTTGAAGGCCTAAAATGAATGTATAAAATTAATATCACAGTCAATATCATGACCATATATTTGTTTGATCATTTATTATTGCATTTTATATATTATAACATGTATAGATATAATGTGAATAAGTCATTACACATTTTATTATGTGGGAGTATTTTTATGATTATCAGCTATGCAAATGACCATCATTGATGAGCATGCAAAATCTCTTTTGGAATCTTGTAATAGTGTTGAAGATTCAGTTGCATAGTGCTGCACTATTGGCTTCCCATTTCTTATTGTAGGTAGGTTGTCATGCTACACTAAATTCTTGTTGGCAAGTAATGGTCATTTGAAAGATGCACAAGTTTCCTTGAGGGGTGTGTGAACACCTTCTGTCCATTTGTATGAATATTATGAATCTGGTGGCATTATTTAACAATGTATTGGACATCATTTGTCACACATCAGCAGTATAGTTTAGTTTACTTCATCTTCTTCATACTTCCATATTCTTTTTTATTCAACTTGCGAGAGTGTAGTTCACCCAGCAAGTGAGCTGCACATCACATCAAGAGTCTTCTACCAGTTGTTTTCAAGCAAACATATTTGTCTATGTGACTGCCTCGCTCCATTAGTTTACTGCTTTAGTTTGCCAAAGGCCCGTAATTTTTGCTATAAATTCTTTATTTTTGCTTTTGGGTGAATTATATCTTTGAACTATGGGTCATTTACTACTTTATGTAGGTATACTATTGTGCACCAATGAATCTTCTATAGTGACTCATAGGTACTTACCTTTATTAACTATTTATGTAGGTATACTTACTATTGAGTGGTTGTAAACCACAGGGGCATTGTACCATTCATTGCTTGTTGGCAATTTTTAGTAGTAGACATGCTATTGTGTATAAAAGAAATCTTTTGTTATTGCAAGTAGATGTTCACATTTATCATATACTACTATATATATGTTTGCAAGGGACTATGTTTCGTTTGTTACATGTTGCGAGCCATCACCCATAGGATGACTATTATCTGAATGAGGAGTATTCTACAGTGGCTCATAGGAGCTCATATTTATCTCTGATCGACCAACTTTTCTTATAGGATCAACCAACCTTTCTTATAGGATATCAATGTATTTATTGAATGATGAATTTTTATTAACTGTGCAAACACCATGACATTTATCGCATGCTACCTGAGTCCTTTTACATGGAATACTATCATTTGCATAATGGTTTAGTGTGTTCATTTCACATTGATATTATATTTATATGGGACTGGTATATTCAGTTAGATGTTGAGCAGTGTTGGTTGTAGGGATTTCCTTCTATTCACTACATATTGCTAGTTATCTCCCATAGGCATACGGTTGTGCATGTAACAAAACTTCAATCATTATCAGAAGGTGTTTGCATCCACTGCATTCTTCTACCTTTATTTTAGGTGATGTTTTGAATATTTACATTTATAGAGGATTTATTATACTTGCAACTTATCCTCCATTTTTGCTTGCCCAAAACTCAATGTACTCATATGTAATTTGGTGTTGACTATTGGTTGACGATCAAGTTATATTTAGCTCTAATATCTTCATATAAATTGGCTAGCAAGTTGCTACGTTCACTGCACATCAATCTTCCAATTTCGTGGGAGGCCAATACATGTATTTATTGTTGATCTCCTTTTTGGTATGAGGTCATCAGGACCTATACAGATCCTTTCTTGGTGATTTGATGGTTGATAATTGTTGACCTCATTATTTGAGGTCAATTTCCCCAAATCCAACTCTAGCACCTAGGTCTTCGTAGCCTAGTGTAGACGTCGCCCATAGGATTTCTCTTAGGTGGACACCTAATGACGTAGCACGGACTCAAACCTATCACTCAACTCGAATCGAAATCCATTCAATCCAATTTTTATTCAACTCCAAACGAACTCAAATCAAGCTCGATTTATGATTCGTCGATGTCGATCGACTCAATCTAATTCGGTTTCGATCAAACTGATATATCATTGGACTTAAAACAACTCACCAATCAAATCAAATTAATTCAAATTGAATTCGATTTCAATGGCTCTGATTAACCCATTTTGACTCGTCACAAGTATATATATAATAATAATTGATAAGTCGTCAAAAATTATCTTAATCGACAGAATCTCGATGCAAAATCAAGTTTGTAAACTTCAAAAATTAATTCGGAGACCATCCGAACTCCGATTTTAGCAAACTTACAGTCGAACTGAGCGTCTCAGGAATACAAACCCAACGACATCAAGATCAACCCAATCCGAGCCCAAATGAGTCCAAATCAAGGGCTCAAATTGCTGTTGGAAGGTTCAAACCGCAATTTGGGTGACCAAACGGTCTCCGATTTTGACGAGCTTATACTCGAATCGAACGTCTCGACGAGACGAATCCAATGAACCCAAGATCACCAAATTCCGAAATCATTAAGGCCTTCAAATGTCAACCGATCGGTCCAGCCCATTGTTTCTTCTCTCTACAGTTCCAAAAACTCAAACTACCCCATCTCCCTAGCAGTTCACAAGCCTTATACCCATCGCCTCCTTAGCCTTAGCCGAGACCAAGCCTCCTCTCTCCCGCTCATTGGCACACAGCAAAACCAAACCCAAACCTCCCACTACCTCTCATTTTTGCATGTACAGAAAACCTCTCATATAGAACCGCCCCCTTGGCAGTTCAAAGAACCTCTCCATTTTTCACGTGAAATGCTCCCTGCTCGTTGCTTCTACTGCAGTTTATACAGCCCATCTGTTCTAGTTAACACTGTTGCAAATCTATTTTTGATGTCTTATGTTTTGATGATTGACAAACACTGCTTTTCTTGGATAGCTTGTTGCTTCTAACTTTTCAGGAATCGACGATCGGACAATCAAAAAGGAGCCAAGTTCAGGAATGCGTAGGGTTAGGGTTGAGTCAGTCTGTACTTTTATTTTTATCTTTTGAGTCCACTTGTAATAGCTAAAAAGACTGATACTTTGTAACCCTTCACACACACACTTGAGAGAATTAGAAATTCTGTTTTTACTCATATCGGCCAGGCCGATATCTTTTATCGGCCTGGACGATCAGCTTAAAACAGAAAGTCTAATTAAGGATTCTTGATTAAGGCAGCCAACGTTAACCGATCGTCCTGGACGATACGTGTATCGGCCAGGACGATAAGCTCAAAACAGAAAGAAGTAGCCGCCATAGACAAGTATGGTATAGCATATCTTTAAATTATCGGCCAGGACGATCCTCGGATCGGCCTGGACGATATTAACAGATTATGCCATAATTGTTCAGGAAATCAAGGAAGTAATTAAGGATGATTGATACGATCATATCGTCCTGGACGATCGCAAGATCGGCCAGGACGATCTAGTCAAAACCTTAAGTTACTTCAGGACGATCAGTATCGGCCAGGCCATATTCAGGGCTATTGTCAGGACGATTTTCCTCTGATTTGAACTAATCGGCCAGGACGATCGTAAGATCGGCCTGGACGATCAAGCTATTTTTCAATCGTCCTGTTTTCCATTCAGGGCTATGCTCTGGCCGATCTTCATTAATTTGTACTGATCGGCCAGGCCGATGTCCATATCGGCCTGGACGATAAAGTCGGCAACTTGCAATTAATGAGCTCTTTTGAAGCTCTTCTATTTAAAGAGCTCTTGTTCAACGTTTTTAAAAGACCTTTGGCTGCTGCCTTGACCTGAGAAGACCTTGAGGAGAGAAAGAGAGAGAGAAGAGAGAGAGAGGATCTTGTGAGGGGGAGCTTGTGAGGGGTTTCACAAGGGTTGCTTCAAGGATCTCTCTGCGTCGTCTTCGTCTAGAGTTTCTCGTCCGTGGAAGGGTCGGTAGAGGTAAGGAGTTGTGCCGTTGGTTCTGGTTCTCTGCCGGCTTCAGGAGGAAGCAAAAGGAGATAGGTTCTCTGCCTTGCCGGGGTGGCAAAAAGGAGGTTCTTGTGAGGGTTTCTCCACCTAGCCGTGGGGGGCTAAAGGAGAGTCACTTTTTGTGTAGTGCAATACTTGGAGGGTGCCTCCAAGGAGTGGACGTAGGTCGAGTCGACCGAACCACTATAAATCTCTGTGTTTCTTTTCTTGCTTCCGCACGTTTAATTCCGCATTATTTTCGTGGTGTGATTTGGTTTTATGTTACTTTATTTCTTTGTTTAAAAACGAAGTTTTTAAAATACCAATTCACCCCCCCTCTTGGTTAGTTTGGGACTAAGTTCATAGGGCTTAACATCCCATCGAACTTTCAAGTGGTATCAGAGCCTGTTTCGAAAATTAAAGTTTAAAAACTTTTTGAATTTGATCCATGTCTAACTTTGGGAATCGCAACACTACGGAAGGGTATTCTATTACCCGACCTCCTCTGTTCGATAACCTACCTTTTGATTTCTGGAAAACTCGCATGTCAACTTTTTTACAATCTACTGATTATCGCATGTGGATGCTTATTCAAGAAGGTTATTCTCCACCTTCTCGTGAAATTAACGGTTTTAAAACGGAAGTTGCTTTTACCGAATGGACTTTTGATGAACGAGATTTAGCTCAACTAAATGCTAAATGTTTGAATTGTTTTTTCTGTGCATTAAAATCTGAGGATTACATGCGTGTTTCAACTTGCAAAACTGGTAAAGAAATTTGGGATAAACTATGCATTACCTATGAAGGCACTAATGAAGTTAAACAATCCCGTTTAAACATTCTCTTGCATGACTACGAACTTTTTCGTATGAAACCTCATGAATCAATTTCTGACATGTACACTAGGTTTACTCAGATTGCTACCTCATTGCATGCACTAGGAAAAGAACTTTTAAACTATGAAAAAGTTAACAAGATTTTGAGATGCTTGCCTTCGTCCTATGATGCAAAAATTACTGCAATTACTGAATCTAAAGATTTAAACACCTATTCTATTGATAACTTGCTTGGCTCACTCATTGCTTACGAGCAAGGGGTGAATCAAAGAAATCTTGATGCAGGTGAAAAGAAAAAGGAGAAAACCATTGCATTGAAGGCACACAAATCGGATTCTGAATCTTCCGGGTCTGAAAGCGATGGAGTTGCCTTCATCACAAGACAATTCAAAAGCTTTCTAAGGAAGAAACAAAAGCATCATCAAAATTGGAGAAAAGGTAAAGATCATAAACATACTAAAGGATCTTCTGATGTTGTTTGTTTTGAATGCAGGAAACCTGGACATGTAAGATCTGATTGTCCTACACTTCAAGATCAATCGAGCAAAGGAAAAGGTGATGAGAAAGCTAAGTCTAGGAAGGACAAAAAGAAAAATCAAAGGAGCTTTTGGGCAGAATCTGGTACTGATTCCTCTGAGACTGAACCAGAGGAAGAAACTACAAACTTGTGTTTCATGGGAAAAGATCAAAGTGATCAAGAAGAGGAAGCCTCTCACAAAAGACCTCGTGAGAGTATGTGGTACCTGGACAGTGGATGCTCTCGACATATGACTGGTGATGCTAGCCAGTTTGTTGTACTAGAATCCAGGACTGGAGGCAAGGTTACTCTTGGAGACAACACCACCCGGAAGGTGGTAGGAGCAGGTATAATCGGTAATTCCAAGAACCTTATGATTGAAAATGTTTTGCTTGTAGATGGATTGAAGCACAACTTGCTCAGCATCAGTCAATTCTGTGACAAAGGCTTCATCGTACAATTCTTCACAAATTCATGCATTGTAAGTTTAAGCAATAACACCATTTTGCAGGGAAAGAGGGTAAACAACGTCTATATGCTTGATTTAAATAGCATTGAATGTGCTGCTTCTTTTTGCTTAAAAACTGTCATTGATGATTCTTGGTTGTGGCACAGGAGGCTTTGTCATGCAAGTATGAAAACCCTTAGGAAAGTGACCCAAAAGGACCTAGTTAGAGGTGTCCCCAAACTTAAGTTTACAAAAGACCACCTTTGTGATGCCTGTCAACTAGGAAAGCAAATTCACTCCTCTTTTCACCCCATAAAGGACATTAGCACCTCTAGACCTTTAGAAGTCCTTCACATGGATTTGTTTGGACCCATTAGCATAGCAAGTTTGGGAGGGAAAGTCTATGGTTTTGTGATTGTTGATGACTACTCGAGGTTCACTTGGACTAGATTTCTTTCTCATAAAAATGAGTCTTTTGATGAGTTTAAAACTTTTTCTACTTGGATTCAGAAGAAGCTAGGATGTGAGATTTTGACCATCCATAGTGATCATGGGGGAGAGTTTGAAAATGAAAGATTTGGAGATTTTTGTGAGGAGAAGGGGATTAGCCACAATTTTTCAGCTCCTAGGACTCCTCAGCAGAATGGAGTAGCTGAAAGGAAGAACCGGACTTTGGTGGAAGCCGCTAGAGCCATGCTTGCTGAGTATTCACTTCCAAAATACTTTTGGGCTGAAGCGGTTAACACAGCTTGTTATGTGTTGAATAGGGTGAATGTTAGAGTCAAATTAGAAAAAACACCCTATGAGATCCTTAAGGGTAGAACACCTAATCTTTCCCACCTTCATGTCTTTGGTTGTAAAGTTTTCATTCACAATAATGGAAAGTCTCACTTGGGAAAATTTGATCCTAAATCTGATGAAGGAGTTTTCTTAGGATATTCTAGTGTTGGGAAATCTTTTAGAGTGTTTAACAAGAGAACCTTGATGGTGGAAGAGACAACCCATGTAGTTTTTGATGAGTCTGATCATAAGAAGCATGAAGTAGATGATGATGATGTTGGAGAGATTACAAGTGGAGTAGAAAATTTGGGGAAGGGGAATGAGCACCTAAGTAATGGAGGAGTAGAAGGAGTCACCCAAGGAATAGAAACTTTTGATGAAAGGGGAGAAACTTCACACACTTTGCCTAAAGATTGGAGATACTCTACTAGTCACCCCAAGGATTTGATCTTAGGAGACCTTTCTAATGGAGTTAAGACTAGACATGGACTTAGGAAGGAAGTGAACCACTCTGCCTTTATCTCTATGACTGAACCCACCACCATTAACCAAGCCCTCTCTGATGAGTTTTGGATGTTAGCAATGCAAGAAGAGTTGAATCAATTTGTTAGGAATGATGTTTGGGAACTTGTGGAAAGACCTAAGGGACAAAGTGTAGTTGGAACAAAGTGGGTATTTAAGAACAAAGTGAATGATTCAGGAGTGGTGGTAAGGAATAAAGCAAGATTAGTGGCTAAGGGGTACAATCAAATAGAAGGGATAGACTTTGAGGAGACTTTTGCCCCTGTAGCTAGATTGGAAGCCATTAGAGTGCTATTAGCCTTTGCTTGTTATAAAGGATTTAAGCTTTTTCAAATGGATGTCAAGAGTGCCTTTTTAAATGGGGAGATAAAAGAAGATGTGTTTGTAGAACAACCTCCAGGTTTTGAGAGTTCTCAATTTCCAAATCATGTGTTTAAATTAAAAAAGGCTTTGTATGGTTTAAAACAAGCACCTAGAGCTTGGTATGAGAGGCTTAGCACATTCTTACTAAAGAGGGAGTTTGTCAAGGGGAGCGTAGACACCACCCTTTTTCTTAAAAAAGTTGGAGATGATTTACTCATTGTTCAGATTTATGTTGATGATATACTCTTTGGATCTTCAAATAAAAATTTGTGTGATGACTTTTCTAAAACAATGAGTAGAGAGTTTGAAATGAGTTTAATGGGAGAATTGTCTTACTTTTTGGGGTTTAGCATAAAACAATTGGAAGATGGCACTTTTCTAAATCAAACAAAATACATAAAAGACATTTTGAAGAAATATGAGATGGACAAAGCCAAGCCAATTAACACTCCCATGACTTCTAGTGCTCCGTTGGATAAGGACCCAAGTGGTAAGTCTGTTGATCAAAAGAAGTATAGAGGCATGATTGGATCTTTACTTTACTTAACTGCAAGCCGACCTGACATTATGTTTAGTGTTTGTCTTTGTGCTAGGTTTCAAGCTGACCCTAAGGAATCCCACATGACTGCTATTAAAAGGATTTTTAGATACCTTTTGGGGACACAAGGATTAGGGATTTGGTACCCTAGACATAGCACTTCTTTTGAGATTATTGGTTTTTCTGACTCTGATTTTGCAGGATGCAAGGTGGATAGAAAGAGCACCTCTGGAACTTGTCAATTCATTGGACAATCCTTGGTCTCTTGGTCTAGTAGAAAGCAAAATTCTGTTGCACTGTCCACTGCTGAAGCTGAATACATTGCTCTTGGAAGTTGTGTGGCCCAAGTTCTTTGGTTGAAACAACAGGTATTGGATCTAGGAATACATGTAAGCACCATCTCAATTTTTTGTGACAACACTAGTGCCATATGCATCTCTAAAAATCCTATCCAACATTCAAGAACTAAACACATTGACATTAGGCATCACTTTATTAGAGATCATGTGACTAAGGGAGACATTGAGTTACACCATGTGACAACTGAAAACCAACTGGCAGACATTTTTACTAAACCACTGGCCTTCGACACTTTCAGCTCTTTAAGGACCAGATTGGGTGTGATTGACATAAATGCATGAAAACTTTTTTTTCTTTTATTCTTCTTGTTGTCTTTTGTTTTTCTTTTCATGTACCTTAGTTTTAGATCTTCACTGATATGATATCTCTTGTCTTGTCTTTAACAATTTGTAGTTAATATGTTTTCATCCATTTAATCCCTAGATAGTATGAATATCTTGTGATTGTGTCTCTTTACCTAACTTAGTATTAGTGGCATAATTTTCTTTTCTAATCAAAAGTCTATCTCAAAATAAAAGATTGCTTATGAAACTAAGATTCCTTCTAAAGCTTGCTTAGGCAAATCTATCTTATATTTACAATGATTAAAAGTTTTTTTGTCACCTCATGATCCCTCGTTATTCTTGTCTTCAATTATTAATCCTGCTTGTGGTAATTCTTCCCTATGTTAGAGAGAGAGCTCCTATTCTCTAATATCTGAGAAGATATATTCACAACTAAGTTTTTTAAAAGAGTCTAAAAGGGAATCTAGCTTGCAAAAATAAAAAAAAAAAAAAATTTGGCCAATGATGCCAACAAAAGAAGCGCAAAGACGCCAAAAAAATTGAAAAATCTATAAAAGGATGCGCAAAGCGCCACAACATTGACAAGAGGCATAAAATGAGCCCACTCAAAAGCAAGCTATTCTCTCTTTTTATATCTTTTAGAACTTAGAAGTTTTGATTCTCAAAGACTTGATCTCGATTATCATTCGATTGTGACAAATCTACCTCATTGTTTTATGGAGATATTTTCCTTATGCCAAGTGATGGGTAGATTCTTTTTCTCATATCCAATTAATTATTTGAGTTAGGTTATTGATTCCAAAAGCCGATTCTACCCTAAGACAACGTTTTTGGCTAAGGGTAAACCATGAACGGATATTCTCCTATTCTATGGATTAAATGTGATTGGTAACACATTAACTCACAAATTTTTAAAACAATCACATGGAATACTATATCATTGATATGCTCAAAAAAAAAAAAAAAAAAAAAAAAAAAAAAAAAAAAGGGGGGGAATTTCTTTTACTATGCTTTCATGTACCCTCCTTTTTGATATGTCAAAAGGGGGAGAAGTTTATAATAAGGTTATGAGGTTAGTTTTTTCATGGTTGTGATTAAATCCCTTTAATATGTTTTGCCATCATCAAAAAGGGGGAGATTGTTGCAAATCTATTTTTGATGTCTTATGTTTTGATGATTGACAAACACTGCTTTTCTTGGATAGCTTGTTGCTTCTAACTTTTCAGGAATCGACGATCGGACAATCAAAAAGGAGCCAAGTTCAGGAATGCGTAGGGTTAGGGTTGAGTCAGTCTGTACTTTTATTTTTATCTTTTGAGTCCACTTGTAATAGCTAAAAAGACTGATACTTTGTAACCCTTCACACACACACTTGAGAGAATTAGAAATTCTGTTTTTACTCATATCGGCCAGGCCGATATCTTTTATCGGCCTGGACGATCAGCTTAAAACAGAAAGTCTAATTAAGGATTCTTGATTAAGGCAGCCAACGTTAACCGATCGTCCTGGACGATACGTGTATCGGCCAGGACGATAAGCTCAAAACAGAAAGAAGTAGCCGCCATAGACAAGTATGGTATAGCATATCTTTAAATTATCGGCCAGGACGATCCTCGGATCGGCCTGGACGATATTAACAGATTATGCCATAATTGTTCAGGAAATCAAGGAAGTAATTAAGGATGATTGATACGATCATATCGTCCTGGACGATCGCAAGATCGGCCAGGACGATCTAGTCAAAACCTTAAGTTACTTCAGGACGATCAGTATCGGCCAGGCCATATTCAGGGCTATTGTCAGGACGATTTTCCTCTGATTTGAACTAATCGGCCAGGACGATCGTAAGATCGGCCTGGACGATCAAGCTATTTTTCAATCGTCCTGTTTTCCATTCAGGGCTATGCTCTGGCCGATCTTCATTAATTTGTACTGATCGGCCAGGCCGATGTCCATATCGGCCTGGACGATAAAGTCGGCAACTTGCAATTAATGAGCTCTTTTGAAGCTCTTCTATTTAAAGAGCTCTTGTTCAACGTTTTTAAAAGACCTTTGGCTGCTGCCTTGACCTGAGAAGACCTTGAGGAGAGAAAGAGAGAGAGAAGAGAGAGAGAGGATCTTGTGAGGGGGAGCTTGTGAGGGGTTTCACAAGGGTTGCTTCAAGGATCTCTCTGCGTCGTCTTCGTCTAGAGTTTCTCGTCCGTGGAAGGGTCGGTAGAGGTAAGGAGTTGTGCCGTTGGTTCTGGTTCTCTGCCGGCTTCAGGAGGAAGCAAAAGGAGATAGGTTCTCTGCCTTGCCGGGGTGGCAAAAAGGAGGTTCTTGTGAGGGTTTCTCCACCTAGCCGTGGGGGGCTAAAGGAGAGTCACTTTTTGTGTAGTGCAATACTTGGAGGGTGCCTCCAAGGAGTGGACGTAGGTCGAGTCGACCGAACCACTATAAATCTCTGTGTTTCTTTTCTTGCTTCCGCACGTTTAATTCCGCATTATTTTCGTGGTGTGATTTGGTTTTATGTTACTTTATTTCTTTGTTTAAAAACGAAGTTTTTAAAATACCAATTCACCCCCCCTCTTGGTTAGTTTGGGACTAAGTTCATAGGGCTTAACATCCCATCGAACTTTCAAACACACACAGCCCTCAACCGGTCACTCCTCTCCTATTCGCATAGAACCGAAATCCAGCCCTCAAATTCACGCTGCTCCCTCTCCCATACGTCTACTTCAGTTCGCAAAACTCCTGCTTTCCATTGGCACGCATAGTTCCGAACTCCCACTCTTCTTTATCCCGAAATCAACCCAGACGGAGCCCTCCTCGCCGGATCTCTTCTTCGTTTTTGTTAAATCTGCCTGCTCCACTTCATAAGAAGGCTGAACGAAAACCAAACGAAGCTCGACATTCCTCTGTTCGTTGCTTCCCTGTGCTGCTCAAAGTTAAAGCCAAACATCATATTTCGTCGCTAGCTCTAGCCAACCTTGGGTAAATTTTCATCTTCTCTTTTTCCTTCTTTCTATTCTAACCTTCTTCTGCATTATATCAATTATAAAAGAATTAAAAATAGATATTCCAATTTCCCTTTATGTTTTGTGGAAGATGGAGATTTGATTGAAGACATTAAGACTTCAATAAATTTAAACAATGAAATTCTTAGAGAAACTTCAATCAATTTGAGCATACTTTATATTTAATTTATTTTCATCCAAAAATCTATTTCTTTTATATTCAAAGTGTTTGGTAAATCTTATTAGAGATTGTCTTTTGCCATGATTATTTAGAAAAACTCTGAAACAAATTTTAATTCCCTCCTATCTTTTGAAAATGACAAAATTAGTAGTGAATGAAAAGGTGATAGATCTATATTTCTCTTAAAGATAGAAGTTTGTCTATATTTCTCTTAAATGTGATGTGAAAATAAAATTAGGAAGTGGAGTTTGTTGATTTTAAAGGTAGAAGTTTATGTTGGAAAAGTTTTGTGTGAGAGAAATGAAAAGTAAAATGTTTAGATTGGTAAAGAATAGTGTTTTTGCTATGTATATTGAAAAATAGAAATTATGTGATTTGTAAAGGTAAACGGTATATGTTTTAAAGTGTAGTGCTTATGAAAGATAAAAGATAAAGTGTTTTGTGTTGCAATAAAGGATAATTGTAATGATTTAGAAGTAAAGTATGTGTGCGTATCTTTTAGAAAGTGGAATGATGTGTTTGAAAAGTTACTTGTATGTGCTTTGGAAAACCAAATAATGTGTTTTGTGAAAGATGAAGTGTATGTTAGAATGGTAACATGTGTGAAAAAGAAAAGTAAGAGTTGGATCATGAAAAATAATGTGCTATGTTAAATGGTATTGTAAAGTATGTGTTTTTTAAAGGTTGAGGTGTTTTGGAAAGTGAAGGTGTATGTTGGAAAACTAAGAATGGTGAAAATGTATTTGTATTCAAATTAAAGCTTGAAAGTGTATTGAAAAGTAAATCGTATGAGTGTGATTTTAGAAGATAAGAATTGTATATATTGAAAGTGACAAGTGAATGGGTTTTGGAGAAGAAAATAAAGTGAAGGTCTAAGTTGTTAGAAATAAATTATTTGGGTGAAATTGTTAGAAAGTAAAAGCTCTAATTCTCTTTCTCTTAATCTTTCTCCCCCTTCTATTCCCTCTTTCTCATGCCTCGAGATACATGTTGGGAAATTACAAAGTGTACTTCCAAAAGCAAAGGTTCCAAAAGCAAAGCAACAAATCTGGTGTTCAAGCCCGAAGAAAGGTACGTCTTTACTTTTAGTAAATTT
Source organism: Dendrobium huoshanense (assembly GCA_016618105.1). NCBI lineage: Eukaryota > Viridiplantae > Streptophyta > Magnoliopsida > Asparagales > Orchidaceae > Dendrobium > Dendrobium huoshanense. Next base: position 14,157,969 of record CM028360.1, read on the forward strand.
CAATTATTGCATTATTATTTATTAAATGAACTTTCTAATCCTTGTTCTTCCTGTTTTATTTGCATAAACTGCGAGGAACGGTACTGATCGAGTGGACAAAAGTACAAGGAGCTAATGACGTCAGTCGCCTCTATCCAACCGGGTAGAGGTGCTACGGGCGAAACCACCGGGTCGTAGCCCCCGGTGACTGTGAGTATTTCTAAACTTAGAAAACCTTTAGGGGCCCCTTGATGTGGTATGCGTAAACCCTTCCTTTAGGTCCCTATAGTAACTTCAATTTATTAGGTTTATTTTTATTTGCTTTTAGATCCTTAAACCCCTTTTTACACACGTTCAAAGTCCCAAGGGTTAGTAATAACAAATTTTTATCCCATACAACAGTAGTGACACTTAAGGACAAAAATTAAGGACGGAGTCTTAGAAAATCTAGACTTAGGAAGCATGCACACTTTAGGATAGAAACTTATAACATAGAAAATTTAGTGACATCTCACTTTAGAATTAGTAAATATCTTTAAATTAGAATTCAATCAATTAGAAAGCTTTAGCCAATAATTGACTTAGGACATTTCAAAACCTCACAGCCTACTGCACACACTTAGATTTGTTTGTTAGGACAACTGACTCTAGTTTTAGGTTAGGCCGGTGTTTATTTCCTTACTGCACTGTGACGGGCTTTTTCTCGAGTTTTATTGCATGTTGGTTGTAAAATGTCGGTGTGTTTGTTTATTTAATTTTACTGCACTCTGTATTGATTTGATTGACGATTAGATTACCCATAGGCTAGGAGCGATCTGGATTGTTAATATGATTTTCTGCAGGTGGCCACACTCATGCAGGGCAGAAAAAGGGGGCTAATTCATTAATAATAAATAAATGCTACAGGTGCTTCAGCTGCTTAGCCCCCAGATGAAGAAGAGTGTGGCCAAGTGTGGCTTAATAATTTAAATTCAATTGCATATATATATAACTGCGTGGGATGATTTTTGTTATAAATTGCTTAGGATAACCTTGCAGGTGGATTAGATTTTCCTTTCCTTTCTGTGAAATGAAATGTAATGTAAATGTAATATATCAAGAGTCAATAATTGTGAAAGTGATTTTGAAAGTGGGATATTACATCCAATTTGGAATCCAAAGAAAGGAGAATATACCTTAAAGGATTATTCTCTTTTATTTGGAAAGCCAAATTAGGATGATTCAATATCCAAATAGAAAAGAAAATATCCCTCTTAGGGATGAGTTTCTTTTCATTTGGATATCCAGAACCCGACGGACCCGAGAAGTTCATAGAAGAAGAAAAGACAGAACGAGAAGATTGAAGAAAAAAGATGAAGAAATGAAGATTTGAGGAACAGTATATCCCATTTCAAAAAAAATCACTTGCGTCATTCTTAGAATTAGAATCCGGGTTTGTTGTCAGTGGTGCCCGGCCACTTTACTTTTCTGCAAATTCTGGGTGTAATATGGACATTGGACATTATATTTGGATTATTAAAATTGATTGTTTACATTGTTTGTGCAGTAGATTTTTTTAGGACCTTGCATGCCGTGTTTTGTTTTAGCCTGGATTCGAAACGGAGAGATTTTTTTCGTAAGGGTACGCTTAAAATTCTTCTACTTGTAATTAAAAATAAAAATTTTTAGGCTCACATAGTAACTCTAACGATCTAAGAAGTAAGCTCGGGACCGCCGAGAGTCAGCATAAGCATATTAATACTTTCTCTTCCTTGTTAGGCACCTCCCCGCCTGCGGCTTCTGGCAGACCACTTGACCTATGAGGGTGCAGTTCTGTCAAGGGGAAGTTGTGCAATCTCTAGGGAAAAACCTATTTTCTAAGCCTAATTTTTAAACTGCTTCATTATCATTTTATGCATTCGAGTCAATTAGCATGTATTGCATTAGATACAAACTAAAAAGAGTCTAAAATTTTAATTGCATTTCTAGACATTTATCACCCTACATGAGTTAAGGGGCCAATTAGGAACTGTCTTAGATGTCGGCCCCCAATTCCTCAAAACTTAAACAACATCCCTACCCATCTTTCATAAGAGACTGGACACATGATTTTAAAGCGCATAGGTGGTTAGCTGGCTCCCTAATCCAGGCCGGGGTAAGTCCAGATTTGCACTTCATTAGTTAGGTTCGGGTCGCTACTTTGTAGTACCCAAATTAGATTTAGGTTCTGAGGCAGATACTTTTTAGATCTTAAGTCCTCGCCCTCCGGGAATATAATCCCAAATTTCTAATAAAATGTCAACTTAAACATAAAATTTTCTCTTAAAATGTAAAGCCCAACATAGGATAGACTGAGGTTGTCTCTGAGCTTCTCAGAATCCGACACCTCCTACTTTTTCTCCATTGACTCGCTAATAAATGTTCAACATTGAGCTTTCACCTTGGAAAATTCCTACTTCTATTCCTTGTCTTATACTTTGTAGTCAAAGGGTATGAAATCACTGCTTTAATCGAGAGTTTTCTTAGGAGCTTTCCTCCTAGGATGTAATTAACTATAGGAGCTTGCTCCTATAGGGATTTGAGAACTCCAGACTAAAATAAACCTTGTTTTATTCATATAAAATAAGGGAAGAATCTTTGGGAATGCAGATATCTTTAAAAAACTTCATTTCTAATCTTAAATATGCTCGTAGTATGTTATTATTGTCTTTTCAGGCAATATAATTTATTGCTTGTTATATTTAATTTTAGAAATGATGAATTTTATAAAATTCATTCTTGATTTTGGATATCTTGAAGAATGTTATGTTCGTCTTTCAAGATGATATAATATTCTCTTTGTTATATCTAAATAAAAGAATGAATAAATTTTTCAAAAAGCTTATTTCTATTTTTAAACACATTCTTAAGAATTTCATGTTTATTTTTCGAAATAATATGCTATTCTTTAAATTGTGTTTGATTATAGAAATATCAATTTTCAAAACCCTATTTTGATATTGAATCCATTATAGAATATTGTGTCAGTTTCTCGAAATTGTACTTTATTCTTAAATGTAGTATTCGATTACAAAATAGGAGAAAATCAAAATCTGCGTGGTGACACAACTTTTTTCCCACCAATAATCACCAACTTTTTAATCATCAAGACCCCAAATGAATTCCAATTTAGTATTCAATTAAATTCAGTTTAACTTACAATTTAGTCTTCAATTTAACATTCAATCAAGATTCAATTATCCTTCAATCATGACTAATCAATCTCAATTATCCATTTAATTTTGATTGATGTGGATGATTGAAACTCAATCAATTAAACCCAAACCCCAAATCAAATCATGAATTCCAGACTAAATTCAAAGGTTAAAGGCCTATGTTCTACTACCATTTTTGGGTGATTTTTCAATCAATTCAAAATCTAATCAAATGATTGCTAATTCATGATATATCAATTTTATATTGATTAGGAATGAACCTTGGGTCAACCCTCTAAATTTGAGGCCAATATGAGCCCTCTAACTTTAAAAATTGAATTAAAATCTGAAGGTTACAAAACCTTCAAATATTTACATCCTATTTCAATAGACCTCTCACCTTGTTGAATTTCACCATGGGGCCTTCCCCAAGACCCTTAACAATGTTCATATCCTTTATTAGGACATGTTGAATACTAAACTAAATTTTAGAAAACCCATCTTGATCCAAAGTTGATTAGGGGTCAAAATGACCAAAATTCTTTTAAAAAATTTAGATTTTTCACCAAATTTCAACATGGCTCAGTTAAATCAAACCTTCAAAACTCTTCCCAATCATCTTATACAATATTATAAGTGCTTTAGACCTAAACCAAGGCTCTGATCTGACCTAGTTAACCAAGTCAACCATAGTTGACCAATGGCTTTTTAAAGGTTCAAATGACCATTTTAGGTCAAATGACCATTTCATACCTTAAGACCACCTTCATTAGCCTCTAATGGTCAAATCAAACTTGTTGAGCTTAATTTTATTCTATGATTTGATTTGGTTGTCCAAGTCAATATTGGTTGACTAGATCAACCATAAACCCCATTTACACCTAAATAATTTTCAAGCCCACTTTAGATTTCTTCAAATTCATTTGATTAACCGCTTTGGTGGTTTAGAACTAACTGACCACTTTGACCCAATCAATAGGTTACATAGTCAACTAAACATGTTAATGATATAAATTGATATGTATGGCTCAATTCAATGAATTTAATCAAATCAATCTATTCAAGCTTCACCAAACCTTCAAATTTACTTATTTCAAGGCTTAAACTTGTCACAACCATTATTGAGTCAAAGACATGGGGATTTGGCCTAAGTTAAACTTTTAAAGGTTGGTAAAACTTTCCCATACACATGTTTGTTCAATTAAACATTGAATGCATTGCTTCAAACTTTCCCCAAATCACCACAATAGCACTAAGTCACAATTTGGTTTCCACCACACCAATGGCTGACTATTTGACATGTCAACCAATTATTATTTGAAGAAAGCATAAAATGCAAATTTTCTTAAAAAAGAACTAGGGCAAGCACCCTACCGATTCCTCCTTTAACATTTTATGGAATGTAGGAGGAATCTTATTCAAGGTTACATCTTCCCTAACAAAAGAAGAAAAAATAGCATAGTTAGCACAAAGATCTGCTAACTTATTACTATCACGACTAATCCAATTACAAATGACAGAGTTAAAGCTTTTAGTAAAAAAAAAAGATATTCCATACCTTGCATTCCAGCTTTGAACTTCTTATGGATGATATTTAATGATGTTGATATTATCACCTTCGATGATAATACCTTTATACTCAAGCATCTAATATTTGATTACTTCATTGATAGTTTTGATGGCTAATAACTCAAACTGAGCTATGTCCCAATGAACACACGATCTCCCAAAAGCTAACAACAATCTACCTCTACGATCTCGACACACACCTCCTATGCCTCCTTTGTAAAAGCAAAGCAGAGAAGCATCTAAATTGAATTTGATCCAATTGGGTGGAGGAGGATGCCAAGAATTATCAAACAATATTTGTTGATTGACAACCAACCGGCCCGAAGTCTGAGGATTATAGATTACAAAAGTAGCATCATACCCAATTACTTCAGCTGCAATAAACAAAGAGCTTTTCCCTGTTTTACCAAAAACCATTCCACACCTATCCTTCCAAAAGAGATAAACGGTGCTACAAAAAAGATTGATCATGAAAACCTCTGTTTCTCCAGCCAATTACATCTATCTTCAAAAGAATAACAGCTTTTAATATATAATCCCTAATTTTTTAAGTGACCGAAAACTTCATTAATTTTAATGCAGACCTTAGAGATATGATGTAAATCTTCATCTACGTTACAGCCTCTAGGACAGAGACTTCCAGTTTGGAATCTTCTATAGCAAAGAAATTTGAAGGTAGGAATAGAGTTATTGAACATTCTCCACTAGAAATTCTCAACTCTAGCATTGAGTTTAGATTTTCTAATCCATTTCCAGTAAGCAAGAATCGAGTTATAGTCTGCCATTTTTGAAGAAGCCAAGGTAGATATGGATTTTCCAAAAATATTTTTAACCAGCTCAATCCGATCCTTTGTCAGCTCAGAACAGATTTTGATGTTACAAATAAACTTCACAAGATCACTACCGCATCTCCTTTCCAGCTCAAGAGTATTCCAATTGCCTTCAGAGATTAGCTTATTAACTGTTGCATTTTCTTCATCTAGTTCTTTTGGAACAACGAAAGTTGGCCACTTGATAATCTATTTATACATTATCCAGATATCATCGTAGATGTCAATAGAATCACCTGTAGCAATGGTCCACCTGATAATAGGTTTAAGAGCTTTCCAACCATCCAAAATAAATTTCCAAGCTGGTGAGCAATGTTTCCTACCACCATTACAGTTCCAAATGTCACCATACTTAGGATAAAGAATACTATGAAGCAAAGAATCTTTATTTTAAATGTAATTCCAAGCTAATTTATCTCTTAGTGGGCTGATCTTCTTTGAACAAGAAGGTAAGCCACAACCACCCATATTGATCAGTTGACACAAAGTATTCCAATCCACATAATGAAGACCATATCCTCCATCACTTTTATTCCATAAAAAGTCTCTACAAAGCTTCTCTATCTCATATAATTAACTCTTTGGAATTAAAGAAAGGGTAGAATGGAAGGTTGGGTAAGAGAGCAGTACCGATTTAACTAAAGTGATTCTACCCGCCAAAGAGATATATTTACTTCCCCAAGTGTTTAACATCTTCAACACTTTATCAATGATGAATTGGAAATCCAACTTCACCAATCTTCTCAATGCAATCTTTGTTCCAAGGTAGTTAAATTCATTAACTACCTTATATCCCATAATATGAGATAATTATCTCTTTTTTCTTCTCTTAACTGATCTTCCAAACAAGATAACAAACTTATCTTTATTGATCAATTGGCCCGTCCAAGCACATAATCTATTTAGAATTTATTTGATCATCTTAACATTCTTCTTATTGGCTTCATAAAAAATTAAGATGTCATCTGCATAGAGCAGATGAGATATCTTAGGCCCATTGGGGCTAACTTGAATACCAATGACTTCAATCCTCTTAAGAACATTGGACAATAGTTGAGAACAGAGAATGTAAAGGAATGGTGACAAGGGACAACCTAGTCTAAATCTGCTTCTAGCTTCAATCCGAGAAGTTTGATTACCATTAATTAAAAAATTGAAGGAAGGATCACAAACGCATTCCATAATCAAATTAGAGAAGCAAGTAGGAAAACCACAAGTATGTAAAACTTTACTCAAAGTTTGCCAATCCATGGAATCTTACGCTTGTTCCATATCAATTTTAAAAGAGAATAAACCTTTGCAAGATTTAGAATACCTGAACTTAGGGAAAATTTATTGAGCTAAGAGAGCATGATTATATAAGGACCTCCTTGAGATAAACGCCGCTTGCTTATTAGAAATGAGTTTTGGAATGATGGAAGACATCCTGTTTACCAAGACTTTAGCTACAATTTTGTAAACTATGTTACATAAACTGATAGGTCTATAATTTGAGGGGGTAGAAGGGTTGATAACTTTCGGGATTAATACAATAAGTGTCTCCTTCCAAGACTTGTTCATGTCAGCTGTAAGAAAAAAATGCTGCAGTTCACTCAAGAAATCAGCCTGGATAATCTTCCAATAACTCTTGATAAAAGAGTAAGTTAACCCGTCACTTCCAGGAGCTGTGAAACCACCTGTTTGCTCAATCGCCAGTTCCACTTTTATTAAAGAAAAATCTTTACTCAACAAGTTGAAGTCCTCTTCAGAAATTGAATTCCAAGCTTCAGGCCATCCATCCCAACAGATTTTCCTTTGACACCATTTGTGTTTAAAGAAATCCAGCAAAGTCTCCCCAATTTTTTCTTGCTCTTCCTCCAGAATTTCATCTTTATTCTTGATGCACATGATAAAGTTATGATTTCTTCTAGCATTGGCATTAGACTGAAAGAATATTGTATTATAGTCACCTTCAGAAGTCCACTTTACCTTTGCCCGTTGACCCCACCACGTGTTCAGGAGCCACGTTGAATTCAGCTCATTGATCTTGCATTTTAGAAGCCAAATTTCCTTTGTAGTAAGATTTCCTTCCTCTGCTTCTTTAGTTTAAATCTCCAAAATTTCCTTTTTTAACTTTTCTTTTAGTTGATTCAAACTTTTGTGCTTCTCTCTAATCCAAAAGAACAAGGATCTGAGAGTTCTTTTCAGTTTAGCATTGAGAATTTGAGGTGGATTCCCCTGAACCTTTGAATTCCAGACTTTCTTAACAACTGCAATAGAAGATGGATAAGATGCCCAAATATCCTCAAACTTCATACTTCTCTTAGCTACAAAAAAATTCTGAAAAAGCTTCACCATGATCGGATAGTGATTAGAGGCCACTCTAGGCAAATGCTTAACCAACAAATGCTGAGATAAATTTAAACCCGCAGGATTAACAAAACATCTGTACAGCCTTTCCATGATGTGATCACCATCATTTTTGTTGTTACACCTAGTAAATCTTGGTCCAACAAAGCCAACTTCATAAAGATCATTGCAAATTAAGAATTGTTTCAGCTCTTTAGAGTCCAAAGAGAGATAAAACCTTCTTCCACCCCTCTTATCATCTCTAGAAAGTAAACAGTTGAAGTCTCCTCCCAAAATCAAAGGCACATAAGTCTTGGAATAATTACTCAAACTATCCCACAAACTCCTCCTTTTGCAAGCATCAGTGCTCCCATAAATGGTAGCCACTCTCCATTTCCCTTTATTAGGGACTTCCAATTTGCCAATAATAAATTGAGAAGAGAATTCCAGCATCTTGAAGGAAGCAATGTTCTTCTTCTATAAAACAACAATACCACCTGATAGACCAATGAAAGGGACATGTAGAAAATCCCACCCATTTCCAATTAAGGAAATAACATCTATGTTATCAAAGGATTCCAATTTTATTTCTAGTAATCCCATAGAAAAAGCATCATAGTCCCTCACCACCTCCTTTAGATATAGAGAATCCTTTCTCTTCCTAGCTCCTCTACAATTCCAAAATATTAAGGAATCCATTAATGGTTAAGAGGGGAAGAGTTCCCCACTTTGACCTTTAATTCACCTTCCAATTTTCTCGAGCGAGTAGCCAATTTAATAGGTCCTAAATTTTTCAATTGTTTAGTACCTTTTAGTTTTTTCTTACTAGTAGAGGAGCATCTATCCATAGTAGTCAATCAAAACTTTAGCAGATTCTGAACCAGCATTAGAATTTAAAATTTAAATGTCAACATCCTTGTATGTAGCAAGAATTTCTCCTTCTTCCACAGTTGAATTTAAAATATCAAATCTATTATTAACAATAATAGAATTGACAGAATTCCGATCCATATCAGCAATGGGTTCTGAAATAATTTTGATGGACGAATTTATAGCTTCAACTGAGATAATAGAATCAACATAATTTTTAATACCAATCACCTCATCCTTGGCCTTGCCGTCAAGTTCTCCATCCAACTGAACCCCTTGAATCTCTGTGTTGGCTTTAAGAAACCCAGCTTCAGCTATTACCTTCCCAGAGAACTTCTGTTTCTCTATATCAGGGACAAGATTACCAACATCAATTTATTCTTGAATGGAATCAGCTTTTGGGATAGCAACAACCTGCCTGTTAGCAATATTACTATGCAATTGCTTATTAAACAGTCTCAATTTAATATCTCTAAAAGATTTCTTCCCATACTTGACATGAATCCAAGGCATGTACTTGTCTCCAAATTCGGCTGTAGAGCCTGCCATACCCTCATTAACAACTACAGGATTCACTGCCTTGGGTTGGACTTCATTAGTAACAACCATCTTATTTGTATTCAAAACACCATTGGAGAAATTTAGTTCCAAGTGACCAATCTTCCCACAAAAACAAAATGTCAGTAATCTCTCATATTCAATTTTCTGATAGAATTTCCCTAGGCTGCCCTCAACCCATACACCAAGTGGAAGTTTTTCATCAAGTTTGACACGTACACAAACTCTTGCAAATTCTCTCCTTTCCCATTGAAACATATTCCCATCAACCAAATAAGGTTTTCCTACCATGGATGCTATCCTGCAAACATTAATCTCATCCCAGCATTGTAACGCGAGGTTAGGAAAACAGATCCACATTGGAGCAGTAAGACCTTTGAAAGATTCAGGTGAGAAAGTTGGAGACCATTTGTCCATACCTACTATGTTTCCCTTCACATACCATGGACCCGTAGTTAACACATGATCCATGCTTGCAGGTTCTTCAAAAGCACAAAGAACCCATCCCAGTCCTAGCATAGTTAAATGTAACTTTCCAAAAGTGCCCCAATGCTTCCTCAATTCTATACTAATGATGTGAAATGGAATGTTGTCTTCAAATATTTTCAGAACCAGAGATTTCTGCAATATGTTAGAATTCTCCAATTCTTTTCCAATATGAAGCTTGACAATAGAGTCGTCCTCTAAAAAATCTTTGCCAAGATCAAGTTCAAAAACTTTGATGTTGGATTTCTTATTCCAGGAACTATTAGCACCATTGGTTAATCCCATCTTCTGTGGTTCTAAAATAGTCTTTTGAACATAGCAATTACTAAGAACTCTGTCGTCACGGACATGAACCTTATGCAAATTTGAATCAACTTGAACAACCAAAATTCCCCTAGAATCTTCATCCATGTTCATGGTGGAAAATTCCTAACATTGAATAGGAGATTTCTCTTGCACAAAAACAAATTTATCCAGATCATCATTTTTCACCAATTAATCCATTATTCGACAAAACAAATTTTTCAATCAAAATGCCCTTGCATTTGCCGATAACTTCAGGAAGTTTTGAAGGGAAATGATTATTTCCTTCCTTAATAACAAGGGGACGATTGAATCTTGATTTGAAATCAAGGTCAGAATTTCCAAATACAGGTGGAGAAAAACCCGCATTAGGACGGGAAAAGTTTCTTGGCAATTGAGGATGAACATGACGAGCATTGAAGGAATCACCAGCTAAAGGCGGCCGGTGTCCCTCCGATGTCATTTGGCCGGAGTAGAAAATGCGTGGGAGGGGAATTCCAAAAATTGCTTTCCTCAGAAGAGACTTTAAGATGAGTAATTAGACACTGACATGTCAACTAATTAGCAAACCACTAAAACTCCCTTAGAATGGTTAACTCCACCTCTAAGCTTCAAATGTTTTACTTCAAAGCCTTGAAACTCACTTAACTAGCAAGTGACTCCCTCTCTTCCACCTCATCAACCCTTAACTAATTTGACTAGCTAAACAATCAAGAAGTGGTTAAAATGTGTTAGAATGGTTAAACCCTTTTGAGCTCAAAATTCCATTCAATCCTTCTAGTTTATCCTTTCTAAATGGGACCTAAATCTCCATTATAGGTATCTAAAACAAATCTTAGCCCTTGATTAACCAAAAAGGGCAAGAGGTTCTGTTCCACTCTAAGGGCCATAGATGGGAAAACAACTCGTTCACTCCTTGCCTCTGGCCACCAACCATTTGGGATACAAGTCCATAATCCAAGGAGGGCTCCTGATGCATCTAGGCCCTCCAATCGAAGCCCTAGAAGTCAAAATGCCAAAGAGAGCTCATTCCATTTTTTTCTATCTTATTTCTCATAGCCCTTCCAACCCCAATCTGATTTCATCTCAACTTTTCAGAAACTCCTCTTCACTTCCTCAATTAAAACCCATAGGAGAATGGCTGCCATTGATGTGATTTTTGGCTAACCTTCTCCCCAGTTTGTCCATGGTTTGAAGCTCGTGATCCAAACCATTTCGACCATTGGTTTCTTTAAGGGAAGCATACAAGGATAGTCTACAAGTTGAACCAAACTTTAAACATGTCAAACCATCAATTAAATATTGGTAATATCTCAAACCTAGCTTTAGACTCTTTAGTTAAAATATCTTTCTATAAAGCAGATTTTGACCCAAAAAAACACTCCCCATGGATGCTATTTGATACATCATCAAAAAATTATCTTGATCAGTCATGAATCTCGAAAAAAAATAAAATTGGAAACTTTCAAAATTAAAATTGGGACCATTCGAATTCTAATTTAAGTAAACTTACAGTCAAACTGAACATTTTGAGAATATGGACCCAACGACACTAAATCCAACCCAATCCAAGCCCAAATGGATCTAAATCAAGGGTTAGAAGCATTGTTGGAAAGTTTGAACCACAATTTGGATTACCAAATGGTTTCCAAACATAAGCTGCTTATAGTTGAATTAATTCGCTCGATGAGTTGAATGCAATGAGCCCAAAATCACCAAATTCTGACATCACTAAGACATTCAAATGTCAATCAAACAGTCCATGATCAAGGGATTCAACATCGGTCATCCATCCAACCACTCCCCATTTACCCTTAATCACCCACCTATTTATGGGCCATGCCACTCCAAAAATCTATAAATAGAGCCCCATTTTCTACTACAAAGGGACCCCAAGCCAAACGATTCAAAAGAGAGATCAAAGATCACTCTTGCCTCCTTGCTCCTTCTTGACCACCGCCTGAGTTTCGCTGGACCAACACCTGACATCATTACTTCATCGGGCCACCACTTAAGGCCCTCACTTCCACCAAACCACCACTTAAAGCCCTCACTTCCACCAAACCACCACTTGAGGCCCTCACCTCCATCAGGCCACCACTTGAGGCCTTGAGCTCCATCAGACCACCACTTCAAGCCCTTACCTCTATCAGACCACCACTTGAGGCCTAGACTTCAACCTGACTACCACTTGAGGCCTCAAGTTATACAAGACCACCACCTAAGCTTACAAGTTCTATCAGGCCACCACTTGAGGCCTAGAGTTCTACTGGACCTCCACTTGATACCAGAAGTAAACCCAGAGTTCTGCCAGACCATCACATGATGCCCAGAGTTCCGTTAGACCATCCTCTAATGCTAGACTTCCACCAGAACACTACCTGACACTGAAGTTCTACCAAACCAATTACAGGCTACCAACTAATGCCAGAATTTTCAAGTAGTATCGGACTTCTACCAGTCCACCAAGTGTCACTATAATTTCATCCCTGTTTATCACAAAATTTCAACCAAATGATACACATTTGTAAAATGATCATCCTCAGGGATGTGTCAGCCCATTATAATCTACTAAAACACTAGTGGAATCATTTCAGGCTAGGCAAGGTCCCATGGTTTTTCCCTTTTCTATAGTTTTCTATGTAAAAACATCTTATGTTATCTGTATGTGAGATGGATATTCGTACAATGCTATGACACATAATTTTAACTCTATCATCGTGTATATTCTAGCTCGCAACACTATTCATATACATACACTCTATTTAAAATTTCATTAAAATTATTAGAGCCATTGGAAACAATGAGTCGATTATTTATTTCTAGGGTTTAATAGCTTAAGCCATGCATATATACAAGATCTAAGACATTGATCTTATGATCAATGGCTCAGATCGTGTCTTCCCATGGTCTGTTCCGATCACATGACTCTTTTGGTTGATTAGATGATCATCAAATGGCATCACAACCATTCATTCAAATCCGCACATCATGCTAAGGACATTGTAGCTTGCTTACTCAGATAAGTGGCACGCGCCATCGCGTACCGCAATAAAATCAAAATATTTCCCCAATGTAATTATTGGCTATTAATGCTCATCACATCACTTTCATTTCAACAAACTAGAAAGTACCACATGTGCTACCACCATTAATTAGATTAATAAATTTTATTTAAAATTGTTTCAAATGCTTTAAAATTCAGAAAACTTAAAAAAATAGTAATTTTATCCTTCAACCAAATTTTGTTAGTAAGATTTCATTCTCTTTATATTTAAATCCTCTATTATTTAAAATTAAAATTAAATAAAATTTGTTATGAATTTTAAGTAATTTATTTTATTTTATATTTGTTTTTATTTAATTAATATTTATTAATTATAAATCTAAATATTTTGAAATTTGATTGTATAATTTGGCATGTTATCCAATGTTTCAAGTAAATTTTTTAGAATTTTTTTAGTAATATTTTGTTGCCATTTAATTTTATATTATCATGCCTCTCAATTAACACTTTATTTTAGAACATTTATTGGTTCTTGGTATTGGTATCTTTCGAACTAAATTAGACTTTAAATGGAAATTCCTAAATAGAGATTAACATGAGTGAAGTCCAATGCAAATTTCTAAATCATGTGCATGTAGCCCTATATTTTATTTTGAATTTTTTATCAATTAACCCTTTTAGGCTACGTTCATGTTTCATAGCTGAATGTTATGGTATGTCTCCTATATGCCACAACATTTCCAATCTAGAGATGCTGGGAAGTGTTTTGTGGGTGAGTTTGCAAGTGCATGGGTTATGGGTTAACCCAAGCAGTAAAGAGTTCACCCCTTTATGTGCACTTAGCCTTAGGACATTTTTTTTGCATGATGTGATTGAATAATTATGTGAATTTGTTAAGGGTTAGTGACATTGATTTTTAAACCCCCACAACTTAGTGGCAATCAATGAATCAATGAACAATCAATGACAAGCCTTAGCAATTTTGGGAATTTGTAGAAAATTACAATGAATCCAACAGAAAAACTTTCAACCTAGTGACATTACCTATCTTAAGTCAAGAAATAACTAATTTTAAAGGTCATTAGATCTAAAATTTAATTACGTTAAAATTAACCCTTAATTATGCTTGAAAACTCCAAAAATCATAATTAATTCAAATTAAGTCCAAAAAAATCAAATAATATATCAAATTGATTAGAATTAAACCTCCAACCTAGGAATATTAAAATCCCCATGATTGGACACTTAATTTAATCTTGATTTAATTTTTACTAAAAATTTATTATTCATTAGCTAAAAATAATTAAAAATTCCAAATAATTTTCAAACACTTTAAAACACTCCCATGGGTCATTCCTTACCATTGAAAGTGATTTCTTGAAGTTTGGAAACTTTTTAGAAAAAATCATTAAAACCCCTTTAATTAAATAATTTAATAATTCAACTAAATACCCAAATAAAATAAAATATATTAAATTAAATTAAATTAAATACCCAAATTTAAAAAAGTTTTAATTAATTCTAAAAAATTCTAAATTAAGCAAGCTCAAATCCATTAGAATCCATTTACAGTCTAATATTTAGTAAAAATGTCAAATCACCAAAAATAGGTCAAAGTCAAAAAGTTAAAATTTTGGTCAAGCGTAGTTAAAAATAGGTTAAAACTTCACAAATTCATAACTTAATATAAAAAAATTCAATTCTAGTAAACTTCTTATCTAATTACTAATTTTAGGTTCTAGTATAAAGGAAAAATACTAAATTTTAAGAATTCACTTTAATTTTAAAAGTTAAATATTGACCCCTTAATTTAATGAATTAAATAAATCATAAAATTTTAAAAAATTCAATAATTAATTAAAACTCCATAATACATCAACCTAATTAATAAAACCAATCAACCAACCCCTTAATACCTATCAAGCACTTTATAGATGAAGTTTTAAGGATGCATTACCTTGAGTTGCGGGGCTAAGTGTCCTATGAAGGTTTCTTCCACAAGCCCACAGTGACAATGTAACGAACGAATTCAATGCAGAGTAAAATCTTAAAATTAATTTAATATTAATAACTTAACTAAATTAAAATCCTTAATTTAAATACATCATCCTTGTATATAGCATGGACTACCTTAAGATATGTGGCTAAGTGTCCAAAGGAGGTTTCGACATCAAGCCCACTATAACAACATCATGAATCAATTGATGGCAAATTTAATTAACTTAATCCTTAAAATCAACAAAAAATTAATTAATTGAAGTATTAAAAGTCCTCTAAATTTCTTATCAAAATAAAATCAACTAATATATACTAGTTAATACTGGATAATCTAAGTTTACAAGGTTATTAGCTTCTCTCAAAAGAAGGTTAAATAAAATGTATGCTCTTGATGTAATAAAAGTAGTAATCAATCAACCATTAAAATAAATCTTAAAATTAACCCCAAATCATTTATACTTAAACTCAAACCCAAATGCTTTAAACCTTCAACAAATCAATTCAATAGATAAATTAAAAAAACTACCCAATTTATGTCATTTCCAAGCCACACCGTCTACTGCACACACTTTATAATGTTTGGTAGGACAACAACCTTTAGTTTTAGGCTAGGGTAGTGTTTATTTTATAGCTACATATGCTCCAAATTTTCTAAGATTTTCACTACATGTTACTTATTATACTTGATTGATGTGATTGTTTATTTATTTATCCAATCTATGAATTTATATCATGAGCCTTAGATTGCCCCTAGGATAGGAATAATCTGGATGCTCACTTTGTTTGTTTTAGGTGCCCATGCTCTTGCAATACTAAAATCAAGGGGGCCAAAAATTAAATTTAATATGACAAATTTTTTCCGTGTGATTAAAAATGCAAAGTCCCCTTCAAATTAAAAGAGCATGGCTAAGTGTGGCTAGGATTTTGTTTGGGTAAATATATATATAACTACTTGGGAAATTATTTTAATTATAGGTGCTTAAGATGACTATATAGGTTAATTAGATATTTTATATTTTTGATGTAATGTAATTGATTTGTGAAAGTTGATTTTGAAATGGGATGTTATATATCAAACTTGGAATCCAAATAGGAGGGAAGATCCCTTAGGGGAAAGTTCCCTTCCATTTGCGTATTCAAGTTAGGATGATTTTGAGTCCAAAGAGGAAAGAAGCACCCCTTAGGGGAGGACTTATATCCATTTGGACACCTGTACATGATGAATCCATGGTGCTCGCAAAAGGAAGGCGAAGTGAAGACAGGGAATATCCCAGCCTCAAAGTCACTTAAATCATTTATAGGATTATAATTTTTGTTGTTGTTTGGGGTACCCGACCACTTTAAATTTTTGCAAATCTCATGTTATAGTTAATTGGCATTTGCCATATGAGCTTTAAATTTATTTCATGATTAAATCTATTTGATTGTTTGAATTATTTGCACAGTAGAAATTTCTAGCTTTTTTCAAGTTTCATCTCTTGCATGTCATTTTTTTTTTATTTTGCCTAGAAATGTGTGGTGGCTTTTGGTGGTACATTAAATTTTTTTTACTCAAATTAACTAATTTTTTTAGACTCACATAAAAAGTCTAATTATTTAAGAAGTAAGCTCGGGATCACAGAGAGTTCATGAGCATCATATTAAGAGTTACTTTCCTTGTTAGGCACCTCCCCGCCTGCAGGTTTCTGTAAACCAACTGGCCGATTATAGTATAGTTAATCACAGGGTTGTTGTATAATCTCTAGGAAAAAAGTTATTTTAAGTCTTTTTAAAACTGCTTCATATTGATTTATGCAATCAAAGTTGATTAGCATGCATTGCATTAGAAAAAAATTAAAAACTAAAAAATATATGTATTACATTTTTTTAAAGCAAAATTACCTTACATAATTTAAAGGGTTAGTTACAATTTGATCTAGACTCCGGCCCTATTTCCTCAAAATTTAATTAACAATACCCTTACCCATCCTTCATAAAAAGATCAGACATATGCATTTTAAAGCACCTAGGTAGTTAATTAGCTCCTCAATCCAGGTTGAGGTAAGTTTGATTTGTACTACATTAGCTAAGTTTTGTCTACTATTATTAAGTGCCAAAATTAGAAAACTTAAAATTATAAGACCCCACCTTCAAGAATATAATACCAACTTTCTTTTAATTGATAACTTGAACAAAAAAATTCCCTACATATTAAAATTTAAAGACAAACATAGGAAAAATTGAGGTATTGCAGAATTCTTTCAGAATTCCAAAATACTTCCTACTTTTCCTCCATTGAACTCCATAAATAAATTCTCAAATTTTATCAAATCCCAGTTGAAATTCAAACCTCACTTCCCTTAATATCACTCCTTAAAATTTAAAATAAAATTTATGCCTTTATTTTAATCGAGTCATGTTATAGGAAACTCAAGTTTCCTATGATGTAATTAACTACAATTGTTTGTGCTTGTAAGAGACTTAAAGCCTAATTAACTCTCTTTGAGAAAAATCAAATTTAACAATGGTAATTATCATTATATTCGGATGATCAATAATAAGTGCTACTTTCGTTCCTCATAAAGATATATTATTTATTATCATGACTTTGAATATGAAATTATTGAAATTTCATTCGGACAATTAAAGTCAAATACTTAATTGAATATCATTTTGAACCTCTAGGATTATATGTAGTTTTTCCCTAAATTTGACTATGATAATCAGGATGAACTCATAACTTTGTCATATGAAACCATTCTGGAATGATATTTTTGCCTCTCAAGGTGATATATCATTTATAATGCTGTGTTAACTTTAAAACTAAAATTCCAAAAATTAAATTTTTTCAAAAAAAAATTAATTCCAATTTGCTTTGCCCTTTTCCAAAACAAAGATTATTTTTCAAAATCAACAAAACACCTACATGATACTATTAGTTGTTTGTTGTGCTACATTCTCCACTGATTTATTCTTGAATGTTGATTGGTAAATCACTCCATTCACAGCTTATCTTGCATCATCGTTCATAAGCAGATGGGCTATTGTGTGCATGATATGTCTCTTATATTTACTTGCATATGTCAACATTTACCATATGTGATTATTTAAGAATCACCACATTCATTACATATTTCTCATATGTCCCTCACGCATGTGTCATCCATGACTAAGATGAATTGGCAATACTTTTGTTTTGTGCTTTATTCAAATTGGTTTATTACAGCTTATTTTTACATGCAAGCAAGTGATGTTAGGCAACTTTTTCATCATGAGTCCTTTAAGTACCCACTAATGTTCATGTTGCTTTCAACTAGTGGGAGAGAAGCAGGAATTTCATCCACCACGAGTCATTGCTCGTAGGTGTTATGTTTGCAAGCTCTCTATTATCTCTAGAGGTTCTTTGTAGCATGATTAATTAACATAGTGACTTTGTTGCCTTATTCCTTTAAACAATTATTACCTTCATCAGGAGCACCCTTCGTTGGTATTCTCCAGCATCCTTGCATGAGCTTATGGACTCATTGATATGAACAGTAAGGGCTCAGATTGTGTATGTGTAGGTTGGAGTTCCTGTAGTAATATTAATAACCAAATCAAAGGTTTACCTTGATCATTTCCTATAGGTGAGTTATGGTATAAATTAAAGGTTCCATTTATTCATAGTCTTGTTCTATACATTTTAGATGCTCGCTCGCAAATTGGATATGCATGGGAATTCGTCCCTTATGGGTCCCATGTTTATTTATTAATTTTATTTGAATGCATCTAAATGATCAAAGTTATTATTTACTTTGTTGTTTTTTTTTTTACATTTATCAATTTTAAAATTGAATTCCATGTTATTTAACTAGAGTTATGTCCCCTCTTATCCATTCAAGTTCCCAATCAATTGTTTAAGTTCAAGTCCCTTGTTACTAGAAAATTTGATAGCCTCCCAGCATCTATTCCATTTAGGGGAAGCTTTAAGAGCCTAGGACTTCTGACTATGCTAACAAAATCGTGTATAGTTTGTGTTGGGTGACACTAGCGTCGTAATACTCAATCTTGCCACACCAAGAAAAGCATGTGTGGGTCTTTAAGCTATATGTTTGAAAAGAAAAAATTTTCTCCATCGGCACTAAGCCATGTACATAGAAAATTAGGAAAGCCTCCACCACTCTAAGAAAAGTTTGTACATGGCCTACTTGCCTTGCCATAAGCTTCGCAACTCATTCCCTCCCACCACGCAAGAAAAAATGTATATAGGTGATTTTTTGGTGCACTACTATGATAAAAAAATAAGATTTGGTGGCTTTTTGAGTTTAAGGGAGAATTATACCTTAGCTAGTGATGATCACGACAGTAGTGTCAAGGGAATTAATAAAAAAATGCATAAATATCTCTTTCCCCACCCCACCCCTTTTTTTATTCCCTCTTTCTATTATTTTTACTAAATAACAAAATAAAGGTAATAATATTATTATTATCAGTGAGTTTGGCTTCGGGGCTGAGGTCAGTGAGTTTGGCTTTGTCACAATAGAGGAGTCTTGATCAGTATAAGAGGGGCTCGATCGGATCTAGAGGTCGAGATGCAAGTCACAAGGTTGGAAGTTAGAGGCTTGTGGGTAGATTGTGGGTTATACGACATGAGGAAATCAATGTTTAGGGCTCTGTGGATCAGGGTTTCTATAAAAGTTTGATCGAGCAAGATGGAGGAATCAACAGAGGTCTACGAATAATAAATTGGTCTTCTTCGATTGACTAGGTGGATGGGCTATGGGATGGAGAGGGCTTCGATCGATAGAGGGGTCATGTGTCAACAAGAGAAGGAGAAAATGAATGAAGCCTTGCTTAGTTTCTTGCTTTATTAGTGGAAGGAGGCTATGATCAAGGTAGAGATAGCGCACATGAGAATGGGTGACTACATTCATTGCCGCTTGCAGACTGCAAGATGTGGTACGTACTATAGTAGGCGATGATATTTTTGCAGGATTTGTGTAGGTATTTTAGCATTTTGATAAAGGTATATATATATATTGTTATTATTTTCTAGTTTTTAGATGAGAACAACACTATAATTTATTGTTTTCATATGCATCATTTCTAAATTCTTTCAATTAATTCAAATGCATGTGCCTTTTCTCTTCAACATTCTTACAGTTGCAATTTAATTATTTTACCACTTTGTAAGCTTTATTTTTTAACTTTAATGGAAACTAGTAAACTTTTCCAAATTTCAAACATACATGAAAAATTCCACATTAACCACAAATTAATTGGCTATACATAGTATAAATAGAGTTATATGACGAAAAGAAAAATAAATTCTTATAAATTAAGTTTATGGTTAAAAAAATTTAGCAAAGGAAATATAATATACAATAATAAGTACACATAGACAATTAAATATTCGGTTGGTTCCTTTTTGAGTATTCATCAGGTCCCCTATCTCAATGTATGAGAACTCTTAGGAGGACAACTCTTTGGACAAATTCATCAATCACTTGATGAAATCACTGAGTGTTAGACAAATTTAATTGCTATCTTGCAAGACATGGCTAATAACTGTTAATGAATACGAATACAACTGTATTTGGTATAGAACATAGTAGGTAAGAAAGTGAAGACGATGCAATATATTGCATTCCATCTGTAAATAGTGAGTACATTCATTTATAACTAAGATAGCAAGTAGTGAAAACACTTAGTTTCCTAAGGTTGGTTATATAAAGCTGCACTAACAGATACCATGAGAAGTGGAGATGATAAGTAGAAATAAATGCATAGAGGGATTATACCCATTTTTGCTTTTAAGTATGTGTGTTATCATTATTAGCCACCCTTAAGCCGATTGGAGGAATAACCGTCAGCTTGGTCGAAAGTAAGATGAATCACTATGTAGAGAGTGACTTGGTGAGAATATCTGCTAGGTGATCTACTGAAGAAACATATTGAGCTAAAAGATGTTAATCTGAACACAATCTCTATTAAAGTGATGATCAATTTCAATGTAATTTGTTCTAGCGTGGAAGATTGGATTGGATGCAATGAACATTGCAAAAATATTTTCACATAAATTTTTTGTAGGCTGGAGGGATATAAAAAAGTCTTAACAGAGGCGATGAGCGTAAATGATTTCTATGGCTACTGCAGCTAGAGACCGATACTTGGCTTTGGTGGAGGAAAGAGTGATGGTGAACTTAAAAGTTTGTTAGGGTTTTTAAGGACTTATGAACTAACCCAAGGCTAACTAAGAGGGGGGTGAGGTGAATTGGTAGTTTTAAAAATTCTTAAACACAAAGTAAAAACTTTTTGAAACCTTTTTTAATAATTTAAAACACATGCAACGAACCATAGAAAATAATATGCGAAAAATTAAAGTGCAGGAATAACATAGAAAGAACACACCAGATTTTATAGTGGTTCGATCAACTTGACCTACGTCCACTCCCTGGAGCCTCTCCTCTAGGTATTGCACTAAAACAGAGTGACTCTCCTTTTGCTCTCATAGTAATGCAGAGAAGTCTTTACAAACTCCTTTTCATTGACCCTAGTGAGGCAGAGAACCTGAACTCCTTTTGCTTCCTCCTAAAGCAAGTGGAGAAACTTGATCAATTACTAAAGAAGACCTTCCTAGTGCCACCAAGGAGCCAAGGATGATGATTGGAGAAGACAACTAGAATCCTTGCTTGGAGAAACCTTTGTGAACACCTCATAAACTCCCCCTCACAAGATTCTCTCTCTCTCTATCACAAGCTTTCCCTCTCCTTCTCTAAGCTCTCTTAAGTCAGTATAGTAGAAAAAGATGCTCTCAATAATAATAAAGAGATCTTATAAAGAAGGGCTTAAAAATTACCCTTTTGTAACTTGCCATCAAGACAAATCATCCTGTATGATTAGTGTATTTTAGCCCTTTCAGCTAGGACAATCTGGGTGTGTTGGACGATTAGAACATGTTGTTTGTTCTAATCATCCAGGATGATGAGTACATCATCCTCTACGATTTGTTCAAAATCATACAAATCATCCAACATATAATTCGTAACGTATAGGAGATACATGTTGGATGATGAAGAAATATAACTGATCGTCTAGGACGATGCTTGGATCATCCTGTACGATTTGTTCGAAATTAGTGATTATCTTCTAGTACATAGTTCTGGTCATCCCGTAGAAGCATATGGACGATGAAAAATTTTAACTGATCATCCAACACATATTTTGAGATATCCAGTTGATCCAAAAGAAGATTAAGGTTTTTTTAACTAATCGTCCATGATGATCCTACGATTGTCCTAGCTCACATGATCGATACATCTAACCTTAATTACTTTTCATAATCACCTAACTAATTTAGGCATGATTTTAATGAATATTCCAAAATAATATGGGATTGTCCTGTATGATTTATAAAAATAATATCATACCTAAAAGAGTTTGACGACTAATTCTTTTTTATTTGATCCTATCATACAAGATTATATGAATATTGTCCAAGATGTTTTGCTTAATCCGGCTGGCTTGACACATATGCCCTAATTATAGTTTCTATTTTTAACTGATCATCCAAGATGATTTTGGATCGACCCGTATAATATGATAAAAAATATAAATACTTTTAAACTTGTAAAATTTCTCCCCCTGAGTGTATGTGTGCAAGGTTACTTAGAATCAAGATCCACTTTATTACATTTGACTCAAGAAAAAGTACAAATCATTGGAATTAAAGTTACAGACTGATTCAGTCCTAATCTACCATATCATGAGCTAGCTTGAATTGTAATTGGCTTTGTGAACCATAAAAGTTAGTAGACTAGGAAACCAAAACAAATGTGCAGAAGTAACAGTAATAGAGAATTAGGAATGCTAATAATATTTGTTATCATTAAAATTATAATCTTTGAATTCATATTTGCAATAAATCTCTCCCTTTTTTATGATGAAAAAAATTTGTAAGTCAATTTCAGATAAAGCAAATTTAAAAAACATAAACATAAAACAAAGGAGAACAACAAAAACAAAGCAATGCAAATTTTACTAAAACTAGCAAACAATACAACTTAATAACAATGACACTAAACAATACAATAATAACAACTACTCCCCGTTTTGACATCATAAAAAGGAGAAATAGAAGAAAATGAAAAATAACATCATACAAAAAATAATAAAAAATATGATAAAAAAACATTAGAAAGAGCAAAAAAATAAGTTTTTTTAATCAATGCTAGACAATGATAAATTTTCTTTGTGATTGAATTAAAAAATAGCAAAAATGAATTAACATCATCAAAATCCAAAAAATGATAAAACAACTGATCCTGTTAACCCCAACTCAAACATCTTATAGGATAAATTATCTTTTGAAAATAAAGATCTAACTTAGAAAAAGTAATCAGATAAGAAAAAGTGATCCGTTCAAAACTTTATTCCAAAAAAATATATTATAGAATAATATAACAAAGTAATTAGTCACAATCATGAATTTCAAAATCAAGTCTTTGAAAATATCAAGTGACACATGAATTTTTCTAAGATTTAAATGTTTGAAAGAGAAGGAAGCTTGATTTATTGTGGGCTCATTTTATGTCTCTTATCAATTATTTGCTGCACTTTACGCATCTTTTAATTTTTAATACACTTTGTATATCTTTTAATTTTTTGATGATCATTATGCATCTTTTTCTGTTTTTTTTTGCTCATTTTATTTCTCTTATCATTTTTTTGAAGCTAGCTCCCTTTCAAAACTTTTAAATACTCTCTGTTGTGATATTATCTTCCAGGTAATAGAGAAGAAAAACTCACTATCTAATATAAGGAGGAGTAAACCACAAAGAAGAATCATATACATATGATAAATGCAACAACTTAATCAAAAAAGCTTAAAAGTGATTTAATGACTTTGAAAATTTTTTATATAAGATAGATTACTGTAAGAAGATAAAAAAGATCTCAATTGTTAAGTGCAATTGTTAATTTGAGTTGACTTTTATTTAGAAATAAAAATTACAATGCTAAAATGAGTTAGAGGAAGAAAAAAAATCAACGATGTTTCTCCCTTTAACTGATTTAGGGATGTCGATCATTAATTACAAATTTTTAAAAATAAAAGCAAGGAGAACCTTATCATTCTAATAGTGATTAACAAAAAGAAAAAAAAAAAGAAAAAGTAAAATATAACAAAAGCAAAACAACATCACAAAAGAAAATAAAATAAACAACAACAACAACAACATCAAGCCTTTATCCCACTACGTGGGGTCGGCTACATGAATCCTTTTCTTCATTGTGTCCTATTAAAAGTCAAATTCTCGTTTAAATCTAATAAAGAAAGGTCATTCCTAATATTTTCTTACCAAGTCTTTTTAGGTCTACCCCTACCTTTCTTAACATAAGTCAAATCTAATACCTCTACTCTCCTAATCGGGTCATCAGAAGGCCGCCGTTTTATGTGACTAAACCATCTAAGGTGACTCTCTCTAATCTTATCTTCTACTGGAACTACTCCAACCTTTTCACGTATATGCTCATTTCGTATCCTATCTCTAAGGGTAAAGCCAATCATCCACCTGAGCATCCTCATCTCTGCCACACTTAACTTAGTATTATGCTTCTCATTTAATGGCCAACATTCGGCACCATAAAGAATTGCAGGCCTCACTACCATCTTATAGAATTTTCCTTTAAGTTTGAGGGGTACATTTCTATCACATAACAAGCCCGATGCATTCCTCCACTTCAACCATACAACTTGAATTCTGCTAATAATATCCCCATCTATTTCACCATCACTCTGAACAATATATCCAAGATATCTAAAACGTGTACTCTTATTAATGACTTGATCTCCCAAAGTCACAATACCCTCACTAGGTCTATTACTACTTAAATTACACTCCATATATTCCGTTTTAGATCTACTCAAGCGAAAACCTTTAGACTCTAAGGTTGACCTCTATAATTCAAGATTACCTTGAACTCACTCTCTAGTCTTATCAACAAGAAGAATATCATCAGCAAAAAGCACACACCAAGGTACATCCTCTTGCAAATCTCTAGTGAGAACATCCATGACTAAAGCTAAAAGATATGGGCTTAAGGCTGATCCTTGATGTAACTGTTGCAAATCTATTTTTCATGTCTTATGTTTTGATGATTGACAAACACTATTTCTCTTGGACAGCTTGTGGCTTCTAACTTTTCAGGAATCGAAGATCGGACAATCAAAAAGGAGCCAAGTTCAGGAATGCGTAGGTTTAGGGTTGAGTCAGTCTGTACTTTTGTTTTTTTACCTTTTGAGTCCACTTGTAATAGTCAAAGAGACTGATGCTATGTAACCCTTCACACACACACACACTTGAGAGACTTAGAATTTCTGTTTTTACTCATATCGGCCAGGATGATTTCTTGGATCGGCCTGGACGATAAGCTTACAACAGAAAGTCTAAATAAGGATTCTTAATTAAGACAGCGACATTAACAGATCGTCCTGGACGATACGTGTATCGGCCAGGACGATAAGCTCAAAACAGAAAGAAGTAGCCGCCATAGTCAAGTATGGTATACTGTATCTTTAAATTATCGGCCAGGACGATCCTCGTATCGGCCTGGACGATATTCACAGATTATGCCATAATTGTTCAGGAAATCAAGGGAGTAATTAAGGATGATTGATACGATCAGATCATCCTGGACGATCGCAGGATCGGCCAGGCCGATCTAGTCACAAACCCTAAGTTACTTCAGGACGATCAATATCGGCCAGCCCGTATCCAGAGCTATTGTCAGGACGATTTTTCTCTGATTTGAACTGATCGGCCAGGACGATCGTGCGATCGGCCAGGACGATCGTGCGATCAGCCTGGACGATCAAGCCAATTTTCAATCATCCTGTTTCCCATCCAGGGCGATGCTCTGGCCGATCATCATTGATTTGTACTGATCGGCCAGGCCGATGTCCATATCGGCCTGGATGATATTGTCGGCAACTTGCAATTAATGAGTTCTTTTGAAGCTCTTCTATTTAAGAGCTCTTGTCCAATGTTTTTCAAGACCTTTGGCTGCTGCCTTGACCTGAGAAGACCTTGAGGAGAGAAAGAGAGAGAGAGAGGAGAGAGAGAGGATATTGTGAGGGGGAGCTTGTGAGGGGTTTCACAAGGGTTGCTTCAAGGATCTCTCTGCGTCGTCTTCGTCTAGAGTTTCTTGTCCGTGGAAGGGTCGGTAGAGGTAAGGAGTTTTGCTTTTGGTTCTGGTTCTCTGCCAGCTTCAGGAGGAAGCAAAAGGAGATAGGTTCTCTGCCTTGCCGGGGTGGCAAAAAGGAGGTTCTTGTGAGGGTTTC
Source organism: Dendrobium huoshanense (assembly GCA_016618105.1). NCBI lineage: Eukaryota > Viridiplantae > Streptophyta > Magnoliopsida > Asparagales > Orchidaceae > Dendrobium > Dendrobium huoshanense. Next base: position 14,184,369 of record CM028360.1, read on the forward strand.
TCCACCTAGCCGTGGGGGCTAAAGGAGAGTCACTTTTTGTAGTGCAATACTTGGAGGGTGCCTCCAAGGAGTGGACGTAGGTCGAGTCGACCGTACCACTATAAATTTCTGTGTTCCTTTTCTTGCTTCCGCACTTTTAAATTCCGTATTATTTTCGTGGTGTGATTTGGTTTATGTGATTTTATTTCTTTGTTTAAAAAGAAGTTTTTAAAATACCAATTCACCCCCCCTCTTGGTTAGTTTGGGACTAAGTTCATAGGGCTTAACATCCCCATCGAACTTTCAAGTGGTATCAGAGCTTGATTCGAAAATTAAAGTTTGAAAACTTTTTGAATTTGATCCATGTCTAACTTTGAGAATCGCAACACTACGGAAGGGTATTCTATTACCCGACCTCCTCTGTTCGATAACCTACCTTTTGATTTTTGGAAAACTCGCATGTCAACTTTTTTACAATCTACTGATTATCGCATGTGGATGCTTATTCAAGAAGGTTATTCTCCACCTTCTCGTGAAATTAACGGTTTTAAAACTGAAGTTACTTTTACCGAATGGACTTTTGATGAACGAGATTTAGCTCAATTAAATGCGAAATATTTGAATTGTTTTTTCTGTGCTTTAAAATCTGAGGATTACATGCGTGTTTCAACTTGCAAAACTGGTAAAGAAATTTGGGATAAATTGTGCATTACTTATGAATGCACTAATGAAGTTAAACAATCCCGTTTAAACATTCTCTTGCATGACTACGAACTTTTTTGTATGAAACCTCATGAATCGATTTCTGACATGTACACTAGGTTTACTCAGATTGCTACTTCATTGCATGCACTAGGAAAAGAACTTTCGAACTATGAAAAAGTTAACAAGATTTTGAGATGCTTGCCTTCGTCTTATGATGTAAAAATTACTGCAATCACTGAATCTAAAGATTTGAACACCTATTCTATTGATAACTTGCTTGGCTCACTCATTGCTTACGAGCAAGAGATGAATCAAAGAAATCTTGATGCAGGTGAGAAGAAAAAGGAGAAAACAATTGCATTAAAGGCACACAAATCGGATTCTGAATCTTTCGGGTCTGAAAGTGATGGAGTTTCCTTCATCACAAGGCAATTCAAAAGCTTTCTAAGGAAGAAACAAAAGCATCATCAAAGTTGGAGAAAAGATAAGGATCATAAACATATTAAAGGATCTTCTGATGTTGTTTGTTTTGAATGTAGAAAGCCTGGACATGTGAGAACTGATTGCCCTAAGCTTAGAGATCAATCAAGCAAAGAAAAAAGTGATGAGAAAGCAAAGTCTAAGAAGGACAAGAAAAAACAAAGGAGCTTTTTGGCAGAATCTGGTACTGATTCTTCTGAGACTGAACCAGAGGAAGAAACTACAAACTTGTGTTTCATGGGAAAAGATCAAATTGATCAAGAAGAGGAAGTCTCTCACAAAAGATCTCGTGAGAGTATGTGGTACCTGGATAGTGGATGCTCTGGACATATGACTGGTGATGCTAGCCAGTTTGTTGTACTAGAATCCAGGACTGGAGGCAAGGTTACTCTTGGAGACAACACCACCAGGAAGGTGGTAGGAGCAGGTATAATCGGTAATTCCAAGAACCTTATGATTGAAAATGTTTTGCTTGTAGATGGATTGAAGCACAACTTGCTCAGCATCAGTCAATTCTGTGACAAAGGCTTCATCGTACAATTCTTCACGAATTCATGCATTGTAAGTTTAAGTAACAACACTATTTTGCAGGGAAAGAGGGTAAACAATGTCTATATGCTTGATTTAAATAGCATTGAATGTACTGCTTCTTTTTGTTTAAAAACTATCATTGATGATTCTTGGTTGTGGCACAGGAGGCTTTGTCATGCAAGTATGAAAACCCTTAGGAAAGTGACCCAAAAGGACCTAGTTAGAGGTGTCCCCAAACTTAAGTTTACAAAAGACCACCTTTGTGATGCCTGTCAACTAGGAAAGCAAATCCACTCCTCTTTTCACCCCATAAAGGACATTAGCACCTCTAGACCTTTAGAAGTCCTTCACATGGATTTGTTTGGACCCATTAGCATAGCAAGTTTGGGAGGGAAAGTCTATGGTTTTGTGATTGTTGATGACTACTCGAGGTTCACTTGGACTAGATTTCTTTCTCATAAAAATGAGTCTTTTGAGGAGTTTAAAACGTTTTCTACTTGGATTCAGAAGAAGCTAGGGTGTGAGATTTTGACCATCCATAGTGATCATGGGGGAGAGTTTGAAAATGAAAGATTTGGAGAGTTTTGTGAGGAAAAGGGGATTAGCCACAATTTTTCATCCCCTAGGACTCCTCAGCATAATGGAGTAGCTGAAAGGAAGAACCGGACCTTGGTGGAAGCCGCTAGAGCCATGCTTGCTGAGTATTCACTTCCAAAATACTTTTGGGCTGAAGCGGTTAACACAGCTTGTTATGTGTTGAATAGGGTGAATGTTAGAGTCAAATTAGAAAAGACACCCTATGAGATCCTTAAGGGTAGGACACCCAATCTTTCCCACCTTCATGTCTTTGGTTGTAAGGTTTTCATTCACAATAATGGAAAGTCTCACTTGGGAAAATTTGATCCTAAATCTGATGAAGGAGTATTCTTGGGATATTCTAGTGTTGGGAAATCTTTTAGAGTGTTTAACAAGAGAACCTTGATGGTGGAAGAGACAACCCATGTAGTTTTTGATGAGTCTGATCATAAGAAACATGGAGTAGAAGATGATGATGTTGGAGAGATTATAAATGGAGTAGAAAATTTGGGGAAGGGGAGTGAGCACCTAAGTAATGAAGGAGTAGAAGGAGTCACCCAAGGAATAGAAATTTTAGATGAAAGAGGAGAAACTTCACACACTTTGCCTAAAGATTGGAGATACTCTACTAGTCACCCCAAGGATTTGATCTTAGGAGACCTTTCTAGTGGAGTTAAGACTAGACATGGACTTAGGAAGGAGGTGAACCACTCTGCCTTTATCTCTATGACTGAACCCACCACCATTAACCAAGCCCTCTCTGATGAGTTTTGGATGTTAGCAATGCAAGAAGAGTTGAATCAATTTGTTAGGAATGATGTTTGGGAACTTGTGGAAAGACCTAAGGGACAAAGTGTAGTTGGGACAAAGTGGGTATTTAAGAACAAAGTGAATGATTCAGGAGTGGTGGTAAGGAATAAAGCAAGATTGGTGGCTAAGGGGTACAATCAAATAGAAGGGATAGACTTTGAAGAGACTTTTGCCCCTGTAGCTAGATTGGAAGCCATTAGAGTGCTATTAGCCTTTGCCTGTTATAAAGGATTTAAGCTTTTTTCAAATGGATGTCAAGAGTGCCTTTTTAAATGGGGAGATAAAAGAAGATGTGTTTTTAGAACAACCTCCAGGTTTTGAGAGTTCTCAATTTCCAAATCATGTGTTTAAATTAAAAAAGGCTTTGTATGGTTTAAAGCAGGCACCTAGAGCTTGGTATGAGAGGCTTAGCACATTCTTACTAGAGAGGGAGTTTGTCAAGGGGAGCGTAGACACCACCCTTTTTCTTAAAAAAGTTGGAGATAATTTACTCATTGTTCAGATTTATGTTGATGATATACTCTTTGGATCTTCTAATAAAAATTTGTGTGATGATTTTTCTAAAACAATGAGTAGAGAGTTTGAGATGAGTTTAATGGGAGAATTGTCTTACTTTTTGGGGTTTAGCATAAAACAATTAGAAGATGGAACTTTTCTAAATTAAACAAAATACATAAAGGACATTTTGAAAAAATATGAGATGGACAAAGCCAAGCCAATTAACACCCCCATGACTTCTAGTGTTCCGTTGGATAAGGACCCAAGTGGTAAGTCTGTTGATCAGAAGAAGTATAGAGGCATGATTGGATCTTTACTTTACTTGACTGCAAGCCGACCTGACATTATGTTTAGTGTTTGCCTTTGTGCTAGGTTTCAAGCTGACCCTAAGGAATCCCACATGACTTCTATTAAAAGGATTTTTAGATACCTTTTGGGGACACAAGGATTAGGGATTTGGTACCCTAGACATAGCACTTCTTTTGAGATTATTGGTTTTTCTGACTCTGATTTTGCAGGATGCAAGGTGGATAGAAAGAGCACCTCTGGAACTTGTCAATTCATTGGACAATCCTTGGTCTCTTGGTCTAGTAGAAAACAAAATTCTGTTGCACTTTCCACTGCTGAAGCTGAATACATTGCTCTTGGAAGTTGTGTGGCCCAAGTTCTTTGGTTGAAACAATAGGTATTGGATCTAGGATTACATGTAAGCACCATCTCAATTTTTTGTGACAACACTAGTGCCATATGCATCTCTAAAAATCCTATCCAACATTCAAGAACTAAACACATTGACATTAGGCATCACTTTATTAGAGATCATGTGACTAAGGGAGACATTGAGTTACACCATGTGACAACTGAAAACCAACTGGCAAACATCTTTACTAAACCACTGGCCTTCGACACTTTCAGTTCTTTAAGGACCAGATTGGGTGTGATTGACATAAATGCATGAAACCGTTTTAGCTAAATTTTCTTTTACTTTTTTGCTTTCTTTTTACCTTTTCGTATGCTTTATTTTTTAGATCATCACTGATATGATATTATATTTCTTGTTCTTGTCTTTAACAATTTGTAGTTAATATGTTTTCATCTACTTAATCACTTAGATAGTATGAATATTTTGAGATTGTGTCTCTTTCCCTAACTTAGTATTAGTGGCATAGTTTTCTTTTCTAATCAAAAGTCTATCTCAAAATAAAAGATTGTTATGAAACTAAGATCCTTTCTAAAGCTTGCTTAAGTAAATCTATCTTGTATTTACAATGATTAAAAGTTTTTTTGTCACATCATGATCCCTCGTTACTCTTGTCTTCGATTATTAATCCTGCTTGTGGTAATTCTTCCCTATGTTAGAGAGAGAACTCTTATTCTCTAATATCTGAGAAGATATATTCACAAGTAAGTTTTTTAAAAAGAGTCTAAAAGGGAATCTAGCTTGCAAAAATAAAAAATTATATTGGCCAATGATGCCAACAAAAGAAGCGCAAAGACGCCAAAAATTGAAAAATCTATAAAAAGATGCGCAAAGCGCCACAACATTGACAAGAGGCATAAAATGAGCCCACTCAAAAGCAAGCTACTCTCTCTTTTTATATCTTTTAGAACTTAGAAGTTTTGATTCTCAAAGGCTTGATCTCGATTATCGTTCGATTGTGACAAATCTACCTCATTGTTTTATGGAGATATTTTCCTTATGACAAGTGGTGGGTAGATTCTTTTTCTCATATCCAATTAATTATTTAAGTTAGGTCATTGATTTCAAAAGACGATTCTACCCTAAGAAAACGTTTTTTGGGTAAGGGTAAACCATGAACGGATATTCTCCTATTCTATGGATTAAATGAGATTGGTAACTCGTTAACTCACAGGTTTTTAAATCAATCACATGGAATACTATATCATTGATGTGCCTTGATTTAAATAAATAAAAAAAAAAAGGAAAAATAGGAATCTCTTTTGCTGTGCTTTCTTGTACCCTCCTTTTTGATATGTCAAAAGGGGGAGAAGTTTATGAGGTTCTTTTTTCATCAATCCTGAATTATTGCTATTAAATCTTTTTGTAGTGTTTTGCCATCATCAAAAAGGGGGAGATTGTTGCAAATCTATTTTTCATGTCTTATGTTTTGATGATTGACAAACACTGTTTCTCTTGGACAGCTTGTGGCTTCTAACTTTTCAGGAATCGAAGATCGGACAATCAAAAAGGAGCCAAGTTCAGGAATGCGTAGGTTTAGGGTTGAGTCAGTCTGTACTTTTGTTTTTTTACCTTTTGAGTCCACTTGTAATAGTCAAAGAGACTGATGCTATGTAACCCTTCACACACACACTTGAGAGACTTAGAATTTCTGTTTTTACTCATATCGGCCAGGACGATTTCTTGGATCGGCCTGGACGATAAGCTTACAACAGAAAGTCTAAATAAGGATTCTTAATTAAGGCAGCCGAGATTAACAGATTGTCCTGGACGATACGTGTATCGGCTAGGACGATAAGCTCAAAACAGAAAGAAGTAGCCACCATAGTCAAGTATGGTATACTGTATCTTTAAATTATCGGCCAGGACGATCCTCGTATCGGCCTGGACGATATTCACAGATTATGCCATAATTGTTCAGGAAATCAAGGGAGTAATTAAGGATGATTGATACGATCAGATCATCCTGGACGATCGCAGGATCGGCCAGGCCGATCTAGTCACAAACCCTAAGTTACTTCAGGACGATCAATATCGGCCAGCCCGTATCCAAGGCTATTGTCAGGACGATTTTTCTCTGATTTGAACTGATCGACCAGGACGATCGTGCGATCGGCCTGGACGATCAAGCCAATTTTCAATCGTCCTGTTTCCCATCCAGGGCGATGCTCTGGCCGATCATCATTGATTTGTACTGATCGGCCAGGCCGATGTCCATATCGGCCTGGACGATATTGTTGGCAACTTGCAATTAATGAGTTCTTTTGAAGCTCTTCTATTTAAGAGCTCTTGTCCAACGTTTTTCAAGACCTTTGGCTGCTGCCTTGATCTGAGAAGACCTTGAGGAGAGAAAGAGAGAGAGAGGAGAGAGAGAGGATCTTGTGAGGGGGAGCTTGTGAGGGGTTTCACAAGGGTTGCTTCAAGGATCTCTCTGCGTCGTCTTCGTCTAGAGTTTCTCGTCCGTGGAAGGGTCGGTAGAGGTAAGGAGTTTTGCTTTTGATTCTGGTTCTCTGCCAGCTTCAGGAGGAAGCAAAAAGAGATAGGTTCTCTGCCTTGCCGGGGTGGCAAAAAGGAGGTTCTTGTGAGGGTTTCTCCACCTAGCCGTGGGGGCTAAAGGAGAGTCACTTTTTGTAGTGCAATACTTGGAGGGTGCCTCCAAGGAGTGGACGTAGGTCGAGTCGACCGAACCACTATAAATTTCTGTGTTCCTTTTCTTGCTTCCGCACTTTTAAATTCCGCATTATTTTCGTGGTGTGATTTGGTTTATGTGATTTTATTTCTTTGTTTAAAAAGAAGTTTTTAAAATACCAATTCACCCCCCCTCTTGATTAGTTTGGGACTAAGTTCATAGGGCTTAACATCCCCATCGAACTTTCAGTAACCCAACCGAAATAGGGAAATACTTGGTCAATCCACCTTGTGTTTGAACACAAGTAATAGCTCCTGCATACATATCTTTAACGATTTGAATATAATCATTATTGACTCCTTTCTTCTCAAGAACTCTCCATAGCACTTCTCTTGGAACTTTATCATATGCATTTTCTAAATCAATAAATATCATATGTAGATCCTCCTTATTTTCTCTATATTTCTCCATCAAACCTCTTAATAAATGTATGGCTTCCATAGTCAACCTACCCGGCATGAATCCAAATTGATTTTGAGAAACATTAGTATCACGCCGCAACCTATGTTCCATAACTCTCTCCCATAGTTTTAAAGTATGATACATTAACTTAATACCTCTATAATTCGCATAAGCTTGTGAATCACCTTTATTCTTAAAAATAGGAATTAACACACTCATTCTTCACTCATCTGGCATCTTTTTAGTCTTAAAAATAGTATTAAAAAGTTTAGTAAGCCATGAAATTCCTTCTTCTCCTAAGCATTTCCACACCTCTATTGGAATATCATCAGGTCCAACAGCTTTTCCACCCTTCATTTTCTTTAAAGCCTCTCTAACTTCAGTTTTACTAACACGCCGATAAAAATAGAAATCTTTATTTTCATTTAGGGTGCTAAGGTCACTATAGTCAATCTTATTTTCACAATCTTCATTAAAAAGTTTAGCAAAATATCTCATACATCTTTGTTGAATATCATCTTCTAAGAAAAGTATTTTTTGATCTTCATCTTTAATACACTTCACTTGAAATGAATCCTTACTACTCCTATCTCTTTGTTTGGCTAACTTATACATATATCTTTCTCCCTCTTTAGTATCTAATCTATTATATAAATTTCTAAAAGCTAATGTCTTTGCATCGCATATTGCTTTCTTAGCATCCTTACGAGCCACTTTATATATTTCCCAATTATCTAAATTTTTAAAATTAAACCAATTTTTATAACAAAGCTTCTTATTTTTAATATTTTCTTGCACATTAGGATTCCACCACCAACTATTTTTATTATTAGGAGCTTTTCCCTTTGATACTCCAAGAACATATTTTGCAATATTCTTAATATCACTAGCCACATTTTCCCACATAATATTAGCATCCTCATGCACAGACAAAATCTTAAGATCTAAAATCTTATTTCCAAAAATATTTTTGTTAATATTCTTTAAATGCCCCCATCTAATCCTAGAAATTTTTTTTACTTTATTTTTTATTTTATGCCCCTTTATCTTAAAGTACAAAACTAATAATCGATGTTGGGTACATAAACTTTCACTCGGAATAACTTAGCAATCTTTACAATCTAAACGATTTAATTTTCTAATAAGAAAATAGTCAATCTGGGTTGTACTATATCCATTTTTATAAGTGATGAGATGCTCATTTCTTTTCTTAAATAAGGTATTAGCAATTAAAAATTAAAAGCTAAACAAAAATCCAATATGGTCTTGCCACCTTCATTTGTCGTTCCAAATCCATGACCACCATGAATGCTTTTAAAGTCATCTACCTCTCTACCAACATGTCCATTTAAATCTCCTCCAATAAAATCTCTTTCTTCAAGAGGTATATTTTGTATTAATTCTTCTAAGTCATTCCAAAAATTTAATTTAGAACTCATATCCAAACTTACTTGAGGAGCATAAGCACTTATAATATTAATAATCTTATCATCAACAACAATCTTTAAAGCTATAATTCTATCTCCAATCATATTAATTTTTATAACATTATCCTTTAAACTCTTATCTATAATAACACCTACACCATTTCTAGTTTGACTCTTACCCGAATACCAAAGTTTAAATCCTAAACTATCAATTTCCTTAGCCTTCTCTCCAACCCATTTAGTTTCCTGAATGCACAAAATATTTAACTTCTTATGAATCATAATGTCTATTAATTCCATTAATTTTCCTGTAAGGGAACCTATATTTCAAGTTCATATCCTAATTTTAGTTTCATGGACTAGCTTCTTTGCCCACATCTGTCCTTGATGTGGGAACCCTTGCCTATTTAACACTGCAACCGGGCGTCGGTGCAGCAGCCCTTGCACACTTGTCACTGTATTCAGGCCATAAAGCGCGTCGCTTCTAGGAGACGCCTTAGCATTAACACAATTTCTTAAAAGATTCATGTCATTATTGTTCGACAAGTTTTACACTGCTGTCGACTACCTAACGCAACCCTCCAATTTTCTTATCCAGGACTTGGGACCTGGCAACGGCAGTGTTACAATAGATAAAAAAATAAATTAAATAAGCAAACAATAAATACTAAAAAAATGATCAGAAAATAGAAAATTCAGAGTTCAAAAATCATCAAGTTCATGTATTTATATCTATGACACCTAATATGGTCCTTAAGAAGCTGAAAGTTTCAAACTATAGTGGTTTAGTAAAAATGTCAGCTAGTTGGTTTTCAGTTGCTACATGATGTAGCTCAATGTCTCCTTTAGTAATATGGTCCATTATAAAGTGATGCCTTATGTCAATGTGATTGGTTATAGAGTATTGAATAAGATTTTTTGAAATGTAAGTGTCACTTATGTTATCACATAGAATTGATATTGTACCTACAGGTAATCCTAAATCTAGAATATGTTGTTTTAACCAAAGAACTTGAGCCACATAACTTCCTAAGGCTTTGTATTAGCTTCAGTAGTGGAAAGTGCAGCTGAGTTTTTTTTTTTTTTTATGCTAAACCAGGAGACTAAGAATTATCTTATAAATTGACACATTCTATAAATACTCTTTCTATCCACCCTAAATCCTACAAAGTCTTAATCAAAACTAGCTAAGGCTCATAGTGAAGAAAGTTTCATTAAATAAGAACTAGAATCTGGCCAATTGATTAGGTAAAACCCTCCCCTATATTCTCAAAAGAAGTGTTGTGTCTTGGATACTAGATTCCTAAATTTTGGATTCCTAAGAGATATCAAAAGATTCTCCTAACTATAGTTAGGTGGGACTCCGTTAGATTTCCTTGAAATCTAGCATAATGAAAAACACTAAACATTATATCTAGTCTGCTAGCTGTCAAGTAAAGAATCGATCCAATTATTTCTCTGTATTTCTTTTGATCAACTAATTTTACATTTGATTCTTTATCTAATTGAACACTTGAGTTCATAGGAGTGTTTATTGGATTGGCTTTATCCATTTCATTTTTTTCAAGATGTCCTTAATGTACTTCGATTAATTAAAAAAGTTTTCATCATCCATTTGTCTTATGTTAAATCCCAAAAAGTAGGATAATTCTCCTATATACTCATCTCAAATTTCTTACTCATTATTTTAGAAAAATCATCACATAACTTTTTATCAGAAGATCCAAAAAGTATATTATCAATATAGATATAAACAATAAGTAATTCATCTCGTACTCTCCTAGGAAAAAGGGTGGTGTCTATGCTCTCCTTAACAAACTCTCTTTCTAGTAGGAATGTGTTAAGCCTCTCATACCATGCTCTGGGTGCCTATTTTAATCCATACAAAGCCTTTTTTAATTTAAAAATATGATTTGGAAATTAGGAATTATTAAAACCTAGGGGTTGCTCTAAAAACACATCTTCTTTTATTACCTCATTTAAAAAGGCACTCTTGATATCCATTTGGAAAAGTTTAAATCCTTTATAATAGGTAAAGGCTTGTAGCATTATAATTGCTTCTAATCTAGCTACTACGGTAAAGTCTCCCTGAAATCAATCTTTTCTATTTGATTATACTCCTTAACCACCAATGTGGCCTTATTCCTAACCACCACACTAGAATAATTCATTTTATTCTTAAAGACCCATTTGGTTCGTACAATACTTTAGCCCTTAGGTCTTTCTACAATCTCCCAAATATCATTCCTAACAAATTAGTTTAATTCCTCTTACATGGCTAGGATCTAAAATTCATTAGAAAGGGCTTGAATTATGTTGGTGGGTTCAGTCATTGAGATGAACAAAGAGTGCTTAACTTCTTTTCTAAGTCTATGCCTAGTTCTTACACCTTCAAAAATATCTCCTAAAATTAGTTCTTTAGGATGACTCAAAGAATATTTCCAATATCTAGGAAAAGTGTTTTGAGGTTCTACCCTTTCCTCCAGATTTATAAATTCTACTATTTGGGTAATCTCACCTACTTTAACAGTATTTTGAGGTTCTACTCTTTCCTCCAGATTTGTATTTTTTACTCCTTAGGTAATCTCATCTTCTTTATCTTCTTCCTTAACTCTAGACTTCTTAGAATTAAATTCATCAAACATTATATGAGTAGTCTCTTTCATCACCAAAGTCGTCTTATTAAATAATCTAAAGGATTTCCCTATATTTGAATAGCCTAAGAACACTCCTTCATGAAATTTTGGGTCAAACTTTCTTAAGAGTGATTCCCCATTATTTAGAATGAAAACCTTACAACCAAAGACGTGGCGGTGAGAAAGCTTGGGTGTCCTACCCTTGATGATCCCATAGGGTGTCTTATTTAGTTTGGATCTAACATTCATCCTTTTGAATATATAATAAGTTGTGTTTACTACTTCAGCCCAAAATTATTTTAGAAGTGAATACTCAACAAGCATGATTTTAGCAGCTTCTATTAAGGTCTCATTCTTCCTTTCAGCTACCCCATTCTATTGGGGTCCTGGAGCTGAGAAGTTATGACTAATCTCTTGTTCCTAACAGAATGTTCCAAATCTCATATTCTCAAACTCTCCACCATGGTCAATATGGATGTTCAAGATCTCACTACCTAGTTTTTTTTGTGAATCCAAGTAGAGAATGATTTAAATTCATCAAATGTCTCACTTTTATGTGATAAAAGTCTAATCTAAGTGAACCTCGAGTAGTCATCGACTATTACAAATCCAAAGACTTTTCGCCCTATGCTAACAGTGCTAATGGGTCCAAATAAATTAATTTGAATGACTTCTAAATGTTTAGAGGTGCTAATGTCCTTAATGGAATAGAAAGAGGATTTGACTTATTTCCCTTTTTGACAGGCAACACACAAGTGGTCCCTAGTGAACTTAAGCTTGGGGATACCTCTTACTAAATCTTTTTGGGTTACTTTTCTAAGTGTTTTATGGTACCGTAACATAACTTCCTATGTCACAAGTAAGACTCATCAGTAATAATTTTTAAGCTAAAAGAAGCAGAACATTCAATATTATTTAAATCAAGTATGTAAACCTTGTTGATCCTTTTGCAAAATAGTGTTATTATTCATGCTTATAATGCATGTATTTGACAAAAAAATTTTGAGAAAGCCTTTGTCACAGACCTAACTAATGATGAGCAAGTTATGATTCAAGCCATCAATAAGTAAAATATTTATAATCAAAAGAATCTTAGAGTTTCTGATTATACCTATGCTCGCCACTTTCCTGATGGTGTTATCTATAAGTGTGGCCTTGCCTCCAACCCTGACCTCCAGTGAAATTAATTGATTGGCATCTCTAGTCATGTGGTGTGAGCATCCACTGTCCAGGTACCACATGCTCTCACGAGATCTTATGTGAGAGCACACCTACAAAATCATCAAATGATAGTTTTAGGAACCCAAACAAGTTAGAGTCCCTTCTTATAGAAAGAAGACTGTAATGAATGTATTTTATGCTGTGAATCATGCAATTTTGATCTCCACACCAAATGTGTTTAATGGTGTACGGTGCATGTGTGGGAAATATGTCCTAACATGCCACATGAAAAATATCTAACACCAAAAAATAGTTCACTAATATTTTCGGGTTATAGTGCCTCTTCTTCGGTTTCAAAATTTTTTGCTTTCGATCAGAATTAAAAAATTTGTTCAAGTATGGGTGGAATCCTATTTTCCTCAAGTTCTTTTAATTCAACTTTCAAAAACAAGTTATCACTTTCTAAAATAATATTATCAACTTTTAAATAGTTCTTCCTACGATCAGATTCATTCAAAAATATTTTAAAATCATTTTCAAGTTCATTATGGGATTATTTCAATAGTTCATAATGTTTATTCAATTCATCAAGCTCATCCAACAATTTCATGTGGTTATTATCAAGTGTAGAATGATCTTTAATCAAAATTTTATAATCTTTTTGTAAATTCAAAAATTCAAGTTTCAAACTGGCATGTTATTTTTTAAGCTTTCTATAAGATGAATGAATTTTCTTGGAAACTTCAATCAATTGATCGTATGATAGTTCACATAACTCTTCTTGGTCAAAATGACCAAGATGTTTGTCCGCCATCAAATATAAGTTTGTTGTCTCCTCTTCAGCTTCAGTCTCAAAGGAGTCAGATGCAAAATTTTCTTAGAAATCCTTTTGGATCCATTACTTGTCCTTCTTGAACTTGAGTTTCTCCTCACCCTTCTCCATGCTTAGGTGAGCCTTAAGTGTAAGACAATCAGCTTTTATATGTCTCAGCTTCCTACATTTAAAACAAATCTTGTTAGAAGAACCTTTAGAATTCTTGTTACTCTTACCTTTGTTCCACTTTTGATGGTTCTTTTATTTCTTCCTTAAGATACTATTGAATTACCTAGTAATTAAGGCAACATCATCACTTTTATAACCATAAGAGTTAGTATCCATATCGTTAGCCTTTAAGGCTATAGTGTTTGCCTTCTTCTTTCAACCTACATCAAGTTATCTTTGGTTCACTCCTTGCTCATAAGCAACGAGTGATCCAAGTAAGTTATTTATAAATTAAATATTTAAATTCTTGAACTCAGCTATAGAAGCAATCTTAGCATCAAAAGAAGAAGGAAAGCATCTCAAAATTTTTTTAACTTTCTCATAGTTAGTTAGCTCTCTTCCTAAGGTATATAGGGAGGTGATAATTTGTGTAAACTTATTATACATTCAAATATCGATTCACTTGGTTTCATGCGAAAGAGTTCATAGTCATGAAGTAAAATATTCAACATAGATTTTTTAACCTTTCTTCTGCCTTCATAAATAATGCATAATATATCACATATTTCTTTACCAGTGGCACAAGTTGAGACACGCATATAATCTTTAAATTTTAGTGCACAGAAAAAATAATTTAACACTTAGCATTAAGTTGTGCTAGAGCCCTATCATCAAAAGTCCATTCAATAAAAAGAAATTTAGTTTTGATGCCATTGATTTCACATGTTGGTGTAGAATACCCTTCTTTAACAAGCATCCGCATGCGTTCATCTATAAATTGTAAAAACATGGATATGCAAGCTTTCTATAAATTAAAAGGTATACTATCAAATAATGGTGGTTTAGTAATGGAATACCCGTATGCAGTATTTCAGTTACTAAAGTTAGTCATGGATCAAAGTTAAAAAGTTTTTAAAAACTTGATTTTATAAATCCCACTCTTATACCACTTAAAGTTTGTTAGGGTTGTTAAGCCCTTATGAACTAGCCCAAGGTTAACAAAGAGAGGGGGGGAATTGGCAGTTTTAAAAATTCTTAAAGGTAAAGTAAAAACTTTTTGAATATTTTAAAACACATGCAATCATCCACATAAAATAATATGTAAAAAAATAAATTGTTGGAATAACATAGAAAGAACACACCAAATTTTGTAGTAGTTCTGTAACCTTGACCTACGTCCATTCCTTGGAGCCTCTCCTAAAGATATTGCACTAAAACATAGTGACTCTCTTTTTGCTCCCACAACAAGGCGAAGAAGCCTTTACAAACTCCTTTTTATCAACCTCGGTGAGGTTTAAAACCTGGACTCCTTTTGCTTTCTTCTAAAGCAGGTAGAGAACCTTGATCTATTTATGAAGAAGACCTTCCTAGAGCCACCAAGTAGCCAAGGTTGACAAATGGAGAATATAAATTGAATCCTTACCTGGAGTAACCTTTATGAACACCTCACAAACTCCCCCTCATAAGACTCTCTCTCTTTCTCCCAAGCTCTCCCTCTCATTCTCTAAGCTCTCTCAGGTCAAGAAAGTAGCAAAAGATGCTTTCAATAATAATGAAGAGATATTATAAAGAAGGGATAAAAAAATTGCCCTAATTTGCAACTTAACATCAAAGATCGTCTAGCACATAGTTCTGTACGATCAGTGTATTTCATCCCTTCCAAAAAATGTGTAGTAGTAACAGTATTAGAGAAACAAGAATACTAATAATATTTTTATTGTGAAAATTAAAATATTTGAATCCAATTCTGCAATAGGACTGCTTCATAGCTAACCAACAAATAAGAGTGGAGCCTAGAAATAAAAAAAAAAAAAAACTGATGTAGATTTGTGATCATTAGTGTTGCTTGCCTAAATTTGAATCAACATATGCCAATAGTGTAATATCTATTTTGGGAAGGTGAAGACTAAGATATATAGTTCCTTTAAGGTACCGAAGTATCCTCTTGAGTAGTTGATAGTGTCAAAGTAATAGTTTGTGTATGTTTTGACATAACTTGTTGATGGAAAATGCAATGTCAGGCCTAGTGATGGTGAGGTACTGAAGGGAACCTGTAAGTTGTCAAAAAAAGTTAGGTTGGTTGTATTGGACTTGAAGTGAGGAATATGTTGGACATTTTGAAGATAAGTGAGTGGCAAATGTTTTGTATGAGGTTTTGGTTAATGTAGTGAGTCAGTCCATAATATAACTGATCTTAAGTAAGTGATAACCCTCTACTGTTCAGTGAAAATCTATTCCAAGAAACCTGGAAAGCTTACCCAAATTTTGAATCTGGAATTTCTATTGCAGATCAATTAGAATGGTAGAGATGTAAGCCGAATTATTTACAATAATTAAGATATCATCCACATATATTAATAGATAGACCTCAATTTAATATTGTTCAAAGATGAAGAACGATGGGTCAGTAGAGCTAGCACGAAAGCTTTTGTTGTGGAGATAGGTCGATAGAGTTATAAAACATTACGAAGGGGCTTGTTTATGACCATATAAGGCCTTATAAAGTTTACAAACATGAATAGGATGTTGGGGATCCTAAAATCATGGAGGTTGATACATTTAAATTATCTCACTAAGGGAGCCATGCAAGAAGGCATTAATGACATCCAGTTGAAGTATAGGACACTCAAAATGTAATGCCATTATGAGAAATATGCAAACTATGGTAAATTTGATTACCAGACTAAAGGTTTCTTGATAATCAATATTGTAGTCTTGTTTGAAACCTTATGTTATAAGATGGGCTTTGTAGCGAGCTATGGTGCCATTAGCATGGTGTTTAATCTGGTAAATACATTTGCAACCAATGACATTTTGGTTTGGAGGTAAGGAAACCAAGATCCATGTACATTGAGACTGTAGATCATTGAACTCAAATGACATTTATTGATGCCAATGGGAATATTATGTGGTAGAGGTGCAAGATGTCAGGATAGAAGTGATGTTGAGATATTGATCTAATATTTGATGTGGCTTTAAGTGACCTGTGTGTAGTCAAGTTATCATGGGATATATGGATGGTAAGGGAACGATGGGAGATGTATCTATAGTAGAGGGAGATGAGGAGTTATGTGGAGAAGGCTGATGTGAGGGTGAGCTTTAATGTGATGTGGAGGGAGTAGAATTAAAATTTGAAGTGGTGATTGGAGGAGAATGATTGTTTGATAGATTTTGAGTATGTAAAGTAGGTAGAAATGTTGGAAGATGTAATGGTTGTGAAGAAGGGGATTAGAAGATGGTATAAGATGAGCTTGGGAGGAGGTTTCATTGAATAAAACATGTCTTGAAATAATTGTTCTATTTGTGAGAGGATTGAAACAGATGCATCCTTTTTTAGAGGAAGTATAGCCTAGAAAAATGCAAGCAACTGAATGAGGAACAAGTTTGTGAGCAGCATATGGCCGAAGCCAAGGATAACAACAACAACGGAAAAACACAAAGATGGGAATAATTTGATGGAGTTTGATAAGGTGAAACAGATGAGGTCGTAGATGAGGGTATTCTATTAATGAGATAAGCTTTCATGAAAATGGCATGGGTCCAGAACAAGTCCGGTAGTTGAGAGTCTATGAGAAGTGAGAAGTGTATGGGCAAAATCGAGAGATGCTGATATTTGCATTCAGCAACTCCATTTTGTTGTGGAGTATGTGGACACGTATATTGGTAGGTGATGCTGTGTTTAGAGAGAAATAATTTGAGATTATTATTTAGAAATTCTCCACCGCCGTTAGTGCGAAGAGTGCGAATGAGTTGGTTGAGACATTTTTTGATGGAAATTTTGAAATTAATAAATATTAAAGTAACTTCATATTTTTGTTTAAGTGGGTAAAGCCAAATATAGTGAGAATAATCATCAATTAATAATAGATAAAAATGAAAACCATTTTAATAAATAATAGGGGAAGGACCACATCCATCTGCATGTATTAATTCTAGTGGTGATTTAGATACGTGAGTAGAACTAGAAAATGAGAGCCTATGGCTCTTGGTAAGAGCAAAAGAATTACAAATCATAATATTATAAGAAGAATGTAATTGAGGAAGAAGCTTGAAAATTTTAGGAAGAGAACTTTTGAGATGGCTATGCCATAGCTTGGTGGATGATGATGAACGAATGGTCATGACAGCTGTAGTAATAGATGCTTGGTGATGTAGTGGAGGATAGCGGGTAGAGTCCCTTATGGAAAGGACCATAGAGAAGAGTGTGCTTTGTCTTCAAATTCCTAACATTGAAACCACTTTTGCTAAAAATATCATAACAATTTTTTTCTTGAAATAATTTTGACATGGAAATGAGATTGTGCGTAAGAGGTGGGACATATAGAAAAGGGTAAAGTGATATCTTACGAGTGGGTGTTGGTAGGATCCCTTTACCAGATTGTAGAATGGGTAATATGGTGTCGTTACCAATAAGCACTTGATTAGAACCAAAATAAGTGAAAGCTTTTTGGAGAGATTGTGATTCTGATATCATATAAGCAGTGACGCCATTGTCGAGATATGAGGGATACAAGGAAGCTAAGTTTGTAATGAAGGCTGTAGTTGTGGGTGGTAAAGCATAGTCAAGATTGGTGCAATGCCAACACAACAAAGTAGAATGACCCTTCTTTCCATATATTTGACATTAATCAAAAAATTCATGCTGATGAGAGTGAGGTCAGATTGATGAGTTGGTGAATAGATTGTGATCACAGTAAGCAAAAAATCTGATTTGATCTCTATCGTGAGTGGCAGCTAGTGTAAATTGAGTATCAAAAGCTACTAAAGAAGCCATGACAGCAAGATCTTTAATGGCATCAAAAACCTAAATAACTTCTTCGTTGCAAAGAAAAGAGTATAGTGAAAGTTTACAAAAACCTCACATTACTAGCCCGAGGCTCACCAAGATGTAGGGTGGGGGTGAATTGATAATTTAAGCAAGAATTCTATTCTTTTTTTAAATTTTTCAAAACCTTGAAATAAACAATTTGATCTCCTCATGCAGAAGCTAACAATTTAAAAAAAAAATTAAAAATACTGATGATGGAAATCTAATTAACACAAATAAGATTAATCTCATATTTTCACCAAGCAATTATCACATAAATTAAGTGTGAAAAGTAAAGTGCTGAAAATGAAAAGCACACTAGAAATTTTATAGTGGTTTGGTCGACCTTGACCAACATTCACTCTCTGGAATCCTCCACTCTAGGAATTGCACTAACAAAAAGTGACTCTACTTTTGCTCCTACAGCAAGGTGGAGAAGCCTATACAGAGTCACTTTTACCAAACCTAATGTGGTAGAGTGTCAGAAGCTAAGTCACCTCATCCAATGATGGCAGCAAACCTTGAATCATTTTCTCCATCCTAGAGATGGTAGAGAACAGCGAATCCTTTTTCTCTCTTGGAGATGCATGACAGAGAACCAAAATCTTTTCATAGGCAGAGAATCTCAAATCCTTTTTCTCACTCCTAGAGAAAGAAAAGTACTTCGAGGACTTGACTTAGTAGCCTCTCTCCCTAGAGAGCCTTCAAGAAGTCATCAAGGCCACAGGAGGAGCGAGGGTGTAGCTAGCTTGGAGGAACCATGTGGTTCCCTCACACTCCTTCTCCCTCAAGCTCAACCTCACCTTCTCTTTCCTATCAAACTCTTGATTTCTTTCATAGTACCTTCAGCAGTCACATAGTCCTCTCTTGTTTTAAAGAGATTCTCAAAATATTGCTTAAGTATTGGGCTTCAAAAACCCCTAAAAATTCAAGTTGGACATCATTCTTCGTACAGTATGATTTTACTTTATACATTATGATTAGTTTAAAAATAAGTCCATCCAGTATAATGTAAATAGTTGTTCAGATGAACTGTTCAACTTTTTGAACACATCATATAGTATGATATGTTTGCTTTCTCTCTATTCATACATAATGATTCTTGGGACTATTAGAAATCATCTCTGTCAATCATCCCATACTGCTATCATCATACAGTATGGTTAGTTGATTTCAAGTAGGTCATTAAGTATGATATAAATATTGTATAAAATAATTAGTTCAAAAATCATGATTTCTTTTGGTACGATCTTTGGGACTACCAAATTTTCTTTATGCCAATAATATGGTACGTTCAAGATTGTACAATACGATCTACTATCATTGATTAAATCATAATTTTATTGACTAATTATGGGGGTTAATTTAAGTAAGACTTCAAATTTTCATTCATTATAAATTAGATCATATAATACAATTAGTTTAAAACTAGAATTTTGAATATCTTACTTAATTTATCTGACAGCAGATCGTAACAAATCATATAGTACGATCTAGATCATACAGTATAATTAGTTCATAGAAACTAATTGTTTAAATAACTGTTAAGCCCATTCTTTCTATATTGATCGTGTAATTTGATTATATAAGTCGTACAATATGATTAGTATAAAACATTTTAAAGTTGAAATATTTCTCTCCCCTGTGTGTGTGCATGGTCACCAAATGACATACACTCTTATATGGCGAGACTCAAGAAATAGAACATAAGGAAAAAGAAAAGTATAGACTTTGCTTACTTAACAATCCTATTCTACCTATTCTTGACCTTTGAGTAGCCTTGAGTAGTGTATGTTTTACCTAGAATATTAGTGCTGACATGAAAAAGAAATATCTAAAATATTCAATGAGAAAAGTAATAATTCAATTAATAATATTTGTCATCATCAAAATCATAGACTAGACTACATTAATTTCCCCATTTTTGATGATAGAAAACAATGTTGGTTGATAGGCAAGATAAAAATTGTTTTCTACTTAGCTCTCCCTCACTAGGTGATAGATTTAAAAATTAGGGGTTGGATTTTTTTATAAAAGATAGAAAGAAAATAAGATAACTGAAAAATAAATAAAATAAACACAGGATTCTATTAAACTGAAACATACAACCAAAGATATATTTTCTCCCCATTTTGACATTACCAAAAAGGGGAGGAACACCAAATAAAGTGAACAATACAAAAAATAAAAATTGTAATATATAGCAAACAAATACTATAAATAAGACTTATCATGATTAGCTGGTGGTGGTCATTGTTGTTGAAAATATTTATGAATGGAGATGAAATGATCTTCAATTTGGAAAAACATTTCTCCAAACCAACCCATGCTTTCATCATGGTGTTGTTGTTGTTGTTATTGGATATAATAGTCCAGTCGAGTTTCTAGTTGCTCGAGCCGTTGAATTATATAGTCATGAAGGAAGGTAGGGTAGGCAGGTGCAGGTGGTGGTATTAGTGGAGGTGCATGTCCACCTGTAGGAGCAGCTTCCAATTCTTCAGCAAAATCTGGCTCGTCGTTCTCATGCCTCCGATGGAAAAGAATGCGAAATGAGACATCTGTATAGAAAATGGGAAGATTATCAAGAGGAGCAGGGTAGTTGATTTGGAATTTTTGTTTAAGACATAACCTTTGACGTTCCCTAATATGACATTCTACTTTCTTCTGGTATTGGGACGTCAAATAGGAGACATATTTGGATATAATCAATAATCATCTATGTTTCATCAAATTTGGTATTCGACATTATTATGTAGGTGACTATGGAAAGAAGTGGGGTTATATTGACACGATCTCCAGATTTGGGTATAATTGAGGTTCTAAGAACATGCTATATAACCCGTGCATTCTGATTTAGGGTGTGGACTAAGTGTTGATGTTGATTTATGGCCACATTCCTAATAGTACGGTTTATAGAACTCTAGTTAAAATCAATTGTAAAGATCAGGGACTATGGATGAGGTCCTTCAATGGCCAAGTCATGGTAAAAGTTTCCATATTGAGCCTAAGGTTGGCTAAGAATTCATCAAGTAGTTCGGAATTGAAAGGAAAGACTAGTTTGAGTAGGAATTGAAGAGTGTTAGAGCCAAAGAGGTTCATCACTTCGAAGTTGAGAGCTGATTGATTTAGCATTATGGATGGGGTGATTTGAGACTCCTTGAACTTTTAGTAGGCATCTTCATCTCTCATGGATAGAAATTGATCTTCAAAATGACGAGAGGAGGAGGAGCTCCCCTGGATTATTCTGTCTTGTTTATTTCCATAGACCATTGAAGAGTTTAGATTGGAGAGGTTAGGAGTTTGAAGGAAGGATGAGTTTAGCGATTGAAACCCTTAAAAAACTCTCTAATTTATAGATATCCGAAAATTGTATAGTGTGATGCGATATCATACAGTTCAATCAAAGGAGTTAAATCGTCTGAACGACTTGTCAGAAATAGGTGGTCAAATCGTACAGTACGATCATCATTGTACTATACGATCTTTTAGAATTATGTTCGTCCTGAGGAGTCATGTGAATGACTTTTAATTTAATTGATCGTACAGTACGAAGGGTGGTTCGTACAGTATGATCACCAACAAATTAACTCAAATGGACCTTTGATTTGGCTAATGGTTGTGATTTGTGGATAAGTGTACATATCTTACAATATGAATGAAGATCATACAATATGATAAGAAAATTTTGGTTTTCCTTTTTTTTTTTTTTTTTTTTTTGATCTAGTTAAAAGTGTGTTTGTGTGATGATAAAAACCTTTTTTTTTAAAACAAAAATAAAATAAAACATGATAATACATGAATCAACAAACACCAAATAAAACAATGCATAAAATGTAACACATACAAAATTCTATTTGCATTGTATCTGTAAACAATGAGTACATTCATTTATAACTAAGACATCAAATAGTGAAAATGATATGTTGCCTACGGTTGGTTACATATAAAGCTGCACTGACAGATGCTGTGAGTAGTGGAGATGAAATATGTAGAAATAGATGCAGAGAGGAATTATGCTAGTGTTTGATTTTAAGTATGTGTGTTATCATTTTTACTAACTAAACGGTTCGAATTGTCGACTTGCTGAGCAAAAGTCCTCTAATTAGATCTACAAGAAATTTCAAAGGTCGAGGCGCATTCATTGTGAACCTGAGTCACTCTAATTTTGCCGGCTATAATTAAATAAGTCTAACTTGACCAGAAACGTATATATTAGATTCTCCGGTTCTCAAAATGAGACCAAAACAAAGATTAAGATACATGCTTTTATTTGCAAGTAATCAAAAGAGTTCTTTCAGTTTTTGACCTTCCCAGCTCTTCTACATATTATTCAAAAAATTGTACATAATACTTGTGAGGAATGTTTTCCCCATCCTGTTTGTTGTTCTCTAGAGTAAAAGTTCAAGTAAGGCTTCGTTTGGGGTGGATTTCTTTCTGTTTCTTAAATAAGGATATTTGTACAAAATTAAAAAAATTTGTACTAAAAAGCTGCTTTAAGAAACAGAAAGAAAGCCGTCCCAAACGAAACATTAATCTTATTCAATATTATACTTTACAAAAAATAACCTTTCGCTATCAATCTGAAACTTGTTTAAGTAAATTCCAGCTAGAATTCTCTTTATCTGATATGGGTGGATAATAACATGAAGAAGACTTAACCCATCGATCCAGTGGATCTTTTGTTCAACCAAAATTAGAAGAACTTAACTAACGAAACCACTTCAGTACTTTTGGTCGTTTCTGCCAAGTGCAAAATGGGACCTACTCTACTGAAACATATTTTATTGTACCATGAACCGGAAACTTTATATTTTTTATGCTATTTATGTAGGCTCCCTTCTGTACCAAGTTTCTTCTGTAACCGCAAGGGAAAAAGACAGGCACCATAAAGATGCAGACTAACTAAAGCAACGCACAGTATTTCAAAGAGGAGGGTCATTGAAAGTAGGTGAGCTAACGGAGATTGATGCAGCGGACCTAAATTTTGGACAAAATTTTGTTTCTTCTTCGAAAAAGAGAGAAATTTGGTGAGAATGAAAGAGGAATTAGGAACCCATTTTGGCTTAGAAGAGGGCAATGGAAACCAGAAAGAGAAATAGACGAAGGGAGCTAAATAACAAGGCATCAATGCAAAACTACTGTAGTTTTTCATTACATAAAATAATATCTATAAAAGATAGGGATTCTATGTTTGAAAATATGATACAATAAAATATAATATTAATAAATAATACATATAATCAAATCTAAGTATATTATGATCAAATGAAAAAAAAATTCCATAAATTATGTTGCAATTGAGTTTTTTGAAAACAGATAAAAAACTTTTCCCGACATTATATGAGCATCAGATGTCATCACATAGAATAAACACCAATGTCTGTTTCAAGTTGCTTTTGGTTCTAAAACGTTATTTATCATGTTACTATTCATTATCATAAATTTATATGAGAAAAATACGATGGTATGGTGATGGAAGTAGTTGTGGATTTTGAATGACTCGTCCGAATAGGCAACACCAAGATAAATTAAAGTCAATAAAAATTTCATATGCATTTCCATTGCTATGGGGGTATCGTACTACCTCAAAGGTTGGAAATGGGTCTCAACATGTACTCCATAGATGGTAATATACATTGCACAATCAAACTTTTCTTTCCCTATGCTACATATTAGATAGGTTTTATTTAGATCCAGTGATATAGTTTATCATGGACACAAACCTCCTTAGTTAATTACATCCCAAGCAAATCTTTCTTGAGCATAACATTATAACATTGAGCAGTTGGGCATTGTCACTTAAAGCTAATAAAGAGTAGCTCTCTAGGCGGATCCACAAATTTGTTAGTTTTGGACTGATGTGTGACACATGAGACTTTAGTTAAAAACTAAAGAGTCCATGATAATTGCACAATTAGAAATTGTAGGGGATATAGAGTGGCAGTACAATAAAGTTGATGAGCATAAATGGGAACATAAATTTAACAAGAGGTGTGAAAATTGGGTTATGGGACATTTAGTAGGAGTGTTAAATCACTGATGTGATGATACAATTGTGATTGTACTAATGTAGAATACAAGTACATTATTTGGTGATACATGTTGCTTTTCCAGTGGAAAGGATATAAACACATCAACTCCCTATGATGTCGGGATTATTTTGATAAGTCGATGAATGCCAAGGACCGATTGGAAGTACATGACGATGGATTCATATAAAATATGTTGATCAAGTTGCTGATAAAATCAACTATGATCCATTGAATAAAGCACTTTATACTATCCTAAGTGGGTTTAGGGACCTATTACTTAGGGTTGGAAATGTTTATCCATAAGTACCACCTAATAATATACTAACTATATGCAGGTTTTCCTTTCTTAATTCTATCAAAATATAAAACTAAGAGAATATTTGACAAGTTAAGAACCCAACAACAACCCAAAGTGGGGTAGATACCACCAATAAGGTGTGATGGGGATAGTGCTGTGATATCTTAATTGGTTGCAACCATATGAAATTAATGCTCTACATAGCCTTATTATGAAATGTGGTGATAAAAATTCTATGAGAAGATGCTAGCTAGCTACTCCTAAATTTAACAAAATATCATAACTGAGGGCTTAACTTATTAGAAATCTTCCACTTCTACATTAAAAAACATAGTATTGGAAACTATGTTATTAATAGAAAAAAAACCCCTAGAAATTTTTTGGAGAATGTTATTCATGATACGA
Organism: Dendrobium huoshanense; assembly: GCA_016618105.1. Classification (NCBI taxonomy): domain Eukaryota; kingdom Viridiplantae; phylum Streptophyta; class Magnoliopsida; order Asparagales; family Orchidaceae; genus Dendrobium; species Dendrobium huoshanense. The sequence goes on from CM028360.1 coordinate 14,209,487, forward strand.
AAAAGATGGGAGGCTCAGTTATCACTCCAAAAAGTGTTGTGCTGAGAATAGCAGAGTAAACACTACCAATGATGGGTTCCAAGCCCTGGTTGAGAAAAATGGAGGGTTAAGATAAATAGTACATAGATAGCGTAAATTTTGATGAACAATTATGACATGAATCATCCTAATACATTGTGTTAATGCTTGGTTGTTCCCTTGGAGTGATATGCTAAATAGCCTGAATACTATAAGGAGTGTACAAGGGTCGTTTCACCAACAACTAGGTGTATATAGTGTTAAGTAAGCAAGGGTTCACACATCATTGATGATTGTGGGCAAAAGCAGCTAGTCCATAAAACTAAAATTAGAATAGGATCTTCAAATATAGTATTTATTTCAAGTAAACTAATAGAAATAATATATATATATATATATATATATATATATATATATATATATATATATATATATATATATATATATATATATATATATATATATATATATATATATATATTATGATTTATAAGATAAAGATAAATATTTTATGTATTTAGAAAACTAAATGAATTGGAGAGATGGTTAAGGAGATTGATTATTTTGGATTTAAACTATGGTATTCAAGTTGGAGTCTTACTAGAAATGTTGTGGGTCTGATTATATATAAGAGTATTAAGGATAATATTATAAAAATTAATATAATTAGAGATAGAATAATATCCTTAAAGATTATTGTGAATGCTTTAATTATTAAAATTATAATTGCTTATGCTCTACAAGTAGATTTGGACATGTGATCAAAATTAAAATTTTGAAATGACTTAAATATATTAATAGAAAGGATACTTCTTGAAGAAAGTATTTTTATTATAGGAGATTTAAGTGACCATGTTGGCATAGTAGTAGAAGATTTTAAAAGAAATCATGGTGGCTATTGGTTTAAAGTGGCTAATGGCAGACGCAATATCATATTAGATTTTGCTCGAGCTTATCACTTTGTAATTCATAATACCTTACTTAAGAAAATATAAAAATGGATATAGTAAAGCTCTGATCTATTATTTTTTATATTAGAAAATTATATCAATTAGATTAAAAAGGTTGTAAAGTTTTTTTGAGTTAAAATTTATGTATTCTAACATCACTTATTAGTTTTGAACTTTTAAATGAACGGGAAAATTTTGAAAAATAAAGTAAACGATTATAGAATGGTTACATAAGAGTATTTGAAGAATGATAATAAAAATATTTTTTAAAGTAAGATTTAAGATCTCAAGATTTTGATTATGTATGATGAAGTCAATGTAATGTTGGAAAAATAGCTGTAAATATTAAAAATGTTGCAAAGTATGTTCTTAAATTATAAGAAGGAAAATATCCTAATAGTAAAAATAATTGACGATAGAATCAAAATGTGCAATAATAGATAAGGAGTAAGAAAGCTTGTTACACTACAGGAAAGTCATGCATTTCTGGCATAATTTTTGGCGAAAATGTTTTCGATGAAAATCGTGCATCGAAAAACTTTTTCGTCAACAAAAATCAGTTAAAAATTTAAAATTTTTTTGGCGAAAATTTTTTGCCAGAACTTGTTTCCAGCAGAAAAGATCCATCAGAATAAATAAAATGAGCTTTAAAAAAAATATTCACGTGACCGCTTAAGGCATGCATTCCATGACCGCTCTCGAAATTGGCTCCCAGCCCGCTTCCGCAACCTGCGTGAGCTCGCAACCTGCGCAGGTGTGCCCGCCCGCTCACCAGACCCGCACAAGTGAGCCCGCACTTGCTCACGCGACCCGCTCGCCCTGCTCCCATGACCCACGCAGGTGAGCCCGCACTCGCTCATGCGTAGGTGAGCCTGCCCACTCCCGTGACCCGTGCCCGGGTGCCTATCAATCCTAAGATTTGAACCCAGGACCTCTACCCATCAACCCCTTGCCCGCACGCCTGACCACTATTCCATTCCTAAAAAATTGTTTTAATAGATAATTTTTTTATTTATATTAAAAATGACATAATATTATAATTAAATCTAATTAAATTAAGCTTATTATTATAATTGATAATCAAAATAATTTTTATGTAAAAATTAATTAAACTATGTTATTAAATTAATAATTAAATAAAATATAGTATTAAATTAATAATAAATTAAAATAATCTATAAAATTATTAATGAATTAAATTAGAAAATATATTTTCATATATTTTTAGATTTCGTTAGAAAATCTATCGAAAATTCCTCCCGAAAAGCTGCCGAAAAATCTGCTTGAAAATTTGTCGAAAATATATCTAAATAATTCGTCGAAAATCTTTCAAAATTTCTTCTTCCATAAATCCGTTGAAAATTTTGCCGGTAATGAGCGCTTTTCCTGTAGTGTTATAATCATTTGTTTAGAATTGAAAACTTGAAAAATTAGAAAAAATATATAAAGGGCTAAGGACTCTAAAAAAGTAATATGTAATGTAAAAAAATTAACTTTTAATTATTTATATGATAGATTGGATACTGCATATGGAAAAAGATGCATATATAAGTAAGTCAAGCAAAGAGATAAGAGAAGTAACGATCTAGTTTAAGTGATGTGCATTAAGAATGAAGATCTCGAAGTGCTTTTATTTGAAGAAGAGATGGATTTGATATTTTGATAAGATTTTTAATGAAGATTGTGAGAATATAATTAACTTTAGTGACCTAAGTATCCTAAATGAAAATAGAGATATTTTTTTATCATCATATTAATAAAATTGAAGTTAGAGAGACTTTAAAGAATGTGATGTATGGAAAAGTAGTTAGACCTAATAATGGTGTAGAAATGATTAGAAGATGAAGGAATTTCTCAGCTTACTAAACTTTTTAATGTTATTTTATAGACAAAAATTATAAGTTACTTGATAAGTGGAGAAGTGTATTGGTTTCTACTTTTAAGAATAAAGGTTATGCACAAAAGTATGTGAATTATAGAGGAATTAAGTTAATGTGAATATGTTAAAACTATGGGGGAGAGTAATTGCACATAGTTTATGGTTTATATGAATGTTTCTCAAAATAAACTAGGACTCATGTCTGTTAGGTCTACTATTGAAACAATACAATTATTTAGAAGTTTGATAGAGAATTTTAGAAAGAGAATGGAGGATCTACATATGATATTTATTCATTTAGAGAGAACTTATGATAAAGTTCCAAGAGAAGTGCTCTGGAGATTTCTAGAAAAGAAAGGAGTTAATAATACTTATATATAATTAACTAAATATATGTATGTTGGAGCTGTTACTTATTTTCAAAGGCCAGGTGGTTTGACCAACTATTTCCTATTTTAGGTTGATAAATTAAGGATCAACTTTAATCTCATATCTTTTTTGTTTTAAGAGGATATATCTTATCGTATGATTTTTAGTGATGATATTCTTCTTGTTGATCAAATTATAGAGGGAGTTGAAAAAAAATTTGAATTATGGAGGTCAACATTCGAGAATAAAAGTTTTAGTTTGACTAGATCTAAAATCAAATACATGGAATCTAATTTTAGCAGTGAAAGATCTTAGGGGAGGGGATTTTGAGTTTGGACAATCAATTCTTTATAAAGGGTATAAATTTTAGATATGTTGAGTTTATTATTCAAAGTAATTGTGAAATAGATAGGGATATCATTAGTAAAATTCAAGTTGGATTGTTGAACTGGAGGAATGCATCAGTCTCATTGTATGATAGAAAAGTACATCTCAAATGTAAGGAAAAGTTTTATAAGGCAGTGGTGAGACATATAATTATTTATGGTGTAGAATATCATCCATTAAAAGAGAAGGATAAAATTATGTTAAGTGTTGCAGAGGTGTTGATCTTAGGAGGATGAGTGGCTTTACTCTTAGAGGTAGAGTGAAAAATGAGTATATAAGTGAAAAGGTTGAAGTAGCTCTAGTGAAAAATAAGATTAGAAAGAGTAACCTTAGATCCTTCGGTAATATAAAACATCAATCTTTCAATGACTTGATTAGGAGAGTAGATGTATTTGATATGGCCTATGTTAAGAACTATAGAGGTAGAGAAAAAAGAGATATGGTTAAATAGTATTATAAATAAACTTTTCTTATTATATTCAAACAATAGTTTGAGTCTTACTCTAACATAATGGAGAAAAAGGAATCATGTAGCCTACCACACATAGTGGGATAAAGGGCTTGTTGTTGTTGTTTGTTTGTTGTTGTTGTAGAAAATTGTGTGGATTACACACAATGAATGACCTTAACAATCACATCCCCAAAATAAAGTTCATAAGTCATTCTTTTGGATTTTCTCTAAAGCATGGAGGAGGAATAATTATATGGAGATGCATTTAGCTGTTGGCATATGACTCAAGGAAAGTTATTTGTAGCATATTAACTTAAAAGTTTGAGGGAATATGAATGATGTAATCATCATAATGGATAATGATGTGGATAGTTGATAAGCCTATAATAGAATAGTTATGGGATATAATAGGGATAGTTGTAAATGTAACCTAGAAGATAAAATGTCCATGACAAATTCTTTAGTTATGAGGCTAAGGTGACAATAACTAAGGCGAAAAGAAGTGATTGGTCAAAAATTTCAAGGTATTGACCAAGTATTGAGTCTAAAATTATGTTTAAAAAATAAGGTATAAATATGCTTGAGGATTAGAGAGAAATGCAACCCATATTGGTGTGGACTATCACTACGGGAAAACATGCGATTACCGTCGAATTTTTTGGCGGAAAATTCTAGACGGTAATAAACGGCGCAGGCATCGGCGGATTTGCTCGACGGAAAATTTGCGTCAACCTTTCCGACGCAAAATACGTCGTAAATTTACCGACCTCGGTACCGCCGGCAAATCCGACGGTATAGGGTTGCCTGAACCATTTCCGTCGCACGTTACTGCGGAAAAATTCCGGCGTATGTTACCGGCGGAAATTGCACCGGCGTATTTAAAGTCAACGAAATATATCCGACGGATCAGACGTCGGAACCTATACCGACATCACTAGTGTCAATACCGGTGGAACGTCCGCGGGTAAAAGCCCTATTTCCCGAACCCGAAACCCTCTGGCCGTCATTCGTTTCCTTCCATTCTCTCACTTCGACTGCTTCGCCCGTCGCCCTCTGTCGCCGTTCGACGTCGCCGACGGTCACCGGACTTCGCCGTCGACGGTCACCGGACTTCGCCGAGCCTCCTTCCTAGTCGCGCGCCGCCGAGGAGATAACCGAAGGTTTGTTCTCAATTTTTTTTGCTATTTCGGTTGGATTAAGTCCATATTTTTTTTATGCTTTAGTCATGGTTGTTAGCACTAGACATTTGCTAGAGTATGTACTTTGGTGCATACTTTTTTGTTGGATAAAAAGAAATAGAAAAGGTAGCAAGAACAAACTCTTTCTTCAAATCTCTTAGGTAACAACGTCTCACATAAAAATCACATTTTAGGGTTCATAGAAGAGTAATTATACTTAGGGACTTTGCTTAGAAACATTAAATTATGGTTCTTAACTAAAGCTAGCTAGATCATACAATAGATTAGTTCATTAGCAAGATAAAAAAATCATCTTTATCCTATTAGACTAAACGATATAGATCATATAGTACGATTAGTTCATATATATGATCTCTTAAAAAATTCTCTCTATTTGATTGCTCAATACAATATGAATAGTACATACAAGTGACCTAACTCCTTGCTCCTCTCGCAACTCGATCCTCCCTACGCACTCATCAGCAACTCCTTGATTTATGGTTCAAATGTTCTCCCTGTTGAGGTTAATCTATCACCACCATTTATTTTGATGGGCCTATTTTCCTCTGTGGCTCCCACTTTTAGATATATACCTTGGTGCATGCTTTTTGTTGATGATATTGTTCTTGTTGATAAGACTAGAGAGGGAGTTGAAGGTAAAGTTGTATTATGGAGATCAACATTACTCCATATCTTTTTGCTGTAGTGGTTAGTAGACCTAGTGAGGGGATTGTGACTTTGAGCGATCAATTCATTAGTAAGTGTAACACGTTTTAAATTTCTTGGATCTACTAATTAGATATATATATATATATAAATCCATTAATTTTCTACTCTTATATATAGGTTATGAATATTAGAAATCAAAGAAGCTGGATGTATAACCAATTAACGGTTGTAGATCCAAGAAATTTAAGAGATGAATTCATCAATGGGGTGAACTTTTTCATTCAGCAAGCGAAACAGCTGCCCAGCTTTATGTCAGATAGAAATTTTCGATGTCCATATTCTAAACACAAAAATCTAGTGCACCTGAACCATATGATGTAATTGTTGATCTATATCGCAGAGGATTCATGCCACGATATTGGTATTGGACTTCTCATGGTGAGTATGAGCCACAATTTGATTATCAATGCGGTCCTTCTACAAGTAGTAATGTTGCTGAGGCTGAAAACATCTGTTCAAATATTGAGGAATTAGTTCATGATGCAACTGGAATTCAAATTGAACAAAATACAGAAGAGTTACCGAATACGGAGGCACAAAAATTTTATGATTTATTGCATGCTGCCCAGCAACCAATCTGGAAAGGGTGCACGACTCACTCAGAATTATCTGTTGCTATGAAGATGTTAAGCATCAAGGCTGAATATAACGTTGCTCGTGAATGTTTTAATCAATTCATTGGGCTGTTTAAGGAAACCAATCCGACAAATAATTTAATTCCTACAGATCTATATCGGACAAAGAAGTTAGTTTCCAAACTTGGTTTGACATACATAAAGATAGATTGTTGTATGAATGGATGCATGTTATACTTTAAAGAAGATATCGCCGAAAATGTATGCCGTCATTTCAATGCACCAAGATTTAAACCCAAATCAAGAAATAGAAGGAAGCAAAAGGATGTGTCTGTTAGTAGAATGTTCTACTTTCCAATAATTCCGAGACTACAATGGCTATATGCATCCATGAGATCTACTGCACATATGAGATGGCATAATGATCACATTCCACAAGAAGGTGTTATCACACATCCATCAGAAGCATAGGCTTGGAAGCACTTTGATCGTACACATCCCACATTCGCGGCAGAACCAAGAAATGTCAGATTAGGTTTATGTGCAGATGGTTTTACTCCATTCAGCCAGTCGGCTACACCGTACTCATGTTGGCCTGTGATACTCACTCCTTACAATCTTCCTCCAGAGTTATGTATGACTACTCCTTATATGTTTCTATCACTTATAATTCCAGGGCCACATAATCCAAAATTGAAGATTGACGTATTCTTACAACCTCTGATTGATGATTTAAGTTTATTATGGGAAGAGGGAGTAAGTACATATGATATGTGTAAGAGGGAACACCCATACAGGGGATGATTCTGAATACTACGGGGTATTACAAGAAATATTAGAGGTTGAATATCTCGGTCAGAGGAACACTGTGTATCTCTTCAATTGTGAATGGTTTGATCCAGTACCAAATAGAGGCACGAAAGTTCATCCAATTTACGGTATAACAAAGTAAAGCGGGCAAGGAGATATGCAAAGTTTGATCCTTTCATCATTGCTAGTCAGGCAAATCAAGTCTATTATGCTAACTATCCAAGTGGAATACGAGGCAAACAAGATTGGTTGGTAGTTATGAAGACAAAACCAAGGGGAGTGATTGAGAAAACCACCTCAATACCATCAGCACATCAAGAAGAGTTTATGTCTAATTTAAAAAATCTCCCAATCAATGTAGATGACCAAATCAGAATTAATGAGAGCGAGTTGTAGTTAGAGGAGGTAGATCTAACCATAGAGGAAAGTAATGATGAATCTGATAGTAATGGGAGTGTATCATCTTATGCAAGTGAATCAACAAATGATGAGTTAACAACATAAGGTAACTTAAATTTTTTTTTTAGCTACTGCACTGCATTTTATTTTACTTCCCTGCATTTTACTTTACTGCATTTTTTTAGCTACTGCACTGCTTTTTTTTTTACTCCCCTGCATTTTACTTGACTGTATTTTTTTTAGCTACTGCAATGCATTATTTTTGATTAAATTTTTGTTATAACTCATATTTCTAATATTTTTTTTTATTTATGTGCAGATGGCTTCAGGTGAGGAGCTTAGTAGAGCATTGATAAAAAATATTTTTAATAGGCGCACTAAGAAGATCACTACAGCTGGACCACCTAGGCCAGTACGTACTGAGGGGACCACCTCGGCTCAGCCTGCTATACAGCCTCAGCCTACTACACAGCCTCTTCCTACTACACAGCCTCAGCCTGATACACAGCCTTTACCCACTCATGGAAGCGGTAGCCTACAATTTTACTCACCAGACCCCCAATTTCCTTCACCAGATCCTGGGCAGAGTACTCCTTTCTACCCATACTACACACCCCCACTGTATGCTGGTGCCCCTCCTACTTATCTATTTCCACCATATCCTCCACCATACTATCCCCCACCACCCCATCAGCCCGCTATAGTTAGACCTTCGACAGCAGCTGGTCCTTCGACAGCAGCTGGACCTTCGACAGTAGCTGGACATTCGATAGCAGCTGCAGCAGAGCAGAAGACAGATGGTAGAATGTTGATAGCACCTGAGGGTGACACGTACGTACATTCTCTTTTATTTATTTAAACTAACAAATATTTTTATTTTATATTTGTTTCATATAACTTTATTTTTGTAGGTTCAACCCATCAAAATAACCGACACATAAAATATGGGACATCATACGGAGCAGGTTTGACGTTCCTTATATTTCTTGGAAGAAAGTCCCGAAAGAAGTCCAGGAAATGTGGTTTAGAGAGTTTGAGGTATTTTTGGGTTTTAGTTTTTATGTTAAATGATTTATTCTTTCTTACTTAAGCTAATAATCTTATATATTATATATCATATGTATTTGATTGCAGAAAGAGTTTTGTTGGCTGCCCCAACACAATGACAGGATTAGAAAGAATTTTGAGAAACGTGGGTCTACTCGGATGCGCGACATGTTCACAGATATTAGAAAGTCTGGGAAGCGACCATTGTGGATTGGAGAGGTTATATGGGCTGAGTTGAATGCAGCTTGGGGCAGCGAAGAGTACAATAGGAAGAGGGATCAGAATCGACAGAACAGAGCTTCTGATGTTGGCGGGTTGGGAAGTTCACTTCATACAGGCGGCTCTGTTCCACATACTGAGCACAGGCTACGTTTGGTAATGAATTTTAAATATTTTTTAAAATTGTTCTTTGATCTATATTAATAAAATTCTCTTAATTCAAACAGAAAGCGATGCTTGGTAGAGAACCAACTCCTATTGAATTGCATAGTCGCACTCATAAGCGACAAGAGGATCAACATTGGATTGATGAGAGATCAAGAAAAGTCTATGTAAGTATACTTTTTTATATGTTTAATATTTTCTAAGTTTTAGTTTAACTATATATATTTATATTATACTTTCACAGGAGGATTATACACGGCTTCGAGAGACTCATGCGGCATCAGGTGAGGGCTCTTCTGGAGGCTCTATGGAGTATTCTGAGTATCGCATCTGGTCGCAGGCCGTCGGAGGAATGCAGCATGGTAGAGTATATGTCTTAGGTGCGCAAGCTCAGACATACGAGGGGATGACATCCTCTACTGCATCCAGCTTCACATCCACTTCGCATGAGTCCTTACAAGCTCAACAAATAAGTGCCCTTCAAGCTGAGCTAGAACAAATAAGGAAATCACAAGCTGATTGGCAAGCTCAGCTGCAAGCACATGTTCAAGCTCAGCTGCAAGCACAGATTCAAACAAAGTATTCAGCAACACAATCAGTTGTTGGATGAAATGCGCAAGATGAGGGAGCAGCTGAGTGGAAAAGATGTAGCTCCACCTGAGGAGGAGTCGACGGAGTCAGAGTAGTTTAATTTAGTTTATATGAACTTGTTTATTTCTGTGAACATATTTTATTGAACAGTTTCTTTTAATGTGATATTTTTAGTTGATTGTTAGTACTGAACTACTTCTTTTAATGTTATAAACTGTTGTGAAACTGTTGATATGTTGTAATGTTACAATTGAATTGTTGTGGAATTGTTATTTGTATTGGTTTGCAGGTGTGGAAATTTGATTGTTGGCTGGGAAGGAAATTTTTTTTGTCAATGCTACAGGTTTTCGGCGGATTTGGCGCCGGAAGTTCGCCGGAAATGACGATACAATGAATCGTATCATATGTACCGTCGGCTTTGTTCTGTCGGAACCCACCGGCGCCATTACCGGCGCACCGTCCGCCGGTAATCACCTGCGTCTACTTTGTGTCGCAAGAGAGTTCGTGGGGTTTCTACATATACTTTGCGGCGTTTTATACGCCGGTAATGGCCGGCGCATAATCCGACAATAATTACCCGCGCATATGGCGCCGGAATTGGGACGTTTTTCGACGTCGAAAATGATACGTTTTTTCGCCGGTAGTTCGTCGGAAAGTGCGCCGGAGATATTTCCGACGCAAAATTGGCGCCGAAAATAATTTATCGACGAGGCCAAAACCGGCGTATGAGTTTCCGCCGAAACGTGCGTCGGAAACTTATAGTTCCGTCGGAATATGTATGTTTTCCGGCGGATTTTGTCAGCCGGTAATAAGGGGTTTTCCTGTAGTGTATCAAAAAAATACAAGATATCACATGTAACCAAAAAATTATACCATTTGATCATGCAAGAACTTTAGCTGTTTTAAGAAATATAAGGGTTAATTTTGATTAGTTATAGGCCTTGTTAATTTGAAATCTATTAATTGGTAGTAGTACATAAATGATAGAGTTAGTATGTCAAGTTTATGTTAACTAAGGTAGCTAATGACTCTTTATGATAATGGAGAAAATTGCAAAATTCAAATGATAGATAGTAGGTGGTTTAATTTTTATGTGCTACAATAGATGAATCCATAGTCATTGGAGCCCTTGAGGCAAGATATTAGTTTTAGGCCTTCGGAAGATGATGGTTTATTGAGCTGATAATAAAGTGTTAAAAAGTATATAGTCCTATGGAGACTAGGAAGTTTATATAATTATTAGGACTTTGTTAGTTTTATGGCTCTCACAATAGTTTATTATACCAATGGTAAAGAAATATATTTATTTTTGATGTACCCTTCTTATAACACCTACTTAATCTTTGCATAGTTGCACTTATTTTGACTCGATCTTATAAAGGTAACCTACTAAGTTTCAACATTTAATACTTCTGGCATTTATTTATGAGTTTTATATTAACATGTGATTTCCTTAATCTATTATGAGGTGGGTCTTAGTAGACTTTGTGCGTGATTGAAAAAATAGGAATCCCTAGAGTGTCGGAGTGCCAGGATAGACATCTTTATGGCATTGAGCACTTTTTGTTTTGCCTAACCAATTCTAGGTTGTGGTGTTGTGTGAATCAACATTGCTACAACTATTATTTAGCTTATACAAATGTAACGTTTCATGCTTTAGCTTACACACACTACACACTTTTCTAATGAATGTTTAAATTTTTATGGTGTAAGTCATGTTTTAACCCAAGTGCACATATCGAATTAAGTAACATAATGATGAAAGGAGTTTCAATCCCATGTGGAAACACTATAAATATCCTATGATCACTTTATTATTACCAACTAAACTGATGAATTTATCTAGCTATGTAAAAGGTGATGTAGGTTAAAAGTAAAGTGCATTAAATTTTAAAAAGAAAGTTGACTAATTTTAAAAATTTTGAACTTGTGATTATCAAAAGAACATAATGCTTTAGAGAGCTTTATGTCCTATTATTGTTTTGGATCGGAGAAATTATACTCCTCATCTCCATCGAGCTCATTGGAGCACATGTTAGGATCCTCATAAGCTATAGTTCTTTTGTCTCCTTAAGACTCCATAACCCTAGCTACCATATATTTATATTATGGTCAGACTATGATTTAAGTTCTCTAATTATTCTTATATTTGTCCATTGAGGTTTTATATCACACTAAGTTTTTTTTTATATACAACCTATATAAAAATCATTTGAGGAATGAACAAAGTAAAAATATCATGGATATATTAAAGATTAAACTTACTCTAAGTAATATATACATGGAGGCACTATTACACATACCAAGATAAAAGTAAACTTTAGATGTGACCCAAAAGTAGAACTGTAACCCGTTATTCACTTTCTTGCTTTGCTCCACTCTAATGCAAAACTCTAGGTACAAGTACACATGCTACATTCTCACCAGGATAACCCTCACACTCCGACACACACTCTCACATAATGACTCCATAATGTGTAAAACTTTACAATAAGTCTAGTTACAATTTACACTTTTATAAATTCTTTGAGCGAGCGTTGCGACATTGGATTTGTTATGTCGCGACACTGCTAAACTAGTGCATCGGTTCACCAATTTGATTCACCAGTCCAACTAAATAATGCTATGGCGTTGGGTGATTTAGCATTGCGGCGCTTCAATATGGTGTTGCGAAGCTGGATGGATAGTGCTTAAGTACTAAGCTCTCCAACACATTTATTAGTAAACTCTCTATTGTTGTGTTGAAGGAGGAATTGTGATGCTAAAATGAGTTCTGGCATTGCAGTGCTATCTGTGTTATGTTGGTCCAATTTTAATGATTTTTCACTATTTTTCTGCACTAAATATAAGGATTGCAAGCAAAAATAACACAATAAAAATAATTTGGAATGATCCATTTCTACCTTATTGAATTCACCCAAACTTTAAGTTATTAGTTGTCCTCAAGTAATGATACTACATTGGGATAAAAATTATTATTCTTTTTAGACCAAACTTTTATGAGTTATTAAGTTTGACTAACTTAGGTTTTCTGTAAATTTTGGAATTAATAAAACTACCTATTTAGTTAATCCTTGATATCCATAAGCTTTCTTTAAGTATTATGACTCCGATAATTCTTATAGGAGTATTCAGGTAAGGCTAGACATTACAAGTACAAATTTTTTATAATTAAGTTGAATACATGTCTATATTATAAGTACTACTTTTTTATATTTAGGTACTTTAGTCTTTTTTTTAAAGATTTTTCAAAATTTTTATCTTTTATCTTTTTTGCTAAAATACCTTATTTTGGTGTTTAATACATTCATTTTGCCTCCACTCATTACACTAATCTAAAGTTTCTTAGATAATTTAGAATTAGTCTAATAAGTTTATTTACAATAATCCAAAATTTTAGAAGTACTTTATAAATAGTCAAGTGCTTAAATATGGGTTATTACATTCGAACTCTTCTCCCTCTTCTCCTTCTCCCTTCTTCCCTCTCCCTCTCCCTTCTACCCTCTGCCTCTCTTCCTTCTTACCCTGGATTAAATCATGGATCAAATATTAGCCTCACTCTTCCTCTCTTGCTTATTTACTGTCTTATATATATTACAGCTCTTGCATGTGATATTTATACTCATTTTAAGAGCAAAGATCAGAGATTCACTGTTTGGAAGGAATTGTACCTGTAGCAAAGAACAAGAAAACAGAGCAAAGAACAAAAAAATCTGGACAGAACTTTCTTCTTCCTTCACAAAGAAAAGTTTCACTTCTTATGCCAAAGGAAAAACTGCAATCAAACAGAGAATGGAGTAGTTTTTTTCGGTACAGACCAAACCTAAATATAAAACTCTAAAAGTAATAACTGCTTCACAGTTATTCACAACAAAAACTAAATAATAACTGTTATATAGTTATTTTTCTAAACAAAAACACTTAAATATAGGATTAACACAGAAAAATGACAAAGATTAGAATAACATTGCCTCCCTTAATCTTGTCATTCAAACTTGCAGCTTTTTAGACAAATATTTTTGATCATCTCTTTAAACTTCACTCTTCCCAAAGACTTGGTGAATATATCAGCCAACTGATCTTCTGTTCTGATATACTCCACTTCAATCTGTTTCTTCTCAATACAACTTCTGATGAAATGATAGCGAGTATCAATATGCTTAGACCTTCCATGATACACCGGATTCTTACTCATAGCTATCGCAGATTTGTTATCAACCATCAACTTCACTGTCTTCTCTGCTTCCCCTTTCAATTCACTTAGTAAGCGACTAAGCCATATTCCTTGGCAAGCTGCAGAAGTGATAGCTACATATTCTGCTTCACAAGATGATAAAGCCACTATCTTTTGTTTCTGTGAAGCCCAACTAATCACATGTGGACCCCAAAAGTAGACCATCCCAGTAGTGCTCTTCCTGTCATCTATATCTCCTGCGTGATCACTATCACTAAAGCCAATTAGTCCTCCATTTGCTTGTCTCTTTGGATATATCAAACCATATTCTGTTGTCCCTTTCACATACCTCAAAATTCTCTTCACAGCAGCAAGGTGCTCAGAATTAGGAGTCTCCATGAATCTACTCACAATTCCAACAGAATACATAATATCTGGCCGTGTATGAGTCAAGTATCTCAAGCTACCAACAATACTCCTATATTGAGTTGAGTCTACCAAAGAATGTGTACCTGATTTGGTAAGCTTGATTCTGGCTTCCATAGGAGTTTGCACTGGATTGCAATCTGTCATCCCCATATCTTCAAGGATCTTTAATGCATAAGATTTCTGACATAATCTTATCTCATCATCAGTCTGCATCACTTCAATGCCCAAATAAAAACTCAATAAGCCAAGATCACTCATATCAAATTTTACCTTCATTTGAGCCTTGAATTCTTCAATGCACTGAACATTAGAACCTGTCACAATCAAGTCATCAACATAGACTCCCACAAGTAGACTTGATTTTCCAGTATGCTTCATGTAAACGGCATGCTCCTGAGAATTTCTTCTAAAACCAAGGGATATTAAACACTCATCTAATTTTGTGTTCCAAGCCCTTGGTGCCTGTCTCAAACCATACAAAGCCTTCTTCAATTTCAAGACTTTGCTTTCATGCCCCTCTTTCACAAAACCTTCAGGCTGTTTGACATACACCTCCTTCTCTAATTCACCATTCAAAAATGCTGATTTCACATCCAAATGATGTATCTTCCAATCCTCTTGAGCTGCTAAGGCAATCAAAACTCTAATGGTCTCCATTCTGGCAACTGGAGCAAAAACTTCTTCAAAATCCACACCAGGTCTCTGAGCATACCCCTTTGCAACAAGTCTAGCTTTATGCCTCACAATCTCACCTTGTGTGTTCTTCTTAATTTTGTACACCCATTTGAGCCCTATTGCCTTACATCCAGCAGGTAGATCAGCCAATTCCCATGTTTGATTCTTCTGAATAGCAGCAACTTCTTCATCCATTGCCTTCTTCCACACATCTTCTTTAACTGCATCTCTATAACACATTGGTTCTTCTACAGCTGTCAAACATACACCAACCTCCTCTTCCAACTCAGTAGTTTCATCATAGATATCTTGCAACCTTCTATATCTATGGGGTTCTGATGAACTACCATCTAAATTTGGTGATATTTCTCTAGTAACAGGAGGTTCAGAGGTCACATACCTTGAAGGACTACTAGTAGATATACAAGGAGTTGTTGCTTCTTCCTCTTCAATTGGTAAAGATGAGTGTGCTTCTCCTTCTAGCCTGAAAGTCACATAACTACCTTGTTTTCTGTCATCTACTGTAGTGCCTTTCTCATCCCATTTCCACTCTTTTTCTTCATCAAAAATTATATCCCTGCTGATATGAATCTTCTTCTCATTTGGATCATAAACTCTATAAGCCTTAGTGCCAGGCTCATATCCAAACAACACCATAGGATGACTTCTATCTTCAAGCTTCTTTATGTGTGGTCCTGCTGCTTTCACATAAGCTATACAACCAAAAGTCCTGAAATACTGCACATTTGGCTTGCACTTCATCCATGCTTCATAGGGAGTCATACCTTGAACACTATGTGTTGATGCTCTATTCAAGATATGGACTGAGGTCTTCACAGCTTCACCCCAAAATATGCAAGGTACACTCTTACTCTTGAGTAAGCATCTAGCCATAGACATAATAGTTTGGTTTCTCCTCTCTACAACACCATTTTGCTGTGGTGTGTAGGGTGCAGTAAGAAACCTCTTTATGCCATTTTCTTCACAAAGCTTTTTAAATTCAAAAGACTGAAACTCTCCTCCTCTATCAGTCCTCAAAGCTTTAATCTTCATCTCAGATTCATTCTCCACCATGATTTTGAATTTTGAAAAAACAGAATGTGCTTCACTCTTTGATTTTAATAAATACACCCACATGTATCTACTAAAATCATCTACTAACAATAAGAAGTACCTGAAACCACTAGGAGTAGCGGGGGTGATTGGGCCACATATGTCTCCATGCAATAACTGTAAAGGCTTCTCAGCTCTGAACTTGGTTTCTCTTGGAAATGGAAGTCTATGTTGCTTGCCGACTGTACAACCATCACAAATCTGCACAGGGTGATCAATTTCAGGAATGCCATGGACTAGCTTTCCTCTCTGCATCTCCTTCAAAGTCTGAAAGTTGATGTGGCCAAATCTTGCATGCCACAACCATGCATCAATCTTCAAACTAGCACTCAAACAAATAGGCCTTCCAATCTTCAGGTTGAGTAAATATAGCCTATTGCTATTCTTCTGAACTTCTGCCAATTTGCTCCCTTCTTTATCAAATAAAAATAGTTGTTCACCTTGCATAACAGCCTTGCACCCTTGTTCTGTTAGTTGTCCAAGACTAATAATGTTATTACACAACATAGGAATGTAATAAACATCACTTAGCCTTTTGTGTTCTCCTGTTTTGCACTGCAACAGCACGGTCCCCTTTCCTTGGATCTTAACCAAAGACCCATCACCAAGTTTCACCTTCCCATACACTCCTTCATTAAGATCAATAAATTTCTCCTTATCACCTGTCATGTGGTTACTAGCCCCAGAGTCTAGATACCACATATCATCGATAGCAACCTTCTCTTCACCTTTGGCCTTCAGCAAAACATGCTCTTTATGCAGTAACATGTTCTCTTTCACTTCAGTTTCTGCCAACAATAGAGTGGGATCCTCATCATCTTTAATTTCAACAACCAAAGCTTTATCCTCCTTCTTCTTGGACCTACAATCAACAGCAAAGTGCCCATACTTTTGACAATTGTAGCATCTCACCTTGGATATGTCAAATTTTCTTTCTTGTTGATTTTCATCACCACGACGTGCTTCTCCACGCCCTTCATTTCTTCCACGACCGCGCCCACGGCCATTCCCACGGCCGCGACCACGACCTCGTCCTCGCCATGAGTGACTTCCACTCTCATCTTTGGACTTCCACTCACTTTTTGTTAGAAGTACTTGTTCGTCACCACGTGCTTCGATGTCCTTCAGGCGTTCTTCATGAACCCGTAATGATCCAATCACTTCTTCAAGCGTCATGATCTCCAAGTCTCCAAATTGCTCAATAGTTGAAGCAATTTGAAGGAATTTCCCAGGTACGGCCCGCAGAAGCTTCTCCACCACTTCAGACTCCTCAATTTTCTCTCCAAGAGAACGTCTCTGATTCACAATTCTTGAAAGCTTTCCAGCAAAGTCTTCGACAGCATCTCCATCTCTCATCCGGAGGGCTTCAAACTCCCTCTTAAGACTTTGGATCTTTGCCTTCTTAACACGGTCTGCACCCATGTTAATTGTACGGAGGGCTTGCCATGCCTCCTTAGCCGTTCCCTTCACATTGAGTTGAAGAAGAGTATCATCGCTAATTGCTTGACAAATCATCGCAAAAGCCGATTTGTCCTTCCTCCGATCTTCAGTCCCTTCCTCGACGACCTCCCACAATCCTTGCGCTTCCATGAGAATCTCCATCTTCATGGCCCACACCGCATAATTCATCTTCGTCAGTAATGGGAGTTGCATGGACATTGAGTTATCTCTGATCGTCATCGATTTCGACGTCGTTGTATCTCCGACGACGTCGTCGACTATGGACTTCTCTCCGTTCTTCATTGGTGACGGCATTTGCTTCGGCATTTCGCTCTGATACCAAATGTTTGGAAGGAATTGTACCTGTAGCAAAGAACAAGAAAACAGAGCAAAGAACAAAAAAATCTGGACAGAACTTTCTTCTTCCTTCACAAAGAAAAGTTTCACTTCTTATGCCAAAGGAAAAACTGCAATCAAACAGAGAATGGAGTAGTTTTTTTCGGTACAGACCAAACCTAAATATAAAACTCTAAAAGTAATAACTGCTTCACAGTTATTCACAACAAAAACTAAATAATAACTGTTATATAGTTATTTTTCTAAACAAAAACACTTAAATATAGGATTAACACAGAAAAATGACAAAGATTAGAATAACATTCACTACTTGTAACTCCGTTAATTTCGTTTTATGCTTGTTTATTTTTGTTTATGTCTGACTCAGTAAAAACTTCGCTGGCAAGCAAAAGCTTGAATGAAGAAATTTCAAATATTAATTAACATAAAAGATTAAAGAAATATTTATAAGACAGTCGCATGGTTACTATATTAAATAGGTGATTGATATTTAATAAAAAAAAAAATTCATCCATGACGCCGCAGCATTCTCGTCTTCAACCTCGGCTACGTTGTCAGCTCGCTCCAGTCCGATAAAGGGAATTGGGCCTATTTTGAAATATTTTTATTTTACATATTTTTTTCTTAATTTAATTTATAAGAAAATTAAAAAAAAAAAAAAAGAAACTCATCATAATTTGAACTATTTTGGACGTCACCCAATGAAACTCAATCTTATAAATAAGCACAGAGTACATACTAATTGCTTAGCACTGAAAGGTCATTATATTTTGGTTTACAAGAAAAGCAAGTAAGAGAGTAAATGCGCTTAAAAAGAATAAAGAAAAATTGCATTAAGACATTAAATTTCACGTTTGGAACACATCGTAATGCATTTATCGTGCATCGCATCCATTGCGCCGATGCAAATCAGAAGGTAATTATCCCTGCAAAATCGCATCAATAACTAATGCAAAATCAAGTTTTTTTTTTTAAATGGAGAAGATAAATTTCCCTTAAACATCGACGCTACAGGGCGACATCTGCTGAAAGCGGAAGACCGGCGATCCATCGTTGACATTATCGTTACCGACTGTGAGAAACGCGGGGCAGCTGACATCGATGTTGTAGTGGCCGGAGATCCAGGTTCCGACCTTCCATCGGAGCCGGCCGGAAATCTTGATATTTATCAGCATTAATCCGGCGTTCTCATCCTGGCCGATGGAGTCCACAAGGTACGGCGATACAGACACGGCAACGCCGGAGAGAAAGGGGGACCATATGTTGACATCATTGTGGCCCTGGTAGCCCGTAGGGAGCTCTGTAGCGGCGGTAATCTGCTGGTTTTTGTATTCCGCGAAGACGTCGAGGCGATCGTAGTAGATTCCAATGCGATCGTTAGGGTTGCGGGAAGAGATGGTGACCTGAAGGTTCGAGGAGAGGAGATTTGTGTAGGACGAGAGGCTGAATTGGTAGACGGAGCTGTCCTGGATCAGGAATTTGGGCTTAGTGGGACGGAGAACGAGCCAAATTACAAGTATGATGAACAGGACGAGGATGATGAGGCTTAGAAAGCAAGCGAAAATCCGGCCATAGAGCTTGTGGCGGTAGTAAGACTTGTGGTTTCCGCAGTCCTTTGGCATGGCCACCACCGTAGATTGCGATGCTTCGCCGGTGGGAGATGGTAAGCTGCGGGAACAGAGGAGGTGGTGCCTGGGGAAGGATGACGGGAAGTAAATATAGAATATTGGATGATGGTGTAGTGTCTCGCGGGAGCAAGTTTAGTTTTATGTTAATACTCGTATTTATCAACTAAATAAGAAGCTGCTTTGTTTAAGATGATTTTTTTCATATAACTGTATTTATCATTTGATCGATTTTTTTGTATTTAAAAGATTTTTTTCAGAAAACAATAAAAAAATCGATCAAATGAAGCCTTCATATGATAATTTTTAAATTAAATCATTATGTTTAAATTGTAATATTTTTTTTTTTAATTCTAATTGTAATAAAAAAATTTATATGATAACCTACATTCCTCTTTGACTTTAGAACTCTCTTGCTTAACTTGTACTCGATATAATGAATGTCATCACTTCTTAGATTCAAAAAATCAAAATAAGATTTAAAGGGGAAAGTGTAATTCATTCGCTTTTTAATAACACAAAGTATTTGTCACAATACAAATGAGCCATAATTCTAAAGATGTATTTTTGCTTAAAATAAGAGATGAAAAATACCCTTGATTTTCCTGTATCACCAAAATTCTTCTTCCTCCCTAATCTTTTGAGCACTTGTGCCCTTGGATTTCCATTTATAATGAACCTTTGTGCACTTATTGAGCCTTCAACTAGTGCTTCAATATTGCTAATTCCAAAACTCCATGCATTTCCAACAACAACATCAAAGAAAACTTTTTCCAGGGGCCTTGGTAGATTGAATTGGATCTACAATAAAAGCAATTTCATGTTTAACATAGAATTGATCAATACCTCACTACATTATGTGAGGACCTCCATGTTAGGCAACTTTTCCTAATATTGTTAGAAGTCAAACAAGAACAAAACTCGTCATCTTTTGACATTATCACAACTCCCTCTTATGTAATATAGCTTGTCTTAGGTGTATGTGATAGAAGATAACATTCTCTATATTATATGAATCCATCCATGTTAGGAAACTTTGCTTGATATTCCTAGAAATCCAAAAAAAAAAGACACATCATCCTTTGACATTATCACAACTCCCTCTAATGTAATATATCTTGCATTAAGTGTAAAAAATTTGATGCAATCTAACATTCACTACATTATGTTAAGCCCTCCATGTTAGACAACTTTGCCTGATATTGCTAGAAGACAAGCACGAAGAAAATTGATCATCGTTTGACATTATGACAACTCCCTCTGATGTAATCTATTTTGAAATAGGTACTGTGATCGATAGAAGGAAACTTTGCCTAATATTATGTGAGGCATTCCATGTTAGGCAACTTTACCTAATATTGCTAGGTAAGTCAAGGAAGAACAAAACTCATCATCCTTTGAGAACAAAACTCATCATCCTTTGAAATTTTCACAACTCCCTTTAATGTAATCCATTGTGAATAATGTACAAAAGATTTTATGGAAGGTAAAATTTTCAAACCAAATTGCTTCACCATATCTCATTATTTTGTGTGGAAACTATAAGACTTAGATTCAAATGTCGAGCATTAATATAGTTCTCATTAAGTCTTTGAATTTGAAAAGAGACATTAGTTTTTTTTTTCATTGGGATGACCCAACCAAGGATGGATATGTCTAGTTTATCCAAAATCAAATGTCTCTTCTCTTTGTCATATTATCTTACTGTCTTATGTTATCATTCTAGCTCGTCTATGTCTTGAAAATAAGAGACGTGTTAAAAATTGAATTTCTATTTGAACTTGATCACAGTAATGCTAGGTTTGAGAGCACAGTGACACTAAAAAGTACCATTATTATGCTTGAATCTATATTCTACTTATAGATTTAACATGTAGCATATCGGTGATGAGTATGAGCACTACAACGCTAGTCCTAAGCTCAAGCACTAAAACTCACCCATTCCTTACTCCCCTCACATCCACCCAGCTTGCATAAGAAAGAAAGGGAGGAGAAGGAGAGTAAGGAAAGAGAAAAAAAGGGAAGAGAGAGAAGAGAATGTCAAGAATTTTGGTCTGTCAATTTTGTTGATAGATTTCTTCTAATCATTGTAAGTAACCCAAATCTCATTTTAGTTTTCAATAATTTTGAGTTTGAAGGATTTTTTCTCTCTTAAATAGATAAAAAATATATTTTCTTCTTATTTATCGAGTGTAACCTATCATATACACTAGATATAAATGTTATTAATATTTGGACTGTGATATTATTAGTTTCTATCTGGTGAAATGAAAGTTATAATTTTTAATTTGAAGCTATAAGATAATATATAAATGTTACTACATTTTATAAATATTGTATTTCATATAAACGAATGTGACATTAGGAATAAAAGCATGGAAGGTTGGTTATTAACACCATAATTAATTCTGCTTAGCTGTTAAAACATAATACCTTACACATGAGGGTGGGTCGATGGGCTTTTCTTTAAAAATTATTTTTGTTATTATCCTGATGTAGCCTATAATTGATAAATGATTATGTTGAAAGGAAAAAAATAACCACTCTTTATTGATTTAATAAAGCTACCATTAATGATAATTGATTAATTAACTTGAATAATTGATAATTAATATTAATGATTACCAACTAAGAAGTAGTCGGGTAAAAAAATATTAAAAATACCATAATAAACTTGGATGTCATGCCTTATCAAATCATATTATGATGCATATATACATTGATAGCACTTATAGCATTGACATACACATTGATAACATAGATAGAATTAGATGAATATATTGATACTTGTTCAATATGAATTAGGTTGTTAGATCTAAGCTTATATCCTAGAGGCTAACCAAGAGGGGGGGATTGGTAATTTAAAAATTATCCCTCTTTTTAAATTTAAACCGATAATAGCTTTATTGAATTTTTGTAGAAAAAGTTTTTCAACCATAAATTAAACAATACAGTAAATAAAAAATAAAAGCAACGCAAAATAAAAAGATACAAGATTTATAGTGGTTCGGTCAAACACGACCTACATCCACTCCTCAGAGGCACCCTCCGAGTATTGCACTAATACCACTAGTGACTCTCCTTTTGCACCCATAGCAAAGCGGAGAAGCTTTAACAACAACTCTCTTCCACCACTACCCGGTGCGGCAGGGAACCGTCGTCCTTTCACACTCTCCAAGTGTTGGCAGAGAACCCTTCGTCCTTTCACACTCTTTAAGTGTAGGCAGAGAATCTTTCGGCTGTTCACACTCTCCAAGTGTAGGCAGAGAGCCCTTCATCTGTTCACACTCTCCAAGTGTAGGCAGAGAACCCTTCGG
The DNA here is from genome assembly GCA_016618105.1 of Dendrobium huoshanense. Taxonomy (NCBI): domain Eukaryota; kingdom Viridiplantae; phylum Streptophyta; class Magnoliopsida; order Asparagales; family Orchidaceae; genus Dendrobium; species Dendrobium huoshanense. The sequence continues at coordinate 14,232,384 of CM028360.1, forward strand.
CTCTTCACACTCAATGAGTGTCAACAGAGAACCGAATCTCCTTGAAATATCTTCTCACAAGAAATCTAGAAGGACGAGAGAAAAGAGTGAGGTAATCACAAATCACAATTGGAGATTCTTACCTTTGAGTACCAAGTGAATCCTTCATGCTTCAGTAGTAAGAATCCTCCTTCAAACACTCTCTCACACTCTCTCCTTCACTCTCCCTTCAGTTTACACGATAACTACTTCAATTTACAAACTATGATGTGCTGAATTTGATTTGAAGTCCTTAGTAGTCTGCAGTACGATTATCCTGAAATGTTAGTCCACAAAAGAGTAAAAACAATTCTTCCAAAAAGTATTAGGAGAATATAATACTTAAAATAATAATATTTGGAATCATCAAAACTATACAAGTTGCAAGAATATAAAACATGCAAATAGCAACTCTCTTAAAAATCTCCCCCTTTTGATGATGACAAAATAATTATTGTTTGTATAATTTTCAAATTCTAAAAATCTCCTGAACTCCCCTTGAATTGATAAATATGTGAGAATAAGGAGGCATTGCACGACAATTTTATCTCTTTTTTCTTTAAAATACAAACAACGATACGAAATAAAAACAAAAATATGATACAGAACAAAAATACAAATAAAGAACAAAAACAAAAAATATGATACATAACAAAAATACAAACAATACAAAAATATAACAAAATACGAATAATACGAACAATATTTTCTCCCCCTTTTTGACAATAATAAAAAGAGAAGAAGAAAAAGAACAAAAAAACAGAAATGTAAGAAGTCAAATGATAATCCTTTTATAATTTATCCTTAAAAGCGATTGAAATAAATTTGCAAATAAAATTAAAAAAACATTAGGCAAATAAAATGATTCATATAATTTATGAAGATATATAATATTGATAATAAAGAGGAATTATCAAAAAACATGATTAATTTAGACATTGAGATAAAAAATATCATTGCAGAAAGGATGAATATAAAATTTGTATATTTCAAATTTTAATATTAAATAAAATCATGCAGAAGATTAATTTGAATTAAAAGATTGAAAGATTAAAAAAAGAATCTGAACAAAATATTACTTATGATGCTTTGCACATCTTTTCAATATTTGTGGCACTTTTTGTGCATCTTTTTAGAGGTGGGCTAATTTTGTGCCTCTTTTTTTTCTTTTTTTTTTTAATTTGCAAACGTTTGCGCATTCTTTTTATTTTTGTACATTTTCACGTGTATTCTCAAACTTTTCAAAATTAGTAATTTAAAATTTCAAATTTCTCTAAGTACAATAATATTTATATTGATAATAGAAATACAAAATAAGAAAACATCACAATTGTAATAATAATATGAAAATTTAAATTAGTCTAATAAGAGACATGAGATTGACATTCTTAATTACATCAAGTATAAGCACAACTTAAATTTAGAAAAATTAGATTTTCTAATGAATTAAATTTTGTGTTGCAGTTCAAGGTATAACACTCATAAGATAAAATTTTTTAGGGATTTTCATATAGGCTAACACACATTTCAAAATAAGATTAAAAGCAAGATAATATAAGTTATATTGATATCATGATGAAGAATATTACAATCAGTAGAAATGATATCAATACGCTTACAATCTGAACTTAAAACATAAAACTTAAATGCTAATACATCAACTGATACTAATACATAACTAATACAAAACACATCACATCACATTAGCTAGAGAAGATCATAAGGAAGTACATAAATCACTCTGAGGGTCCCTGATCTGAAGGAGGTGGAGCATTGAAGAAATTAAAATAACTGCTCATTATAAGCATATTGGAACTTATACCATCTATCTGCTTACGCATAAATCCCATGTCTTGATTGTACTGAGCATCCTGCTGTTATCAGTGAGTTTCAATTTAATCATATCTTTAATCAAAATGAGTCTCTAAACGATCAAATTTGTGAACCAAATCTTGATAGTTTGGTTCACCAGCAGGTGCAGGTGAAGGGCTGTTCTTCTTTCCTCCTCAGAATCACTACTTATCACTTATGTTTCTTTATTAAAGATTGCTCTAAAAGATCAATCGTTGTAGTAGAGAGGTTCTTCAAAATCTTGAATTGGATGAACTAGATCATACTTCTTCTCCAAAATGAAAGTCACAAGATGTCCTAAGGCAATGTTTCTCTTTCTCTTGTGGGAGACATGACCAATCTCAAAAAGTCTATAAAGGTAGTCAATGATTAGTTGAGTTTCATCTATATGTTGGCTAGTCAAAATCAAATAGGTCACTGTAGAAAGAAGAGGAGTAATGTTTACTCGATCACCAGCTTTAGGTTTAATAGAGGTATGAAGAACATGCTAAATGATACGAGCTTTTTTACTAAGAGTAGACACCTTGGGTAAATGAGTTACCGTACTAATTCCTCTAAGAACATTATTAATTTTAGAACAATCAAAATCAAAAGTAGTGGTCAAGGTATGGGCTCTAATCCATTGAGTCTTTAGATTTAAAAATATTCCCAAATCCTCTTTTGTAATTTCTACTTTCTTCTTAAACATATAGGACCTAATTACAGAATGATCAGAGTTAAAGGACATGTTCGCAAGAAAGTAGTAAAATGTTTCCTTATTGTAGAAGTGGACAAGAGTGAGAATGAAGCCAAATTGGGTGGAAGCAAACAGATTCATTAGCTTAAAATTCATTTGTTCTTGAAGAAGAAGAACTCTAGATGGAGTGATTTTGGCAGAAACAAATATAGGAAATGGCTATTCATTAGCCTTGGACAGAAAGTTTTCACTAGAGTTTTTGGGTGGTCCCTTAGCCAGTACCTTTTGTCTTTTGCTAGAGCTAGCCATAACGAAGATCAAGGGGAATAACAATTTTAAAGGGATGTTTGAAGTGATGACATTTGAGTTCAAAACCCTTCAATTTAATGAAAAAATGAGTTTTTGTACATACGAAATTAATTTTGTCCCGTACGAATTTGAGTTCGTACGTACGAACGAAATTTCGTGATGAATGAATAAGTCCAAAAATGAAATGGCTTTTCGTAATCACACAAGTTACGATGCATCCTTTTGTACAAACTTTTGACCAAACGATCGTACAGACAAACATGTGTTCGTCCCAGACGATCAAACATTTAAGATCATTTTTATGGCAATTTAAATCGTCCCCACATCAAATCACCAATGTTCGTATGTACGAACCATAAGTTCGTACGTATGATTATGCATAATGAAACTTACCTTATTCGTTTAACTGTCAACATTCGTACATACGATTGAACCGATCGTCCGGACGATTGTGATTATCGTACAGACGAATAGTAAAATGAAAATTGAAAAACTGTATGCAAACCATTCTAATTTGACAGTTAATACACTACACAATTCGTCCCGTACGAAATGACTTTCATTTCGAATGATTTTTACTCAATTTTCAAGCATGCATTCAAAAATCTAGATGTGAGAATTTTTTAAAAATAAAACACAAAAAACAATAAAAAATGATAAAAAATACATAAAATCACAAAATAAAAAATACACACAAAAACACTAACTAGAAAAATACACATCAATGTTGCAGAATCACTTTAATTAAGCATTCAAATTGATCACACCAAGCCTTATTCTTAATGTACTGAAAGTATCAAAGGCTAGTGGTTTTATAAAAATGTCTGCAAGTTGATTTTCTGTAGAAACATGAATGAGTTCAATTTCTCCTTTGGATATATGATCCCTTATGAAATGATGCCTCATGACTATATATTTAGTTCTTGAATGTTGAATAGGATTTTTAGAATTACAAATAACAGTAGTGTTATCACAATAAATGGGAATAGTGCCTATAGTTAATTTTAAATCAATCAACTGCTGTTTCAACCAAAGTACTTGTGTCACATAACTTCCTAATGTAATATATTCAGCTTTAGAAGTAGATAGTGCTACTTAATTTTATTTTCTACTAGACAAAGATACTAAAGAATTTCCAATTAAACTGACATGTTCTAGTAGTGCTTTTTCTATCAATCCTACAACCTGTAAAGTCAGAATCTAAATAACCAATTATTTTAAATGAAGAGCAAAACTTAGGATACCAAATTCCTAAGTTCTGAGTTCATAATAGATATCTTAAAATCATTTTCACTACTGTCAAATATGATTCTTTTAGATTTGATTAAAATCTAGCACACAAACAAACAATAAACATGATATCGGGTCGACTAGCTGTCAAGTAAAGCAAAGATCCAATTATCCCTCTAAATTTCTTTTGTTCAACAGATTTTCCCTTAGGGTCTTTATCCAATTGAATCGAGGAACTCATAGGTGTACTAACAGGTTTAGCATTGTCCATTTCATACTTTAAGAGGATGTCCTTAACATATTTTGACTGACTAGGAAATATTCTCTCCTCAATTTGCTTAATGCTAAAGCCTATAAAGTAACTTAAATCTCCCATTAAACTCATCTCAAATTCACTACTAATTATGCTAGAAAAATCATCACAAAGATTTTTATTTGAAGAACCAAATATGATGTTATCAACATAAATTTGTATAATGAGTATATCATCTCTAATTTTTTTTCAAAAAGAGAGTTATATCCACACTTCTATTTTCAAATGATCTTTCAAGTAGGAAGGTACTCAATCTCTCATACCATGCCCTAGGTGCCTGTTTTAATCCATATAATGCCTTTTTAAGTTTGAAAATATGATTTGGATGTTTAGATTTTTCAAAACCTGGAGGTTGTTCTATAAAAATATCCTCTTAAATTACCCCATTTAAAAGACATATTTTACATCCATTTGATATAATTTAAATCCTCTAAAGCAAGCAAAGGCTAACAAAACCATAATTGCTTCAAGTCTAGCTACAGGGGCAAAAGTCTCCTCAAAATTAATCCCTTCAATTTAATTATACCCCTTAGCTACTAATCTAGCTTTATTTCTAATGACTACTCCCGAGTCATTTATTTTATTTTTGAATACCCACTTAGTTCCAACTATAGTTTGACCCTTCGGCCTTGTAGTTAATTCCCAAACTTTATTTCTTACAAATTGATTTAACTCTTCTTCCATAGCCAAAATCCAAAATTCATTTGAAAATGCTTGATCAATATTTGTGGGTTCTATAGTTGAAATAAAGGCTGAATGATTGACTTCTTTGTTTAGTCCATGCCTAGTCCTTACACCCTCATTAGGTTCACCTATAACAAATTCCTTTAGGTTGTTTTTAGAAAATCTCAAATCTCTTGGCAAAGGTTTTCTATATCCAATTTTTTTTCTAAGTTTTCTTCCAAATTTATTTTATCAATCTTTTGGGAGTTAATCTCAATCTCATCTTCTACAATACTTGACTCTTCCAAAATTCCAAATTCATCAAATACAAGTATACAATATGTGTGGTCTGCTCAATTATGAAAGTTCTTTTATTGAATACTCTATAAGATTTTTCAACACTTGAGTATCCTATAAAAATTCCTTCATTTGATTTAGGATCAAATTTTTCTAAGGCAGACTTTCCATTGTTATGAATAAACACCTTTCATCCAAAAACTTACAAATATGACAAATTAGGTGTTCTTCCTTTTAGCAACTCATAGGGTATTTTATTTATTTTTGATCTCACATTCACCCTTCAGAACATAACATGCAGTGCTAACCACCTCAGCTCAAAAACATTTAGGAAGTGAGTATTCTGCCAACATGGCTCGGGTGGCTTCTATTAATGTTCTATTTTTCCTTTCGACTATCCTATTCTACTAAGGGGTTTTAGGTGCAGAAAAATTATGATCAATTCCTTTCTTCTTATAAAAATCCTCAAATATTTCATTCTCAAATTCTCCTCAATGATCACTTTAAATAGTCGTAATTTGATATCCTAGCTTTCTTTGAATCTAAGTCGAAAAGTTTCTAAATTTCTCAAATGATTCACTATTAAGAAATAGAAATCTAACCAATATGAATCTAGAGTAATCATCCATAATCATAAATCTGTATATCTTCCCTCCTAGACTTACAGTTCTAATTGGTCCAAAAAAATCCATATATAAAATCTCCAATGGTTTACTAGTTCTAAGATCCTTATTGGACTGAAAAGAGAACTTCACCTATTTTCCTAATTGACATACATCACAAAGGTGGTCCTTAGTAAGTCTAGTTTTGGTATACCTCTTACTAGATTTTTTTGGGTAATCCTCTTATGGTTTTTCATACTAGAATGACAAAGTCTCCTATGCCAAAGCCAATATTCATCAGAAATAGTTTTTAAATAAAAAGAAATAAGAGTTTTAATGCAATTCAAGTCTAGCATATACACATTGTTTACCCTTATACCATTCAAAATATCATTTCCATTTAGACTTAATATGCTGCTAGTAGAAATTTTTTTTACAAAGTATCCTTTATCACATAGCTAGCTAATACTTAACAAATTATGCTTTAAGCCTTCTACAAATAACACATTTTCAATAAAAAAGTTCTTAAGATTTCCAATCATACCTGACCCAACCATCTTTCTTGTGGTGTTATCTCCAAATGTAACATTGTCTCCACTCCTGGCTTCCAGTGATATGAATTGTGCAGTATCTCTAGTCATATGCTTTGAGCATCTACTATCCATGTACCATATGCTCTAACAAGATCTTATGTGAGAGTGACCCTACAAAATTATCAAACATTAGACGTGGGAACCCAAACAAGTTTGGGTTCTTATTTTGACAATTTATAATCAGATGCATGTATGATATTGCTAAGTTTATGCATCTTAGGTTTCCACACTAAATAAGTTTTCTTCATTAAAGTACAGGTGTGAGCTATTTGTCAAACAATTCATAATTATTACATTTGACTTTAGAAATGGATTCCTAAGTCTTCTACTATTCAACTGTCTATTCAGGGATTGCATAAATTTAGGATACAAAATAGGATTAGTGAAATCTTCAAGTCTTGGGGGTATCCTATTATCCTTGAGATATTTTATCTTCAATTTGTAAAATGAATTCATATATTCCAAAATTAGATTTTTATAATTGATTCAATATATTTTGCTCTCTGATTCATCCTTATTATTCTTGACTTCAATTTGAGGTTCTGCCAAAGATGTTTATAATATTTCATGATTTTTATTCAAGTCATCAAACTCATCAAGTAATTTTATGTTGTTGTCATCAATTAAATCATGATCTTTCTTAAGGATTTCATGTTCCTTTTGTAGTTCCTGAAATTCTAAGTTTAGATTAGTATGCATTTTCTTTAACTTTCTATAAGCATCATGCATATGTTTAGAAACTTTAAAAAGTTCATTGTAAGTTAAGTCACATACCTCTTCTTGATCTGACTGATCAAGATTATCGGCCATTAAGCATATATTAGTGACTTCCTCTTCCTTTTTCGTCTCTGACAAGTCTGAAACTGAGTCCACCCAGAAAGCTCTTTAGAATTTTCTCTTGCCCTTCTTCACAATTGGTTTCTCCTCTACCTTCTCCTTGTTAGGAGTGGCTTTGAGTTTTGGATAGTCTATCTTAATATGTCTAGGTTTTTTGCACTCATAGCAAATAACACCATTTGAAACCTTGACATTTTTATTAAATTTACCTCGATTTCATTGCTGGCGTCTCTTTTGCTTTCTCTTCAGAAAGCTTCTAAATTGTCTAGTCATCAGTGAGATATTGTCTTCATCCTCAGGTTGTGAGTGTTCACTCTCTGACTTCTCCACTTTCAGTGCTATGTTCTTATCCCTTCGTGGTTCACCTACATCAATCTATTTTTGGCTAACTTCTTGCTCATAAGTAATTAGTGATCCAAGAAGATTGTTAATAAAGTAAATATTTAGATCTTTAGACTCTATAATTGCAGTAATTTTAGCATCATAAGCCGTAGGAAAATAACGAAGTATCTTATTAACCATTTCAGCATTCGTTAGTTCCCTACCCAATTCATGTAAAGAGGTGACTATTTGTGTGAATCTTGTGTATATATCATAAATGGATTCATTTAGTTTCATGCAAAATAATTCATAATCATGCAACAAGATATTAAGTCTAGATTGATTAACTTCATTAGTCCCCTCAAAAGTTATACAAAGTCTATCCCGTATGTCCTTTCCACTCTTGCAAGTAGAAACCCACATATAATCTTCTGATTTAAGAGAACAAAAGAAACTATTTAAGCATTTGGCATTTAGTTGTGCTAAGTCACGTTCTTCTATTGTCTAGTCCACAAAAGGTGTTTCAACTCTAACTCCGTCAACTACTATAGTTGGTTTTATATACCCTTCATGAACAAAGATCCACATAAGGTAATCAAGTGACTGTAAAAATGTAGACATGCATGTTTTTAAAAAAATCAAAAGGAATATTGTCGAATAATGGAGGTTTAGTTATAGAGTAACCCTCAGGTGTATTTTGATTTCCAAATGTAGCCATCTACGTTAATAAAAAAATAGTCTAAACTTATGATTTTGAAACTAAGCTCTGATACCACTTGTTGAAATTTGTTCAATATGAATTAGGTTGTTAGACCTAAGATTATATCACAGTGGCTAACCAAGAGGGGGGGAGGGGTGAATTGGTAATTTAAAATTATCCCTCTTTTGAAATTTAAACCGATAATAACTTTAGTGAATTTTTGTAGAAAAAGTTTTCTAACCATAAATTAAATAATACAGTAATGAAAAAATAAAAGCAGCGAAAAATAAAAAGACACAAGATTTATAGTGGTTCGGTCAAACACAACCAATATCCACTCCTTGGAGGCACCCTCCGAGTATTGCACTAATACCACTAGTGACTCTCCTTTTGCACCCACAACAACGCAGAGAAGCCTTCACAAAAACTCTCTTCCACCACTACTCGATGCGGTGGAGAACCATTGTCCTTTTATATTCTCCAAGTGTTAGCAGAGAACTGTTCGTCCTTTTATACTCTCCAAGTGTTGGCAGAGAATCCTTCATCATTTTACACTCCTTATATAGGAAAGACGCGAAAAATCATCAAAAACTGCTGACTTTCAAGTCTATATACAGTTGATCATCACGGACGATCGTTAGATCATTCTGTACGAATAGTGTAAAAAGCAGTTGCATACGAACCTAATGTATATTGGTACAAACTGACTTCATACCCAATCATCGTCCCATACGAAATAAGTTTGTCCTGGGATGAACAATTATATCATTCGGATGAAACTGCAAGACGGTCCCAAATTTTCAAGGAACAGAGAACTTCGTCCTGGGATGAATATGAGTGTTCGTCTGGACGAATAGTTTATGTCATATGTCCAGAGAACTTCATCCTGACATGAACAAGATGAATCGTCTGGACTATCAGCACAAAGTGAGAATCCAGAGCACATCGTCTTGGGATGAATTATACACTTCATCCAAACGATCAATACAAAGTGAGAAATCCATAGCCCATCGCCCAGAAATGAATGGTACACTTCATCTATATGAATAGTTCAAAGTGGGAATCTAGAGCACATTATCCTGGGATGAATAGGGAAATTCGTTTAGGCGATCAAGACTTAGAAAAATTTTCTCACTTCCTGTTTGTTTCATTGCTCTTATGAGGGGATAATTGAACTGATCATCCCGTGAAAACTTAGTTCGTCCCGTACGATGAGTATAAGAAAATATGATTTTTAAAGATTTTCCCAAGTGTGTGTGTGCTAAGTTACTCAATTACAATCACAATCTCTCAAACTCAATAAAATGAAAAATACATACTTCAATTTATAAACTATGATGTGCTGAATTTGATTTGACGTCCTCAGTAGTCTGGAGTACGATTATCCTGAATTGTTAGTCCACATAAGAGCAAAAACAATTATTCCAAAAAGTGTTAGAAGAATATAATACTTCAAACAATAATATTTGGAATTATCAAAACTATACAAATTGCAAGAATGTAAAACATGCAAATAACAACTCTCTTAACATAATATATATTATATGAATAGATAAGATAAATATAATTAATGATATTAATATCTGTCAGACATTATTAGTTTATGGATTTATGATTAATTTTTGCACCTCTACTTAACTGACTTACTAATCCTCAGATGTGTTATTAATTATATGATTAATTAAAAAGTATGTATAGTTTGTTAAATCTAATTCAA